>JAVJIF010031191.1:0-391922 GCA_038442645.1 Agave tequilana | reverse complement strand
GATCCACTACTATCTTCAATGGTTCAATCTTGCGTGTACAATTGAAGGCAAGGATTGGATGTGTGTATGTTTAAAGGTCATCCATTGGGAATATTTGGTTTCCTAGGACATGACACCAACATGAAGAAATGAGTGGCATTGCACAACAAGAGCACAATATCTCATGTGTTGTGTTGGATCAAACTGTGGGGATGAAGTGCCTTTTTATCTTGCCAGGCAAGTGGAGAAGTGATGAAGGAGCCCTTTGAAACTAGGGTCAGTGAGATGGGTCACCTGATTTTGACTCTAGTGTTGGGACAAGCATGCAAATTGTAACTCATAGATTGGATGTTTGAACCATTATGCTCGTTTATCCTGGTAGTTCATTGGATTTATCCCATCATACTACTAAAGAAATGAAAGATTTTTTCATGACAAAAATGAACCTCTGTGAACGGAGGAACATATTTCTACAAATTTAGAAGAATTATTGTGTAGCAGTTCTGATTAGTACGCACTTATCTTGAATTAATGCACAAATTATTGAGTCAGATGTCGAACAAATAGTCCTACATCAACTAGACATGAAATGGTCTTAGGTATATAAAAATTTGAACAACTCTATGTAGAAGGCTAGTTTTTTAAAATGATGCCCCAAGTCCTTATAAGTATTATCAGAGCCATGTTCCGACTTGGTCGTGTGTGTGGCTGATGTTCGACGCCCCCCTAAGCCTCTGCTTCACATAAGATGCGGTGAAGAGGTGCTTCACGTAAGGGCGTCTGCCCCGCACGGTGAAGAATTGTGGGGATTGTTGAGTTGGATGCCGAACAAATACTCCCGCATCGGATGTTCGAGGAGGGGATTGTTGAGTTGGATGTCCAACAAATACTCCCACATCGGCTAGACATGAGGATAGTCTTGGGTATATAAGAATTTTTATAATTCCACCTAAAAAACTAGTCTTTTATGATAGTGTCCCAAGTCTTTACATAAATTACAGACATGAATATTTAAGCTCATAACCACCAAAACTCATGCCACGACTACTTGGTTAGAATGTATCAAGAAGAAAGGAAAAGGCTCGTGAGGTCTATATTTGAGGTCTATATGTAAGAGTAAAAAAACCCACTTTCTATTCACTTTCAGGACGAACAAACAGGTCAAAGATCAAAATCCCGATATCTGAGAGCCGATCAAATTATTAAACTTACATTTGATTTACTATAGCTATAGTAAAAAAAATCAGGATCCGACCGAACCTCAAGCTCTCGCAGGTGATTCCGCATGTTTGGTCAAATCGGCAAATTATGAGGGCCTGCGCCATGATGAATATTTTTCTCCGAACGAAATAAAGGAAAAAAATGACGTGGAGGGATGTGTCAGTTGTCACAGTTGAAATTCGGGGCTTATTTTTCAAACAAACAAGCCCTTAATTTCAATGATAATAATGAAACTCAATATCTTTCTAAATAAAAATGGAGGGCAGATGCAAAATAATTTCTCTTTAGAAAGATGATAGTGATTTATACAAGTATTTAAAAATTTTGTGTTTTAATTTCTCCTTTTTTTTCCTATAAATTATTTCTCAATAGTCCACTTGCCTACTAAAACACCTTGGGTTATCATTATTATAAATTATTGTAAGATAATTAAGAAATTGACCAATCTACACTGCTTAAATGATTATTATTCCACACACTACCCTTAATAATAGAAGACATTTAAAGAAATTAATCTAAAACAATAGGTCAAGGAATCATTCCACATGATCTCCCTTTTTTTCAACCCAAAAATATGGGTAGTGATCTGTTCTCTCACGTGTGGGGCTGGCTATGCTCTCTTGCATCTTTTACACACGAGTGAACCACCCTTAATTTGTCAATTGATCTCATTTTCTCACCTGATTATGCATGACACGGCTCATGTAGGAGAGAGATCTCTTGCTATGGCCAAGTTAATCATGTCGGCCACCTAGCTTTAGCTTGTACATGTGTCATTTCTACTAGTTTCATGTTGGTCTTAGTTAATGTTGACTGTAATATCCTTGGCACAAACAAGCTACCCCCACCCCCCTCCCCCCCCAACACACACACACACACACCACACACACACACACAGAGAGAGAGAGAGAGAGAGAGAGAGAGACACATAATGCTCCAATATCACACAACTCTCAAGCATCCACCATGATCACAAGAGCCAGCTCACTGGATGCAGAGAATTCACAACTTCTTGCTGGCTAGGTTAGGAGCTCGATCTCTTCGTACCTGCCGAAGTGGACGTAGCATAGGATCACCAACATTAGGCCAACTGCCACTAGAGACCGGGATCTCTACCCCACAAGTCATCAAGCCTCCATTCTCTGTTCTCTCAGCATCATCCTGCATTCTAATGTAGATGAATTGCTGCTCTCACTGATCTCAGGTGGACGCGTGAACTCAAGCCTCTTGTAATGTGCCAGGGTCAATAACTCGATTTGGTACCACGTCTTTAATCAGTAGGGACTCTAGAATGCACCATGTGCACTGGTTACTGTCTTGTTGACATTCAGCAGCATGATATGCAGCCAAACAAACAATCTTCGAGAGAAAAAAAGGAAGAAAGAAATGTTGAATATATTAATTAATTCAAATAAGAGCTCATATATGCAATAGTCTCTTTATCAAGATCAAAGAGAAGGAGAGTTTAGGCATATCTGATTCCATCACAAAAGGGA
Organism: Agave tequilana; assembly: GCA_038442645.1. Lineage (NCBI taxonomy): Eukaryota > Viridiplantae > Streptophyta > Magnoliopsida > Asparagales > Asparagaceae > Agave > Agave tequilana. The sequence goes on along the minus strand of JAVJIF010031191.1, from coordinate 389,226 downwards.
TGATAAAGGTTGCACGATCTCGAAGACGTCGAAGTTGAGCGAGAGAATTCTTCTCTCCAGCCACCATGTTCTCTTCTTGATCCTTAGAGGAGATGAGAAACCTCCAAGAGAGAGATTAGGTCATGATGATTGGTTGGCGGTGGAGAGAGAATCCTACGTATGATATACATAACATCAAGAAATTCTAGTTCAACTCATCATAAATCTAACTCTTAATTGATAACACGAGTTTCACACGTGTGGATGACTCTCATATTTTAATTTAAATGCACTCATGGTTAAGTGTAAATGAAATATGTCTACACCAAACCATTAGGCTTGATCAATTTTTTATTGGGTCCACCAACATAAGTTTATAGAGACGGGTGTATAAATCCAATTAGACTTGTGTAGGCCCAAATTAATTGAGACTCTAATCCAAATAAGTCAACAATCTCCCACTTGGGTCAAAAAAGTCATACTGGAAGGATATTATATATAACTTTATGGTATCAAAACTTTAACCGTCAATAAACCACGTTTCAAAACAATATGGTCCATTAAATGTCCTTCTACCGAACATGACGGTCGTTATCTTCTGTATAATCGAGGTAGAACCTTCCACATCACAAGTTTCAGAACCTTAACGACATAGGTCAAATATGGACATGTGACATGAAAATGTCCTCTGATCAAATAAGGCATAATTCTAACTGGTTTTCACTTTATAACTCCAACGAATATAACCTTATGACCCCAACGAGTCTAACGCTAATTCAATATACTCAAATGGGTAAAGTAGATTTTAAGAAAAACAATTATAAATTTATTTATCAGAATCAACAAATATATATATAAAGTGCACTTTAAAATAATGTCTGTTACATGAAATTATCCACTCCCACTAAACCAGGATATCATCATGACTAGACATCTTCATATGAGCAATATGCTCTAAGAAGACTTTAGGTGAAAGTTCTTTAATGAGTGGATCTGTAATGTTAAAAATAGTACTAACACTATCAACAGACACGGTGTGATTCAAAACTTTATCCTTGATGATAAGAAACTTGATGTCGATATGCTTCGACATTATTGGACTCTTGTCACTATTGCAGTAGAGCTCTATAGCTCTCATTGTCAGAGTGTAGCTATAATGGCCTCTCGACTAAATTCACCATCTTCTTACAATCAGAAAAATGTAACCTGAAGTGGAATTCTTATTGTCGATACATCCAGCATAAACTGAATCTGTGTATCCGATCATCTGCAACTGATCAGATTTCATATAGTCTTCTATAGATGTCGTATTACCTTCTTGACAGTCTTCTAGTGATCAATCCCTAAATTGCTTAAGTATCTGCCAAGTTTCTCAATGGTATATGTTATGTCTGGACGGGTACAAACTTGAGCATACATCAGACTTTCAACTACTAATGCATATGAAATGTTTTTCATTTGCTCTTTCTGTAGATCATTCTTGGAACATTTAAGTAGACTCAATTTATCTCCCCTAAAGTAATACTTCATGTTATGTCTATCTAGTACCTTATCGATGTAGGTCTTTTGTGATAAAGCTAATATTCCATGTGTCCTGACACATTGAATCTGAATGCCTATCGCAAAAGAAGTGTCCCCAAAATTTTTTATTTCAAAATTCTTTAAGAGAAAACTCTTGGTCTCAAGTAGAATATCTATACTGTTACTAGCTAGTAGAATGTCATCCACATATAGCGCAAGAAATATAAGTCTACTCTCTTTAAATTTATGATAAATGCATTGATCATTTAAATTCTCCTTGAAACCAAAATCGGATGTTACTTGATCAAATTTCAAATATTATTGACGGGATGCTTGCTTGAGACCATGAATGAATTTGTTTAATTTGCAAACCAAATATTACGAACCTTTAGCTTCAAAATTGTCTGGTTGCACCATATATATTTTTTCCTCAATATCACCATTAAGGAAGACAGTCTTAATATCCATTTGGTGTAACTCTAGGTCGAAGTGGGCCACTGGTGTCATGATAATTCTAAAAAAATCCTTCATGAAAAATGGGGAGAAAGTCACATGTTTGAGTGAATCCCTTTTGCGACAAAACGTACTTTATACCTTTCGATATTGCCTTTCGAACCCTTAACGACATAGGTCAAATATGGACGTGTGACATGAAAATGTCCTCTGATCAAATAAGGTATAATTCTAACTGGTTTTCACTTTATAACTCCAACGAATATAACCTTAAGACCCAACGAGCCTAACGCTAATTCAATATACTCAAATGGGTAAAGTAGACTTTAAGAAAAACAGTTATAAATTTATTTATCAGAATTAACAAATATATATAAAGTGCACTCTAAAATAATATCTGTTACATGAAATTATCCACTCCTACTAAATCAAGATATCATCATGACTAGACATCTTCATATGAGCAATATGCTCTAAGAAGACTTTAGGTGGAAGTTCTTTAATGAGTGGATCTGTAATGTTAAAAATAGTACTAACACTATCAACAGACACGGTGTGATTCAAAACTTTATCCTTGATGATAAGAAACTTGATGCCAATATGCTTTGACATTATTGAACTATTGTCACTATTGCAGTAGAGCTTTATAGCTCTTATTGTCACAGTGTAGCTATAATGGCCTCTCGATTAAATTCACCATCTTCTTACAATCAGGAAAATGTAACCTGAAGTGGACTTCTTATTGTCGATACATCCAGCATAAACTGAATCTGTTTATCCGATCATCTGCAACTCATCAGATTTCATGTAGTCTTCTATAGATGTCGTATTACCTTCTTGACAGTCTTCTAGTGATCAATCCCTGAATTGCTTAAGTATCTGCCAAGTTTCTCAATGGTATTTGCTATGTCTGGACGAGTACAAACTTGAGCATACATCAGACTTTCAACTGCTAATGCATATGAAATGTCTTTCATTTGCTCTTTCTGTATATCATTCTTGGAACATTTAAGTAGACTCAATTTATCTCCCCTAAAGTAATACTTCATGCCATGTCTATCTAGTACCTTATTGATGTAGGTCTTTTGTGATAACCTAATATTCCACGTGTCCTAACACATTGAATCTGAATGTCTATCGCAAAAGAAGTGTCCCCAAATTTTTTTATCTCAAAATTCTTTAAGAGAAAACTCTTGGTCTCAAGTAGAATATCTATACTGTTTTACTAGCTAGTAGAATGTCATCCACATATAGCGCAAGAAATATAAGTCTCCTCTCTTTAAATTTATGATAAATGCATTGATCATTTACATTCTCCTTGAAACCAAAATCGGATGTTATTTGATTAAATTTCAAATATTATTGACAGGATGCTTGCTTGAGACCATGAATGAATTTGTTTAATTTGCAAACCAAATATTACGAACCTTGAGCTTCAAAATTGTCTGGTTGCACCATATATATTTTTTCCTCAATATCACCATTAAGGAAGACAGTCTTAATATCCATTTGGTGTAACTCCAGGTCGAAGTGGGTCACTGGTGTCATGATAATTCTAAAAAAATCCTTCATGAAAAACGGGGAGAAAGTCACATGTTTGAGTGACTCCCTTTTGCGACAAAAGGTGCATTATACCTTTCGATATTGCCTTTCGAACCCGCTTGGTTTTGAACACCCATTTACAGCTAATCTGTTTCTTTCTTTTAGGAAACTCTACTAAATCTCAAATATCATTATCCTTCATGGATTTTAACTCATTTTTCTTGGCATTTAACTACTTAGTAGAGTGAATGTTAAGTTTGGCCTCATTTAAGGATGTGGGTCATCCTCTAACCTTATGTCAAACTCATTCTCTTAGAGATAAACTATATAGTCATTTGCAATGACTGATCTCCTCTCCCTGTTTGATCTCCTAGGCACTTGTGGTTGAGAATTTTCAGGTTCTACCTCATCAACAGGATCTACTTCAGGATGAACCGTATCTGCACCTTATAGTACAACTGTATTTTCATCTTGAAATGGAATAACTACTTTATCATTTGGAATAATTATCACGAGTATAACAATATGTTCTTCCTCAAATGTGAAATCTTTATGTAGTTGACTCTCACTATTTTGAATTTTCTCAGTAAATTTAGCATTATCCTCTCTATTATGTTCTTAGTGCAAAGACAGTAAAACCTAAAGCCTCTAAATCTCTCAGAATACCCTATGAATAAATAGCTAATTGTCCATGAGTCCAGCTTCTTCTTATGTACTATATGACTGAGCTTCAGCTGGACAACCCCAAACATGGAGATACCTAATAGTAGGAGAATTCTCAGTCTATAACTTATATAGGGTTTTAGTTACTATTTTACTAGGTGTTCTATTAAGGAGATAGACAATCGTCTTTGAGGCTTCTTACTGAAATGACTCTGGTAGAGTAATGTGAGTTATCATACCCTAGCCATGTCCATTAGTATGCGGTTTCGTCTCTCAGCACACCATTTTGGCAAAGTGTCAATGGCATGGTGTACTGGACTACAATACCACACTCTTTCAGAAAATTAGCAAAAGATCGTAGACATCTACCTGATCTGTTGTATCTGCCATGGTACTCACCACCACGATCAAATCTAAAGGCTTTAATCTTTCTATTTTGTTGATTTTCAACTTCAACTTTATAAATTTTAAAACGTGTCCACTTGTTTTTCATTGATTTTCAAAGGGCAGAACTTACAAAATTGTGAGGAGAAAGTTACAAGTAATCAAAAGAAGAAGAAAATGATTACAAGTATCTCTTCTGAAATTTTGAGAAAGTGTGCCGGAGGAAGTCTGATTAGCGCGCGACCACTTGTCCTGTTGATGATATGAGCGATCGATTTTCGAATGCTATTGCCTGGGATTTTCTTCTCGTCTGGCTCTGAAGATTTCTTGAAAGGGAGAAGGGTATTAGGGTATTAACACCTTGATCTTAGAGAAATAATTCTCTAGAGCTTCTGGGAAATAAGAAAAAGTTGGCCTTACTAGCTCTTTCAATGCCTTCAACTCTTATGCTTCATGCCCGATGTCTGAGCTCATTCTCAGATGAGCTATTTATAGGCTCTGGGGGTGTAACCGCCCCTAGAATTCAGTCACAACTGATAACAGTCAGCTAGCCTCTCCCCAAAGGTCATATTGAGCTTCGTGCGAGGCTATAACACCCGCGTTAGGCTAAATGTGAGCCGCATGCGAGGCTAGATGGCTCGCGCGAGCCTAAAATGGCCTATTGACTTGATCGTTTTCACTGAATGTGGGGTGAAGTGGGAGGCTGTAACCGCCCACTTAAAGTGATATTAACTCCACTAATGTAGTGTGGTTAGCCCAATAAATATTAGGTCAAAGGTTTGACCTGGACAACCATCGCATATAGGCGTAGAAAGCCTCACACGAGGCTGGCACGAGGCTAAATTTAGCTCCGCACGCGGGGCTAGAAGCTCTTAATCAGTAAAGCCTCAGCGAAGCTAGAATTAGCCCTCCGTACGACTATGTGGAGTTTCAGGCGAAGCTGATACTTAGCTCTCTGCTGAGCTTTGAAGGTCTTCAAGACGAAGCTAGATAATTAGCCTCTGGAGCGAGGCTAGCACCTTGGGCCCGCTCGAGGTTAAGTATTGAGCTAACTTGGTCTCAAAAAGCTGTATTTGGTCAGCTATCTGCTTTACTGAATCAGCAGGGCATGAGTTCCTATTTTGTCCCTCGGGATGTGTTGAGTTGATTATCAACTTGTCTGCGGCTTGTTTTTTATAGATGTCGACAAGTTGAACATCGTTCTAACCATTTAAAAGTTGTACGGGAGTTTGTCTTTTTTAGTGTGTCAATACCAGTGATTGGGATTTCTTATGTAACAAGATAGGTGCCCATGATGAGAGTAATCGTCTGTAAAAGTGATGAAGTATCTGTGTCCATTCCACTAAGCTGTAGGGAATGGATCATGAATGTCTGTATACACCAAATCCACGACGCCTGAACTCCGTCTAGCTCTAATCTTCCTAATAATTCTTTAATTAATGCTCGCTTAGTGCCTAAGCTATTCGCATATAAAAATTCAAGATATGAGGCACGAAGTTTCAATTTATATAACCATCAATCAGAATTCTAGTACCAACAACTTTAGATTTAGAGAGTAGACTAAGCATTTCATTATCAAGAGTAACAGTAAAATCAGATCTGTCTTACAATGAAATAGAAATAAGATTCCGCGTACGAACGGTGCATATAAAGTCTAATCCAAATCTAAAACAAAAAACCAGAATCTAATTTAAGCCTACAAACTCCGACAACTTCAACTGCAACTTTATTTTCATCACACATGTATACGTATCGCTCCGCTGGGTTAGGCCTCCTTTGGATTTGGAAGTTCCGCATTGAATCGTTTATGTGATTATCTATCCACCATATATGAAGTGGCACTAAAACTAAATTAATTTCAGAACAAGCATAAATATGAGATATACCTGCAAAATAGGCATTTCTGGTATTTTATGCAATCTTACTTGAGGTGGTTTACTTTCTTGTACAAAAAGCATGCAATGATCTTAGGTTTCTTATCATGTACTTTTACCACTTAGGATCAGCTACTGTAATGGTGTTTATGTTATTCCCTTTAGTTTCACTTTTTCTTTTCTTATTCGAAGTATTACCCTGGATGCTAAATAAGCATTTTCAGTCTTTTCTTGTTTCAGTCTCATTTATTTTCAGACACAGTGACTAATGAGCTCAGTAAGACTCCACTTTTTCTTTTGAGTATTATAAATAATCTTGAAAAGGAATCTATTTTATAAGAAAAGAGATTAGAATGAAGTGTACTAGAATCTCTTCAGACGGTTCCAATGTTAGTGCCTTTAGTTTAGAAACAAGAATGGATATTTTCATAATGTACTCCCTTATGTTTTCTTTGCCATTGTAGCGCATATTTATTCGCTTGCTAAGATGTGTTTGACCTCATTTTATCTGATTTAATAAACTAGTCGGTTACTTCAGCTAGAAAACTCTTAGCACTATCTTTATTAGGCATAAAACCCCTAATAGTTATAGGAATAGAATATTTTATGACCAGTGGACACATCCTATTGGACCTCTCCCACTTATCATAATTAGTTAACTGAACTTTTGTTAGTGATAGTAGGGGTCCATCAGTCTTAAGGTGTAGTCTAAGTTTATGAATCTAAGAACGATCTTTTACGTGGTCTTATCACTTCTTAAAGTTTGTACCATTTAATTTAAACTACATAAGCGCATAATTTCTAATTAATTTAACATAAATATTGCCTTTAACAAAATTCTACTGTAATAGTCATAAAATTGGATTTCAGAAAATGCAAATAATTTAACCGATAGAGCTGCTGGTCAAACTTTCAGAATAAGTTGTCTCTTTACGCTAATACTGTACTGGCCCAATAAAGATACCCTAAAATCTATGTCCTATATAGGAGAACAACCTTTCTTTGGGCCGATTATCCCTCGATAGGATTAGTCCCAAAGTTTACGTTATCTATTCCGACCATATAATATATGTAATGATCCAGCCATAATGACAATCTTCCTTTGGGTCGATTACCACACGCATGGACCATACAAATCTAAGCATCTGGATTCTTATTCCGTCGTCGAATTAGTTGATGAGGGTAATACAATATGAGCTTATAGTGTGACAATCTTTCTTTGGGCCGATTACCACCACCAACGTTCTCCCACTTGCATTATCCACATCAAGTATCCGATGCCGCCCATAATTCGGTCAAACAATAGTCTTTCTTTGGGCCGGCTATTGTCCGCATGAACTATATACACAATTAAATAAGCTCTTTTATAATTATTTAACTTGAGCATGCATATATCTTTATCTATGTGTTATATATCATAGTAAACATCAATATTCATCATGCTAGAGTAATACAAGAAATAGTATAAATATTGATGAAGCGGAAGCATGAAATGATACAATAACCATGATAATAAACAATTCAATGCCAACCTTATATCAATTAACTATTGTTTTGTCATGTTTAATGCCTGTAATACTGTACTGTTTGTCAAGAGCTTTGAAACGGTTGTTTACATGCTAAAACAGAAGTCGGATGAGCCTGTAATAGCTAATTGAAGTTTTTTTGACAAAACGGGTTTGTAGAGCTTATCGGATCTAGATCAGATCCGACCCGTAATGGTTAAGTTATTCCTCAATGAGTTGGGTTTAATAAAATGAATAAAACTCGATTAACTTTATGTCAGATTAATTGAGATTAAGTTTCTTTATTTGATTAGAGCTCTACCATAAAATTTCTTTAATAGAGTAAAATTTTATCTTATCCCTAAATCCCAAACTAAGCTCAACAATTTAAATTTAAACTTAATATGAGATTAATTAGGAGTAAGTTCAATATTAGGTTAAAATTATATCTCTAAATTTTAACCCTAATTAATCTCATAATCTCATTGACTTTGAAAACCCAAACCAATTACCCTTTTTTTTTCCCAGTGTTTTGCTATTGCCTCCGCCCGTGGTGGCTTGTGGCACACTCCGGTATGCACGCACGCATGCTGCACGCATGCAAGATCAAGGCCTGAATGCGAGAAAAAAAAATAATAAAATAAAAAATAAAGTTAGCATGCAAAAAAATTCAAAGCCTGCATGCAGGCGTCAAGCATAAACAAGCCTGCATGCATGCGCATACAGGCTGCGCTGCATGTATTTATTTTTAATTTTAAACAAAAATCTAAAATAATAACATACGGATTAAAAAATTCTCAGAAAATATATACATATAAATTTCATAAAATCATCCATTTTAAATTTTTAATACAATATATGAGACATAGATATTTATTTAATCAAGAGAAAAATAATTCATGGTATTTATAGATCGAGATTGAAATTTCTGTAGATCGTGATGATCCAATAAAGAGGTGGCTCTGATTTGAATCTAATAATTATTCCAAATAAGATATCATATATATAATAGTCTCTTTATCAAGATAAAAGGGAATGAGGGTTTAGACATATCTGATTCCATCACGAAAAGTATGTTAAAGTTGCACGATCTCGAAGACGTCGGAGTTGAGGGAGGATATTCTTCTGTCCAGCCACCAAATTCTCTTCTTGGTCCTTAAAGGAGCCACCAAGTTCTCTACTTGATCCTCAAAGAGATGAGAGTTCTTCAAGAGAGATTAGGTCATGATGATTGGCTGATGGTGGAGAGGGAATCTTACCATGATATATATAGCATCACAGAATTCTAGTTCAACCCATCATAGATCTAGACCCTTAATTTTTAACACGAGTTTCACACGTGTAGATGAATCTCATATCTTAATTTAAATACACCCATGGCTAAATGAAACGTGTCTAGAATCAAACCATTAGCCTTGATCAATTCTTTATTGGGTCCAACAATATAGGCTTATAGAGACAAGTGTATAAATCCAATTAACTTATGTAGGCCCAAATTAATTTAGACTTTAGTGTAAATAAGTCTAACAAGAAAAATAAGACGCAGCTAGACCCTCCATTGTGTCTTCCCGTTTCGATTAGGCTCATGATAGGCCGAGCTCCAGCTGATGGAAGCAATATCGTTGTAAGAATGATCATGCACATACATATAGATATAACGGGTGCTCGACATGCAGATCTCATGAATTCTCGTCTGATGGCATCACAAGATATCATGGATAATGCCACAAATATGCTTCTAGTTCTTTGTATCTACCCATCTTTCTCAAGAAATGTTATTTTGCATCTACCCTTCATTTTCTATTTCAGAAAGATAATGAGTATCATTATTCTCACTGAAATTAATATTGATAGTAATATCTTTGGCTCAAACTAAGAATATTCCAGTGAATGCATGCATGATTGAGGGATAAGCTCAAACACCCCCCCCCCCCCCCCCCCCCCCCCCCCCCCCCCGCCACACACACGCACACGAGCGCGGCGCGCGCAGAGAGATGTCACTGATCTCAGGTGGATGCACGAACTCAAGCCTCCTGTAATGTGCCAGGGTCAATAACTCGATTTGGTGCCATATCTTTGTATCAGTAGTGACTCAAAAAAAATAACAATAAGAAGAAGAAGACTTATTTGTGTAAAGATAAGATCCCATTAGTTATGGCTCTTGGTTATATTTATATACACATATTGGTCACATGTTTACACTGATTTAGGAGGTACAATAGGAAAACATTGACTGAGAGAAATAATAAGAAAATATTGACTGAGAGAAAGAATGAAAAACACATGGTGCATGAATCCCATTCCTATAATTATGGAGAGATTTTAGGATCTAATTGATTTCATGGGGGGTGTCTTTCACATGGATCACGAGTTGTCATTGATATCTCTAACAAAGAATGCACAGTGTGCCCAGGTTACTATCCGGTCAACAGTCAGCAACATGACATGCAACCAAACAAACAAACTTTGAGGGGAAAAAAGAAAGAAAGAAAAACTAGACGTGTCTAGACCCTCCATTGTGTCCTCGCTTTCCGATTAGGCTTGTGATAGGTCGAGCTCAAGCTGATGGAAGCAATGTCGTTGTCAAGAATGCTCATGCACATACACTCGATATCGATATAACAGGTGCTCGACATGCAAATCTCATGAATTCTCATCTGATGGCATCACAAGATATCATGGACAATGACACGGATATGCCTCTAGTTCTTTGTATCTACCCATCTTTCTCAAGAGAAATTATTTTGCATCTACCCTTCCTTTTCCATTTCAGAAAGATATTGAGTATCATTATTCTCACTGAAATTAATGTTGATAGTAATAGCTTTGGCTCAAACTAAGAAGATTCGAGTGAATGCATGCATGATTGAGGGAAATAAGGGGTAATACGCCACGGCCCCCAACAACACACACAGATGTCACTGACCTCAGGTGGATGCATGAACTCAAGCCTCCTGTAACGTGCCAGGGTCAATAACTCAACTTGGTGCCACATCTTATATCAGTAGTGACTCAAGAATGCACCATGTGCACGGGTTACTGTCTAGTTGACATTCAGCAACATGACATGCAACCAAACAAACAAACTTTGAGGGGAAAAAAGAAAAGAAAGAAAAACTAGAGGCGCCTAGACCCTCCATTGTGTCCTCCCTTTGCGATTAGGCTCATGATAGGTCGAGCTCAAGCTGACGGAAGCAACACATACAGTCGATATCGATATCGATATAACGGGTGCTCGACATGCAAATCTCATGAGTTCCCATCGATGGCATCACAAGATATCAAGAACAATGACGCAAATATGCCTCTAGTTCTTTGTGTGTGCAAAAAGATTCTTGCCTTCTAACTTTTGATCACCTTGAAAAAGTTATGAATGGAATGGGATCTCCTATCTCTTGTGATCCAATCATGTGCTGGGTGCAAGGCCTATTTGAGGCTTCGAGCTCAGAGACCCACATCTTGTACTAATGACAGTAGTAGCTTAAGGTAGGTGTGATATGAAATGGGGTTGGCTCCTAGGATTTGACATCAACATGAGATTAATGGTGGCTTTCAGCACTAGAGCACAAAATGTGCTAGCTGGTGAATCAAATCTATAGGGGGGTTGAGTGGAGTCCCACTATCTTGACAAATATAATAGAGCCAAATTTTTTTGATGGCCCATCCATTTTTTTGGGGATGAAGAGTTGGCCTCTGGCCGAGTGCAAGTGAATTTGAGATGTCACTGTCAAGATTGAACAGGCCTGACCCAGAATGATCCATGCATTTGGGTTAACTCAATCTTAATCTTACATTCGATTCTTAATCTTACATTCGAGTGTGAATCAGCGAGGTTTGATTCACTGATAAAAGAGTTGAAGTGAGTTGCAAGAAGTTCTAGGCCCTAGTCTTAAGTGCGACCAATTTGAAGCTAGACCACAATGAGTTCTATTTTTTTTTTCTTTTTTGGCAAACAGTGAGTTGTAAGATAGAGAGCAATGCAAGTCTGTGTGTGTCATGCTTTTCTACTGAGAGATTATTCTTTTGTTTTTTGTAATGTTTTTTCTTTTTTTTTTTCTTTCCTTTTGCTAGTAGAAGAAATTAGTAGGTAAAATCCTGTTAGCAGCGAATATCAGATCTTTTTGGGTCATAATAAACAGATTGGTTAATCTCAGCAGAGATAGATTGTTTAAGTGAATTAGGTTAAAACTAGGCAAGTACTACCTTTTACGGGGGAAACCTGCAAGCACAAAGAAACTTTAGAGAGGTCGTGGCTAGGAAATTGGGCCTCATCAAATCCCTTCTTCTACAAGGGCTAGTTTGTTTTCACTAGGGATAGAGGAAGGTAGCTCTCTTGCAACGGTGTCAGTTTCTATAATTTTTGATCCACCTGAGAATATCTCTTTCTTTTTTTAAATTTCGACATCATTTCCTCTATAAGTTCTACGGGCAATAGAGATGAATATGCTCAAAAAGGCTCCACCGTCGGATCCTCAAGCTCGACATCGGTGTCGGGATAAGAGGAGAGTATAGGTCGATCTCGACAGCAACGCGAGCAATTCAACCTGTGTTGAGGAGTTATCATGCTCAGCTAACTAAAATACGCTAATGCAGAAACATGATGAGAGTTGACGGCGGATTCTTTTTTTGTTTTTTTTTTTTTTTTTTGTAAAGCCAAGGAACCTAGGCTGGGCTTACTCATATTTTTTTTTCTTTTAAAGGCCTAGGCTTTGTATTTAATTTTAAATTTTAATTTAATTTTGATTTGTAAAGCTTATGGGCTGGCCCGGTCTTCACTTTATTTTTTTTTTATTCTTTCTTCTATTTATTTATTTATTATTATTTTATAATCATTATTAATTATTATTACTTTTTCTTTTCTATTATTCTTTATCTATTTGATTTATAAATTATTATTATCATTGTTACTGCATATATAATTTATTTTGAGTTATTAAATATGTACTTGGCTTTAGTTATTATTATTAATTCATTAATTATTATAATTGTTATTAATATATACTTGTATTAATCATTATTGCTATAATAATATATACTAACTATTGATTATTATGTGGTATTTAGTATTGAGATATTATTATTTAATAATAAATTATGTATTATTAAACGGGAATATTACATACTACCAACCTAAGAAGAAAATTTCATTCTCGAAATTTAAAATCTAAAAATAGATAACATAAATATCAAGGGAATAGAAGAAGATTGCAATCGTGAATGACGTCTTCTCGGTCCCACGCCGTTCTCCTAAAAAACACATGTACCAAGATATTCGAACAAGTGAAATTGATCGGTACTTCAAGACTCGTCTGTGATTGCCACCACGCTTACGCTGCGTCACTTTGATTTTTGCCACCTACTTCGGAAAAGAGTCGCCAGTCTCACGAACCAAAATCGAGAAAATGGAATCGGAAAGAAAAATTGAAATCGGAAATAAAAATTAGAACCAGGAAGAAAGAAAGAAAACTCAAGATTACTCTGGAAGGAAAGTTAGAACAGGGAAGGAAATTCAAATTATTACAGAACAAAATTGGAATTGGAAAAATCTCAATATTTAAAAGGGATAGATTTTCAAAAGAGATAATATATACTACTACTTGTAGCTGAAAGTCCTAAATCCAGATCCACATTAACTCTTATTAATTTGATAATTAGAAAGTATTGTTGGTAAGAGCCTGATTAATAATTTAGGTGGTACCCATTATTTTGATGTAACTTGGCTTTGATATCAAGAAAGTTCCTTTGCGCCCCACTAACTAAAATACACTAATGTGGGGACTTGAGAGAGTTGGCGATATTTTTTTTGTAAAGCCCAAGGATCTAGGTTGCGCTTAATTATATTTTTTTCATTTTAAAGGCACGGGCTTTGTATTTTATTTTGTAAAACTCATGGGCCTGGCTTAGTCTTCACTTTATTTTTATTTTATTTTATATATTTATTATTATTATTGTTATTTTATAATCATTATTAGTTAGGCGCTTTTCGCTACACCTTTTCTGTCAAACCGTAGTTAAGAAAAAAAACTCAGTTTCATAATTTTGTTCGCTTCAGCCACCTCTTTTTTTAAAGTAAGGATATGGGCCATGTGTCAGGCACTGAGGCTCTCATCAACAACGAAAGATGAAAATACCTTTAAGTAATCGCTTCAAAAAAGCGGACCGCTTCGGAAGTCCCCTATTTCTAAGGACTGTGGCTTCGATTGCAGTCCTCACAAAATGACCACAGTATAGATGATTGCGAATATGATTGCAGTCCTCACAAAAATGTCTTATTCTGAGGACTGCGACTATGATCGTAGTCCTCACAAAATGATCGCAGCCTTATTTCTGAGAATTGCGATCATAATTGCAGTTCTCGTAAAATGTACCGTTTATGAGGACTGCGACTTGTCACAAAAATTTCATGTTTCTAAGTTTTTATATGATTGTGATTATGATCGCTGCGATCATGATCACAATTTTCATAAAAATATTTATATTGAGTCTTTATGAGAACTGTGACCATGAGACTGCGACTCGCAGTCCTCACAAAATGTCTTATTTTTGAGTTTTTGTGAGGACTGTGATCATGTCCTCACAAATGATCACAGTCCTCACAAATATCTCATTCTTAAGTCAGTCCTCACAGAACTCATCACGAGCACGAACAAAATGAGATCTGCAAAAAGAACGATCCCAACAAAAAAATTCCAAAGGCTCCGCCCCTGACGGAAGAGGGCTTCCATCCCCTTCGAACCCCCGCAGCGACCTGACCATGCAGGTTGACCCGCAAATTACTCTGCGTCGGGGTCAAAGTTGAGGGGAGAGTAACGTCAAATATAACGAGAAAAATAAGAAATGAAAATATATAATCAAGCAGTGGTTGAGATGAATCAATATATACTGACAGCGGATGAAGCTGCAGTGATTCAAATTATGACGTAGAGTTTTTTTCTAATTATGAAGCAAAGTAGATAGCTGTAGCAAAATATTCTTATTAATTATTAATTATTAATTCTTTTTCTATTATTCTTTATCTATTTGACTTATAAATTATCATTATTATTTTGCATATATAATTTATTTTGAGTTATTAAATATTTACCTGGCTTTAGTTATTATTATTAGTTGTTATTAATTAATATTATTATTATCATTAACTATTATAATTGTTATTAATATATACTCATTATTAATCATTATTGTTATCGTAATTTATATTTACTATTAATTATTATTATGCGGTATTTAGTATCGAGATATTATTATTTATTTAATATTAAATTATGAATTATTAAAACGTGGGTATTACAGGAGTTGTGTTGGCTCGTCAAGCTTGACAAAGATCCCTGCTTTGAAACTATCATCTCCAATGAGATCAGAGCACCGATGGTGGGTCAGGCAGTCGCGCCGACGTAACGGCCTTTGAGAGAGCGGCGGAAGAAGGCCCGAGATCGGGTGCCCAATGCTGCAAAGCCGAGACGGCATCATCAAGGATCCACTGCCACCTGAGGAGCGCCGTATTCCGATCATCAGGGGAGACAAAACCGAGAGATGAAAAACCAATGAGACGTTGGGAAAATTTTCAAATCATGCTGAAGAATCTAAAGAGATGAAATCCTTAATCGAACCTTTTCAAGAGGCAAGGATCGACCAAGAAATTTCCAACTGGCGAGAGACTCCATGGCCTTGATCCTTCCTCCACGATGTGCGAGGGGGTCTTGACTGGATTTGGAAAAGATCGCCGGAGACGAGCAAGTCGATCGGAGGGAGGGTTAGAAGTGGAGGAATTGTTGAGAGTTGCTTTGTAGGAGCTCAGCGCTGGGTCGTTAGGGGGAACTACGGTGGCTATTGGCATTTGGGCGTTAGGGTTAGGGTTTCGGTGGGTGCAGGCCCCCGCCACTGGAGGATAGCAAGGAAGCAGCCATCTGAATTGTTTCCCGTAAGAGATCAGCTTTACTTATTTTAGGGGATTTATTGGGATATTTGGGAATTTTTACCGGCCTATGGGCCGACCAATAGATTACAAAACGGCCCTTGGACTCACTCGACTTAGTTCTCTCATAGTTAAAGCCAGCCCAGTGATTGTAATGGTCTTGGGTGTTTAAATCGAAGCCCTCTTTCTTATTCTATTTGCATTGGACAAAATTTTAATTATTTTCCTATATTTCCAATTTTAGTAAAACTTTGATTAGATGATATGATAAATTCATTTCTTATGCTACTCCCTTGTTTTCGCAGTGTTTAGCTCTTCAGAGTTATATTTTGCGATATTTTGGGACATGACGGCCAAGAACAGATAAAGAATAATATTAATATATTTGGCTATTTTCATTTTCCACGTGTGAATAGTAGTACATGTATTTATATGTCTTGATGGATGATTCTATTCTGAGCATTCTCTTCCAGCAGTTAAAATCAATACTCATCTCAAACTGTAATTTAAATATCAAAGAAAAGCGTTCTAGAGAGTGTCTTTTCCACGATTCAACCTAGGGGCTGTTTGGATTCAAGGAATGGGTTGAAGTGAGGAAGTGAGTAGTGTCTTTTCTCATTTCTGCTGTTCATCCAAACACCGGAAAAGGAAAATGGAAAAAGTTCTTTTCCTTCTCTCTTTTCTCTTTTACACAACATTTTCCTCACTTCCAGAGTACTACAGTTAATTTTGTGGTCATGTAAATCTCATTTGTAATAAGTTGTAGCACAAAACAGTTAATTTTTTGCTTATGTAAATCTCACTTGCATTCTAATTACAGGCTAATTTTTATTTTTCTTAATTAATTTTTAATTTAATATTATTTTGTGGTCAACTTTGTAGTCAACTTTTCCACTTTCACTTCCACATTACCATCCAAACACCGAAAAGGCATAACATTTTCCAAACCACACTTCCCAAAAACATCCAAACACCAGAAAACTTGCTAACCAATTCTCAAGTTCCAAATGGAACTATTACCACTTCCTCGCTTCTTCACTTCCTCACTTCCACCCTTAACCAAACAGGTGATATTACGCTGAATCATATACTGTCTTGTACTTTCATTAATTAATAAAATTAATTAAGCTGAGATTACTGAGAAAACTGATAGCAAGGGATCAGTGAGATGTGCTTGGAAGGGCGGCTTCTGCGTGGGCCTTACCAAATGTGATTTCATGATTATGTGATTCAGTAATTATGCGTGCACTTATTGTTAAATGAAACTTGAGTACATCGAATTGTTTCTCCCTGCTATTATGGATTCACAAAGCGTATCACTTGATTGATATGTAGACGTCATGTGGGATGGGGCACATAATGTTTGCATTGACATAGGGTTAATAAGATGCTAGACATAGGTGCTTGAATCATATCTTGCGTTGCCTTCAGTGATCTAATACGCCACATATTGTTTTCTCTCCGTAATCTAGTATCTGACATATGATTTTGTGACATTGACACCTGAGACTACCATGACATGTATGTGATATCTGTACTCCTTGACTTGTTGTAACACCCCGCTCCCAGAATACGTACTTAGTTGCGTATTCAGATTTTTTGATCATATTTTTCGATTTACTTCCTGTATTTGTTTTGTATTATGAATTGTTTATATGATCGTTTTGTCTTGGATCCGGATTCGTGGACTCAGAGTCTGCCCTTCTCTGAACCGGGGACCCGATCCTAGTGTATTACTCAATTTGGTCTTTCCGGTAATCAGATTTGACCGATTTTAGTTTCAAATATTATTTTCTCATATTTTAGATTTTCTATGATTTTCTGGAATTTTCCTGAATTAAATGGAAAATCTTCAAAACCGGTGTCGACCAGTGCCGCTGACCGACTTCTGGATTTTTAATTTACAAATGGAGTCAAATTTTGAGAAACCGCTTTCACATATTTTCTTAGAATAATATTTACTATCTTAATTCATTTTCTGGGCATTTTCAGAATTTATCGGATTTCTGCCAGATTCGGTGCCGACCGATATTGGCGGCAGATTCCAGGATTTTTAATTTAAAAACTATAAAGTATTTCTTAAAACGAATTTCACCATGATTCTTAAAATAATATTCTTGATTTTTGAGAATTTTTGCGGGTCGTTCCGAGATACTTGATTTCGGGACGATTTCGGTATTTTCCCGAAAGTTTTCCGCATCCGCAACCGAATCCCGGGAATCCGCCACTCTAATTATTTTCACTTTTTCTTCCAAGAGAATATCTTCCCTTTTTCATTTCTTTTCCTTTTTCCTTTTTCTTTCCTTTCTTTTCTTTCCACCAAATTCTCCAAACTTCTCCATTCTTCCATTTTCTTCTCCAACCTTCCACCAAAATATCTCCTCCAAAATATCTCCACCTCACCCATCTCCATGGCTGGCCATGATTGGCCAAGAGAAACACCTCACCCCTCCACTTTAGAATTAAACCCCTCTCTTTTCCATTTTTACATCACCTTCACAAATCCAAATCCTATATAAATCTTTCCTTCTTCATTTCACTTCATTTTCTCTTCCTTCTCTTCACCAACACCTTAACCTCCACCAACTCCTTCTTCATCTACACCATAACAACCACCACTACAACTTCTCCAAACTCCTTACCTTCATCTTCTTCCTCCTCCATCTCCATGGAAACCACCACAACTCCAAAAACTCCACCAAAGCTTCCACCTTTTCCTTTACCTTTTCCAAAACTACCACCACCATCAAAACCTCTTCATAAAAACCACCGCTCCATCATCTCCTCTAGGGCCGGCCCCTCCTTTTGGATTGGGGCCGCGTTCTCCTCCGTTGGCAAGACTTAGGGCCGGTACCCTCCTTTTGGATTGGGGCCGCGTTCTCCTCCGTTGGCAAGACTTAGGGCCGGTACCCTCCTTTTGGATTGGGGCCGAACTTCCCTTCGTCGGGCGCAGCAAAGGAATCACCTTTCCTCCTCTCTGTTTGTTTCCTAACGCGGATCTCAACCCCGCGTCTGGGCAATCCCTTAACGCGCTCCGCGCGTTTCTGTATTGACACGACGCAGAGTCTATTCCCGCGTTTGTGTTCTTCTTGTGTTAACGCGACTCAGAACCCATGTCCACGTCTGCGTTTTCCTCGCATCCGCACTTAAACGCAGACCTCGCGTTTTGTGCCATTCTTGCGACGCGAACCCCGCGTCTGCTATTCCCGCGTCTGCCATTCTTGCGACGCGAACCCCGCGTCTGCTATTCCCGCGTCTGTGATTCTCGTGTCTGCTATTTTCGCGACGCTAACTCCCGCGTCTGCGAACCCTCGCGTTTCACCCTCAAAAACCCGCGTCTCCCTGTGCACTCTCTCCTTCCATAATTATGGCGCGTCCCGAGTTCCGTGGATTTCGGACCTTTCGGCATTTCTGGTGATTTAGGCGAGTGTTCTCGCTTTCTTCTTGACTTTCTCATTTCAGCGAGTGTTCTCGCTCTCGCCTTTATTTGAGTTTCCCCGCTTCGTCGGGTCGATATGTATTTCACTTCATGTTTCCATGTATTTTGTATTGGGCTGAGTCCCCGTATCTATGTATGGCCAAGTGCCAATAACTGGACTTGTATTGCCCTGCGACGAATGCTTGTACTAGGGTAGTTTCATTCGTGCACATATACCATGCCTGTGATATGCTTACTACTTTATCACATACCATGTGTCTACCTGATATGATAACACTTGCCATGCCATTACTTCAGACCTGTCATTTACATGCTACTATTTAACACCTGCTTGTGTCACCTGACAACTGATGTGTGTTATCACCTGACCTCAGACATGCTACTTTGGCAAGACCCCTTGTTATGACATGACTTGCCACTGACCTTATATCAATCTCTTGACATGATTGGTTGCCTGCTAATATCATCATCCTGTCATGCTATCACTTGACACCCAGCATGATATACTTGACTTGTGATTATCACCTTTACGGGAACCTTGCCTTGTTATCCTGTATTATGTACAGTGACCTGTTATCCTGTACTATGTACAGTGACCTGTTATCCTGAATGGAACTAAGTGCCACACAGAACAAAGTGCCACACCATACACGGTGGGGGCCACCTCTTGAATCTGTGGGGGCCACCTCTAGAATCCATTTCCCTCAGAACAAAGTGCCACATGGAACAAAGTGCCACACCATACACGGTGGGGGCCACCTCTTGAATCTGTGGGGGCCACCTCTTGAATCTGTAGGGCCATCTCCTGTTATTCCCGTAAATTGATAATTACCTAATAAATCCTAAAAAGGACCAACTTGCATCGGGTCGGGGAAACATGCGGCTATCAATATGTAACGCCCCGATTTCACAGATACGGGGACGTCACTGCGACGTATATACGTAGGTCAGGAAGTGCCCCCACGCATATACGCTAAGCATAAAGTACAACAAGAAAGGATCAGAGTGCAACGCAAAGCATGGTATACACACATATATGCCAACATAAAGGTACAATACAAAGTCATCACAGTATATGATAGACATTACATAGTCCATATGTCTTTTATCATACAAGTCCAAAAGTGAAATATACAGCAAAAGCACAAAAGGGCTCACGAGTAGGATGGAAATCCCGTGAGTCAAGAGAAGTCAGGCACAAGGAGCGGGAGCTGGGATGCCTGCTCGCAAGGATGGCTCGATCTACGATGGACAACTCCACTACGATCTAGCCTCGGAATCTGAATGTGCGAATCCAAGGGGTCAAGACATATAATAATAAATGAACTGCAGCCAAGTGGCTAAGAGACAGGAATGGGTCAGAGCACAAGTATAGAATATAAGAACGGATATAACATAATCGTAAAATAAGAAATGCAAGTAAAACAGATCACGAGCAAAAGTGATTATATATGCTCAAGTCACTGTCCCATGAGACTAGTACATCGAAGGAATAATCCAAACAAGGAAACCCTCATACATATACCCTTATCTCAGGCCACAGGAAATCAAGCGTATAGAATCGGAGTTGCAAATCATACGATAGTCAAAACGTGAATACATAATAGACACAACCATAAATCCAAAACAGGAACAAGTAATGGTTAAAACCGGAATCATCACTGGAGTCACAGAAATCATAATAAGTGTCACAAACTGGGAACATAACTGGAACATGCCTGGAATATCAAGAATCATAACAATATCCATAACAATGTCAATTATCATTATTATTACTCGTCTAACCCATATATCTAGGTATGTGTCTCGGTATCGATCCCGACTCACATACATCCATATATAAGAAAGTCGAGGGTCGTTAACGGAAGTAGATGGAGAACTGATAACACTTCTTATAGTGGTTTCCATACACCTGGAACCGGTTTTGGAGGCCCAATGTCCCCCTAACAGTACTCAGGATGTGGGCCCAAAGTCCCACTAACAGTCATCTAGTGTGGGCCCGAGGTCCCACTAACAGTAATCTACCATATATCATCCACCTACTATAAGCAAGGTATCATTCCGGCATCCATCACTTCCACCCATACCCCATACAAGTTGTAGTTTATTAAGGATTATCAGTTTACGGGAACGTGAACATGACAGTATTAGCCCTTCAGATTCAAGAGGTGGCCCCCATGGGTTTCAAGAGGTGGCCCCCACCGTGTGGTGTGGCACTTTGTTCCATGTGGCACTTTGTTCTGAGGGAGTGGATTCTAGAGGTGGCCCCCATGGGTTTCAAGAGGTGGCCCCCACCGTGTGGCGTGGCACTTTGTTCCATGTGGCACTTAGTTCCATAAAACAAGGCAGGGTTCCCGCAAATAAGATAATCATAAAGTCAAGTGTATCATGCTTGGTTTAAGGGATAGCATGACAAAGTGGTGATGTCTAGCAAGCAATAAAACATAACAATAAATGTAGAATGGGCCGGGTCAATCATGACATAACTATAGGGTCTGGCAAGGTGGTGGCATGGTTAGTTGATATACATGTGTTAAAAGAGAACATAAAGTTGACAAGTGGTTGATAATGTTACTTGACAAATCGTGAAGTAATATGAGGTAAGATCCAACAAGTAATAAGTCCTAAAGTACCAGTCATGAAGTACAAGAAACCATAATGCTTAACACATAAACCAACGACAAGATCCAATTTTAGGAGGGAAATCATTTAAGACATATAGTCAGAATTAGTCGACTAGGGTCAAGGGACTAGTCGACTAATATAGGTTTCAAGTCGACTAACAGGTACGCAAGTCGACTAAGTCTGGGATAAAGAGAATTGGGGTCACTGTTCCAGGAAACATTAGTCGACTAAGGTAAAATGGCTAGTCGACTAAGGTGTTCAAGTCGACTAATAAAATAGGCTTAAGTCGACTGGGCCGAGAGTTGGTTTCTGGTCCAAGGAGGGTTAGTCGACTAGGTGAATTCAGGAGTCGACTAATAGGGATTTCCAGAGAGTTGATCAGTTGACTAATATTTGGGGTAAGTCGACTAATACTGTGTTTTCCAGAAAAACTAGGTTTCAGCTAAGTGTTCTAGTCGACTAGGTTCTAGGTCAAGTCGACTAATCGTGGTCGGGGAGCAGTTTACAGAACTGAACTTGGGGGTTGTTCTTGATGACAAAAATGGGGTTTTTATGACATTAGGGGACCTGATCTACTAACACAAGTACACAAGGGACGGACTAGCCTTGGTGAGTAGAGATATTTACATGGAAAGGTTGGATCTTTAGTTTGATAACCCAAAAATGGGATTTTTAAGGTGCAAGTGTTCAAGAATTCCCATCACAAGTATATAAGGAGTTAACTAGGTCTTGGTGAGTAAAGATACTCACTTGGATGGGTTCAATTGGAGCTTGATCCAAGAAGAAGATGGTGGCTTCAATCCATGAGTGGTTGTTGAAGCTTGAGGTGGAGGAGGTTGAACTTGGAGTTGCCTTGGAGGTTGGAGGTGATGCCCTTGATGCCCTAGATGAACTCTTGTGGTTGGAGGAGGAGATGGAGGAGAAGAGATTAGGGTTTCTTGGTGCTAGGGTTTGTGGAGGAGATGAGGGAATTTTGGAGAGGGTTTCTCTCTTGATGAAGTGAAAGAGGAAGAAAAGGATTTAATTGCAATTGAAAGGAATATATATGATGGGGATTTTGCAAAGGAGATGCAAATAGGATAGATGCAAGGGGCTTTCTTGCAAAAAGGGAGGTGAGGTGTCCCTAGAGTGGCCACTTGGCCGGCCATGGGAAGGAGAGAGAGTGAGTGGGGTTAGGTGCAATGTGAGTGGGAAATGAGGTGGCATGACAAGGTGGAAAATGGAATTGCAAAATTGGAAAAAAGCCCGAAATTCAAGTATCTCTGTATGATCTGAAAATTTTACCAAAAATCAAGAATAATATATGAAGACCAATAGTGAAATCCGTTCGAAGAAATACTGTATAGTTTTAAAATTAAAAATCCCGGAATCAGTGATTTACCGACTCCGAAAGAATTTCCATAAAATCATAAAATCCTCAGAAAAGAATATAGATAGAAAATATGATCCCAAGAAATAAAGTCTAAAGAATCATCATGAAATTCCAAACAGTTTGAGAATTAAAAATCCGGGAATCGGTCAGCGGCACTGGCCGACACCGGTTTTGAAGAAATTCAAATTAATCCGAGAAAAATCCAGAAAATCACAGAAAACCTAATATATTGAAAAATAACATTTAAAACTGAAATCGGTCAATTCTACACGTCAGAAATACCAAATCGAAGAATATACTATGATCAGGCCCTCGGCTCAGACTAGGGCTGACTCCGAGTCCACGAATCCAAATCCAATATAAAATAATCGTATAGGAAATTCATGATACAGAATAAATACAGAAAACAAATCGAAAAATACGATCGAAAATCCGAACACGCAACTAAGTACGTATTCCAAGAACGGGGTATTACAATCTACCCACCTTACAAAAAATGCGTCCTCGCAATTTCGTTAAGGAGGCAAATTGAATACAAGGAGGACGAAGGCACGAATAAAGGCATCATAAAACCAAAACAGGGAGGAAGATAAATACAAGAAGGTCCAGAATTAACAATGATAGAATGACAATGGAAACAATATTAAGAAAGATAACCAACTCAAATACAAGATCTGGGGTAGTGGTTACCATGAAATCCTAAGGCTCCTGCTCCGGATACTGATCTTCCCTCTCTGCTGCATCATCTGAGGCCTCTGCTGCCATGATGTGAACTTGACCTCTCCTCTGATCTGCCCTCGGTCTCATCCTTCTCTGCTGATGATCATACCGTTGGGGTAGAAATGGAGCTCTCCGGTCAACGGGCTCTGGGTCCCTCCTCAATGGCGGTGCTGGAAGTGCTGGGGCGGATGTGCCGGTCTGACTGGTGCCGTATGCTCAAACTTCCTGTACCGGCAATCCCTTAGTGCATGACCTCTTGCCCCACATGCCAAACATAATCCATTGGCTACCCGACAATCTCTCTTGTAATGTCCGGGCCTGTGGCAGAAATTGCATGTGATCTGAGGAAGAGGGTCTGGAATGGTCTCTTCATCATCGGGCCCTGGGTTGCCCTATCCTCATCCTCCTCATCCATCAACTCAAAAGGCCTCTTCTTGGCTTGGCTCTTCATCTGATTCTCCTTCTTCTTCTCCAGTCCACGCTCTACTTCTCGAGCTATGGTGAGAATCTCGGAATATGTCTTCAGCTGCTGGGGCACCAGGAATACCTGTAGGTCCATCTGCAGGCCCTGCTGAAATCTGCTTGCCCGCTTCTCTTCATCCGTCACCATGTACGGGCAAAGCGGCTCAATCTGAGAAACTCCGCGGCATACTCATCCACGGACTTACTCCCCTGCCGAAGTCTGATGAATTGTTCTTCCATGTCCTTCTGAGCTGTGACAGGGAAGAATCTGCTGTAGAAACTCTTGGAGAAGGTGTCCCAAGTGACAGGCTTCTCCAATTTGGCCTCTTCTGCTAGCCACCAAGTCCTGGCTATATCCTTCAATTGGATCTTGGCAACCTCCACTTGGTTTTCCTCTGGGACACGGGCTGCCTTCAACAAGTCCGATGTGTCCGTTAACCATTGCTCAGCCTCCAAGGGTTTCCCTCCACCCGTGAATATGGCTGGCTGCAGCCTCCTGAAGTCTGATATGTCCCCCGGCCTCTGTCCCTTAGGTGCTGCTATCCCTTGTCGGAGAAGTTCGGTCTGCTGCTGTTGGTTCTCCACCTGCTGTTGCTGGTTTTCCACCACCATCTGGATAACCCTCAATATATCCACATTCTCTCCCGCTGCTCCATTCGATGCTGATCCGGAGTTGCTGCGACCCGATCTCCTCTCCATCGATACTAGGTATGGACAGACTGGGAGGAGCTGGAACATGGAATGGAAGGATTTCAGGATATGAAGGATGGAATCAAGAAGAACTAGATAAATCAAAAGGACTAGACAACTTTGTACATTGATGTTGGCATCCGCAAATTACTAGAATTTGCTACTTGTTTGTACTATAGAGGTAAGAGCCTAAGCTCTGATACCAACCTGTAACGCCCCGATTTCACAGATACGGGGACGTCACTGCGACGTATATACGTAGGTCAGGAAGTGCCCCCACGCATATACGCTAAGCATAAAGTACAACAAGAAAGGATCAGAGTGCAACACAAAGCATGGTATACACACATATATGCCAACATAAAGGTACAATACAAAGTCATCACAGTATATGATAGACATTACATAGTCCATATGTCTTTTATCATACAAGTCCAAAAGTGAAATATACAGCAAAAGCACAAAATGGCTCACGAGTAGGATGGAAATCCCGTGAGTCAAGAGAAGTCAGGCACAAGGAGCGGGAGCTGGGATGCCTGCTCGCAAGGATGGCTCGATCTACGATGGACAACTCCACTACGATCTAGCCTCGGAATCTGAATGTGCGAATCCAAGGGGTCAAGACATATAATAATAAATGAACTGCAGCCAAGTGGCTAAGAGACAGGAATGGGTCAGAGCACAAGTATAGAATATAAGAACGGATATAACATAATCGTAAAATAAGAAATGCAAGTAAAACAGATCACGAGCAAAAGTGATTATATATGCTCAAGTCACTGTCCCATGAGACTAGTACATCGAAGGAATAATCCAAACAAGGAAACCCTCATACATATACCCTTATCTCAGGCCACAGGAAATCAAGCGTATAGAATCGGAGTTGCAAATCATACGATAGTCAAAACGTGAATACATAATAGACACAACCATAAATCCAAAACAGGAACAAGTAATGGTTAAAACCGGAATCATCACTGGAGTCACAGAAATCATAATAAGTGTCACAAACTGGGAACATAACTGGAACATGCCTGGAATATCAAGAATCATAACAATATCCATAACAATGTCAATTATCATTATTATTACTCGTCTAACCCATATATCTAGGTATGTGTCTCGGTATCGATCCCGACTCACATACATCCATATATAAGAAAGTCGAGGGTCGTTAACGGAAGTAGATGGAGAACTGATAACACTTCTTATAGTGGTTTCCATACACCTGGAACCGGTTTTGGAGGCCCAATGTCCCCCTAACAGTACTCAGGATGTGGGCCCAAAGTCCCACTAACAGTCATCTAGTGTGGGCCCGAGGTCCCACTAACAGTAATCTACCATATATCATCCACCTACTATAAGCAAGGTATCATTCCGGCATCCATCACTTCCACCCATACCCCATACAAGTTGTAGTTTATTAAGGATTATCAGTTTACGGGAACGTGAACATGACAGTATTAGCCCTTCAGATTCAAGAGGTGGCCCCCATGGGTTTCAAGAGGTGGCCCCCACCGTGTGGTGTGGCACTTTGTTCCATGTGGCACTTTGTTCTGAGGGAGTGGATTCTAGAGGTGGCCCCCATGGGTTTCAAGAGGTGGCCCCCACCGTGTGGCGTGGCACTTTGTTCCATGTGGCACTTAGTTCCATAAAACAAGGCAGGGTTCCCGCAAATAAGATAATCATAAAGTCAAGTGTATCATGCTTGGTTTAAGGGATAGCATGACAAAGTGGTGATGTCTAGCAAGCAATAAAACATAACAATAAATGTAGAATGGGCCGGGTCAATCATGACATAACTATAGGGTCTGGCAAGGTGGTGGCATGGTTAGTTGATATACATGTGTTAAAAGAGAACATAAAGTTGACAAGTGGTTGATAATGTTACTTGACAAATCGTGAAGTAATATGAGGTAAGATCCAACAAGTAATAAGTCCTAAAGTACCAGTCATGAAGTACAAGAAACCATAATGCATAACACATAAACCAACGACAAGATCCAATTTTAGGAGGGAAATCATTTAAGACATATAGTCAGAATTAGTCGACTAGGGTCAAGGGACTAGTCGACTAATATAGGTTTCAAGTCGACTAACAGGTACGCAAGTCGACTAAGTCTGGGATAAAGAGAATTGGGGTCACTGTTCCAGGAAACATTAGTCGACTAAGGTAAAATGGCTAGTCGACTAAGGTGTTCAAGTCGACTAATAAAATAGGCTTAAGTCGACTGGGCCGAGAGTTGGTTTCTGGTCCAAGGAGGGTTAGTCGACTAGGTGAATTCAGGAGTCGACTAATAGGGATTTCCAGAGAGTTGATCAGTCGACTAATATTTGGGGTAAGTCGACTAATACTGTGTTTTCCAGAAAAATTAGGTTTCAGCTAAGTGTTCTAGTCGACTAGGTTCTAGGTCAAGTCGACTAATCGTGGTCGGGGAGCAGTTTACAGAACTGAACTTGGGGGTTGTTCTTGATGACAAAAATGGGGTTTTTATGACATTAGGGGACCTGATCTACTAACACAAGTACACAAGGGACGGACTAGCCTTGGTGAGTAGAGATATTTACATGGAAAGGTTGGATCTTTAGTTTGATAACCCAAAAATGGGATTTTTAAGGTGCAAGTGTTCAAGAATTCCCATCACAAGTATATAAGGAGTTAACTAGGTCTTGGTGAGTAAAGATACTCACTTGGATGGGTTCAATTGGAGCTTGATCCAAGAAGAAGATGGTGGCTTCAATCCATGAGTGGTTGTTGAAGCTTGAGGTGGAGGAGGTTGAACTTGGAGTTGCCTTGGAGGTTGGAGGTGATGCCCTTGATGCCCTAGATGAACTCTTGTGGTTGGAGGAGGAGATGGAGGAGAAGAGATTAGGGTTTCTTGGTGCTAGGGTTTGTGGAGGAGATGAGGGAATTTTGGAGAGGGTTTCTCTCTTGATGAAGTGAAAGAGGAAGAAAAGGATTTAATTGCAATTGAAAGGAATATATATGATGGGGATTTTGCAAAGGAGATGCAAATAGGATAGATGCAAGGGGCTTTCTTGCAAAAAGGGAGGTGAGGTGTCCCTAGAGTGGCCACTTGGCCGGCCATGGGAAGGAGAGAGAGTGAGTGGGGTTAGGTGCAATGTGAGTGGGAAATGAGGTGGCATGACAAGGTGGAAAATGGAATTGCAAAATTGGAAAAAAGCCCGAAATTCAAGTATCTCTGTATGATCTGAAAATTTTACCAAAATCAAGAATAATATATGAAGACCAATAGTGAAATCCGTTCGAAGAAATACTGTATAGTTTTAAATTAAAAATCCCGGAATCAGTGATTTACCGACTCCGAAAGAATTTCCATAAAATCATAAAATCCTCAGAAAAGAATATAGATAGAAAATATGATCCCGAGAAATAAAGTCTAAAGAATCATCATGAAATTCCAAACAGTTTGAGAATTAAAAATCCGGGAATCGGTCAGCGGCACTGGCCGACACCGGTTTTGAAGAAATTCAAATTAATCCGAGAAAAATCCAGAAAATCACAGAAAACCTAATATATTGAAAAATAACATTTAAAACTGAAATCGGTCAATTCTACACGTCAGAAATACCAAATCGAAGAATATACTATGATCAGGCCCTCGGCTCAGACTAGGGCTGACTCCGAGTCCACGAATCCAAATCCAATATAAAATAATCGTATAGGAAATTCATGATACAGAATAAATACAGAAAACAAATCGAAAAATACGATCGAAAATCCGAACACGCAACTAAGTACGTATTCCAAGAACGGGGTATTACACAATATGTGTTCGTGTTTACAGTGGTATTAGGCATGTTGTGCAACTAAAACTTCCGGTCTGACCTGTGGGCCTCCAGGGGACCGAGGGGAGAGCTGGCTTCCTACTTCCTGGTACCATCATGATAAGGGCATACATAAGTGTGACGGTCCCAGATTTTACTTATAAGATTAGTCTAATAACTCCCAATTTCATCATAATCTTCTTAATTTTTTCAAAAATTTCGGCAGCACTTCCCATAAAATTTTGACTCTGCCATAATATAATATAACAATTTCGACTCACAACAGCCTATTTATCAACCATATAACAATTTCAGCCCACATGACCTACACACACACACACACACACACACACACACACAACATGAGTATCAACAATAATTTCACATCCTCCATTTCCATCCAAGCATGACTCATGATGCCATGTTACCAACACAATGAAGCCCTCGCCAAAATGTTACATCTCCAACATGTATACACAATATTATATTCCCCACTAGAAGCATCATCAAGTACCGGTTACATACCATGAGTTCATATACACACACATGATGAGTAAAGTACCCAAAAGCAAAAAGATATGAAATAAGATAACTAGCACGAGCAAATCACAAAAGTGTAGTTCTCCTCGACTTTCCAGGGTCTAAGCTGGTGCTTTACCTTTATCCAAACCTGAAATATATAGAAAAGAACGGAGTGAGCTTGACAGCTCAGTGAGTAAACTAATTTAAAATGTTAATTTTAGGATTTTATTCTTAACAACTTTTAGAAGTAATAAATATAGTTATTGGTGGGCTATCTCTAAGATGAAATTCCATCTAGCTCATGCGAACCTTTTACCTCCCATCCTCAATGACTTATTAACTTTTTAGTAGATGTCTCCAATATCATGAATCCTCATTTAGTAATCTTAACTATCTTTTACAAGTGCGAGGCCAGTTTTAAATTACATATAGATTCACCGGATGTTCTTGCATACACCTATTTCTATAACATCAATAAGCGAGTAGTCTTCCTTAGTTTGGATGTTCTGTGCTTTAGTGAGTTCTGCAATATCGCAATCACTAATACATACATTTGATACCATGATACAGAATTTATAAAGCAAGTTAAGATTCACCGTCTTCCCCTCCTACCGGCTCCCGCCCGGCCCCTTCCTCCATGTATATAATATATAATAAACACCGTCTTCCCCCTCCTACCGGCTCCCGCCCGGCCCTTCCTCCTTTATAATATAACATACACATGTTATACACCACCGTCTCCCCCCTCCTACCGGCTCCCGCCCGGCCCCTTCCTCCTTTATAATGAATATACATACATAATATTTTTTTTTCCCACCGTCTTCCCCCTCCTACCGGCTCCAGCCAGGCCCCTTCCTCCGATAAGAGTATACACAATATATATCATATACAGAAGCAACATACACATATACAATCAGTCTCGACATTTTATAAGGATAAGTAAGTAATATGTTCGAATCATCTCGTGTACTCAACATGTTATATTACCTTCGTATTCAACCTAAATTTTACTTTAATAATAGGCACCACACCATATCAAGATCAAAATAAAATTCACATACACGATATCGGTATCTCCCTTCTTCCTTCCGCTTGCTATAAAATTTAGTCTCTCTCCCAACATGTCTTCTATTTAACCAAGTTAGCGCTAAAATATGTATATGCGCGCGCGCGCACACACATATTAAATAACCAAAATATTATTAATATCATACATTGTGGATAATCTCAACAATTTCTCAGACACTGTTTCTAATTGCATAACTGTGAAATATCACTAATTTAATTATTCCAAGTATCCTAATATAAGATACCAAATGCTCTAATTTATGTATCTTAGGATAACCATTCAATTGGAATTCTAATTATTTTTAATTCAATACAATTTTATTACGTAGGATTTCATTTCAATTCTTGAATTATTAATGTTCTACTTATTTAATGTTTAATGGTGTTATAAACAAGATCAATTAACACTCTAGTTTACTCACTTTGTTTCCGGTAATTGCTGTGAATCGCTTGCTGAATCCCCCCCCTCCGACGAAAAGTTCCTATATGCATGATAAAATTCTGTTTTAGTATCAGACATATTCATGCAAAATTTAGATTCAATTTGGGGTTTCGAGTACCTTGACGATTTAGTTAATCGGTGAATAGTTGAATATATTCGTCACTCGGCTCCGATCCCTTCTTGCAACGAGTACCCAATTTGAGCGAGTGCCACCCAACAAGCCCCTTCCCGCGCTACTACGTGGCGTGCGCGCTGCTCTTGCACGCGCGTGCGCGCAGGCGTGCATAACACGCGCGCTGCTGCTCACCTGACCGCCGATCGCCAGCGGTCCTCCGTTTCGCACCACCGAGCACGAGCTGCCCCTCCCCTCGTGCCGATCGCTGGTGCTAGGGTGAGAAAACAAGGGGAAAAAATGAAAGGGGAGGGAGAATGTGAGAGAGAGAAGAAAGAGGACAAGAATGAGGGAGATCAGAATTTTTGTTGGGAGAAAATTTAGGCATTTAGGGCATGGGGACATTTTTCTTGAAGACTCACCCTCACTAGTTCCAATGTTTCCCTTCTTCTCACCAGGTCACTACACAAATTCCAATCCCCGTTGACTCTTCCACTACCACCACTAATATAAAAGCATGATAAATTGTGTGATTAATGGAAAAGTTTAACCCAATAACATAACATAATTATTAATATAACAAGATAGTATACAAGCCCACTTACATACGTATATATAAATCTATATAATATACACCTATACATACATACACATTTATATACCTCATGATTTTAGTGTTTTTATCTAGACATCCATATGCCCTTATGCATACAAGTATATGTTAATTATTTAGACTTTAAGAAACTTGTACATTGATCATTGGTAGGAAACTTAATAAATAATATTTTTTCCCAATATTTAATAATTAAGATTAGCTTAAACCGAGTGTTACAGTTCTACCCCCCTTAAAAAAAAAGTTTCGTCCCCGAAACTCGGTGTACCTAGAAACAAGTGTGGGCGAAATTTTCGAATCTCCTCTTCCAGTTCCCAAGTAGCTTCTTCAAATTTTTTTTTTTTTTTTTTTTTTTTTTGGGGTTCCTTCACAAGACTTTTACCAAGGGAATTATCTTGTTTTGTAGTTATTTCTCCTTACGGTCTAGAATTTGTACTGGTTCCTCCATATAAAATAAGTCTTCTTGAATTTACAGTGGTGAGTAATTAAGAATATTTCTGGGATCTAATATATACTTTCTTAACTGAGATACATGGAATACATTGTAAAGCTTCTCCATCTCCGGGGGTAAGGCCAGTCGATAAGCTAGTGGTCTAATTCGCTCCAATATTTCAAAAGGCCCTATTTATCGAGGATCTGGCTTGTTATTTCTACCAGTGCGTACGACTCCTTTCATTAGGGATACCTTCAGAAATACCTTGTCTCCTTGCGTAAACTCCAAAGGTCTCCAGCGTTGGTCTACATATGCCTTCTGTATGCTTTAATCTGCATTCATTCTCTTCCTTATCATTAAAATTTTCTCTATTGTCTCTTGAGATACTTCTGATCCTAACAACTTTCTATCTCACTTCTTCCCAACAAATTAGGGATCTACCTCTTCTATCATATAGAACTTCAAAGGCTGACATTCTAATTATTGGTTGGTAACTGTTGTTATATGCAAATTCCACTAACAATAAATATTTTTTTTTTCCAGTTGTCTCCAAAATCTAATATACATGCTCTCAATATTTCCTCTGATATCTGTATAGTTCTTTCTGATTGTCAATCAATCTATGGGTGTGCTGCAGTACTTGGGTATAATCAAGTACCCACAGCCTTAGATAGGCTGACCCAAAATCTTGGAGCCATCTGACACGACTGTTTCAGACACCCCATGAATTCGGACTATTTCTCGAAGGTAGATTTGTGCTAACTTATCCATCGAGTAGTTTATGCGGATGGATAAGAAGTGTGCAGACTTTATAAGCCGATCTACTACTACACATATGACATCAATAATCCTGAGGATTTCTTGTGTTCAGCGAAGACCTCCTGGCATATCAAACATCTTTGTACAAATTTAGCTATATCATTCTTTATTCCTTCCCACTAAAAATTTAGTCGCAAATCTTGATACATCTTAGTTGCTACTGGATGTGCTATGTAGGGTTGCAATGGGCATCCGTCAGGATTTATTCCTTAAGTTCAGGGTCACGTTGCATACATATTTGATTCCCTTTCCTCAATAAGCCTCTTTCAATAATAAAATCTTGAGTTACTCCCCTCTGTACCTTTTCAATAATCTTAGTTGTTTGATCAATTCTCCGTTGTGCTTTCTTGATCTTCTCATAGAGATCGAATTTAACACTGACTTGATTCACCTAACTTGTTGTCATCATGGGTCCTTTTATTCGAATTTCCATTTGCATCTTTTATGTTTCCTTTAATGGACTGGGTTGTTAGGTTATTAATGTAGCTAAAGATCCTCCAGATTTTCGACTAAAAGTGTACGCCACCACATTGGCTTTTTCAGGATGATAATGAATAGTCAAATCATAATCTTTCATTAGTTCTAGCCATCTTTTCTAGGCATATTTAGTTCCTCCTGGGTAAATATATTATATATATGTTTATATATCACATGATACTCCAAATAAGTAATGTCGTCATATCTTTAAGGTGAATATAACCGCAGCCGGTTCCAAGTCATGAGTCCTGTAATCTCTATCATGGTTCTTTAACTGCCTGAAAGCATATGCAATCACTCTACCGTGTTGCATCAATACACACTTTAATCCCCACTTGACGCATTACTATATATAACATATCGTTTAGTTCTGAAAGGCATGGCTAGGATCGGGGTAAAAGTTAATTTATCCTACAATTCCTGAAAACTCCTCCTGACTTTCCCTAATGGAACTTGAGGT
Organism: Agave tequilana; assembly: GCA_038442645.1. Lineage (NCBI taxonomy): Eukaryota > Viridiplantae > Streptophyta > Magnoliopsida > Asparagales > Asparagaceae > Agave > Agave tequilana. The sequence continues at coordinate 355,347 of JAVJIF010031191.1, read as the reverse complement.
CTTTCTTGGTCAGCTGAGTCAATGTTACTGCTATTCTGAAAAATTCTTCTACAAATCTTCGTTAATATCCTACCACCCCTAAGAAACTCCGATCTTCTGTGACATTGGTGGGTCGAGGGCAATACTTAATTACTTTTATTTTTGCAGGATCCATCGATATCCCTTCTTTAGTTATAATATGACTAAGGAACTCAATTTTTTTTTTTAGCCAAAACTCACACTTTTTAAATTTTGCATAAAGTTGTTTCTCCCTTAATAGTTGCAATACTATTCTTAGGTGCTTCCCATGTTCTTCTCTGCTCCTTGAGTAAATTAATATATCATCAATAAACACCACCACAAACTGATATAGATATGATTGAAATATTTTATTCATCAGATCCATAAATGTCGCTTGAGCGTTGGTCAGTCCAAACGACATTACTAAAAAGATTCATAATGCTCATACCTCATTCTAAAAGCAGTCTTAGGTGCGTCTTCTATTTTAATAGTCAGCTGATAGTATCCTGATCTTAGATCTATCTTGAAAAACACTCTGACACCTTGAAGTTGATCAAAAAGATCATCAATCCTCGAGAGTGGATATCAATTTTTTTTTTTTTTATAGTGACCTTGTTCAGTTATCTATAATCTATGCACAACCTCGTGCTTCTTTTTTTTTTTTCCTTTACAAATAACACAGGGGCACCTCAGAGTGATACACTAGGCCGAATAAATCCCAGATTTACTAACTCTTGTAGCTGATATTTTAATCCTTTCATCCATGTCGGTTCCATTATATAAGGAGCCTTTGATATAGGACTTGTCCTGGATAATAGATTAATAGAGAATTCTACTTCTTTATCTGAGGGTAAGCCTGGTAAATCTTCTGGGAAAACATCAGAATATTCTCTTACGACTGCTACATTTTCATTTTTTTTTTAACTTCATTATATTTTTTTCTATTATTGTTGCCAGGAATCCTTGACACCCATATCTCAATAGTCTGATGGCCTATATGGCTGAAATTATTGAAATACTTATTTTATTCTTCATCCTTTCATACACATATTTTGAAGTTCCTTCCAACTTAAATGTTATCTTCTTCTAGTAACAGTCTACATGAGCATAATAAGTCAACAACCAATCCATTCCTAGAACGAAGTCAAATTCCATTTCTCCTAGTATCAGATCTGCCCGCGTTTTCATCTTCCCTATGATGACTTCACATCCCCTATAATACATATTAGTGACTAATTTAGTACTTACAGGGGTTAACAATACTAGTTGAAATTTCATAGTTTCAGGTTCCTTGTTCAATTTTGACGCAAATGTTAAAAAAAATAAAGGAATGCATAGGACTGGGATCAAATAATACTCAAGCAATATTTGCAGCTAAACAAATAGCACATTCAACTACTACATTAGATGCTCAGGACTCCTATTCGGTCAAGGCATTCATCTTCCTTGTGCTCTGGGTTGTTGCACTAAAGCCTGAGCCATTGTGGGTCGAGTTGTGCTAGCAAATCATCGAAGAGCAACGACGGCCCTCCTGATGGGGCAATGCCTAGGGTCTGCCTGTATGTTCCCCTACCAGCACCTAGATATCCGTGTAAAGTTGGACAGTCCTTTCTCAGATGGCCTAGTTTGCCGCAGATGAAGTATTTACTTAGAACACAACTACCGATATGATTGTGATTGCATCTAGGACACCACAAACCTCCCGCAAAGTTGAAACGCGGAACAGATGCAGGTGGCGGTCTTTGAGAGTACCCTATTCCTCTGGGCCACGAGCCTATAACAGTTCTTGGGGTTGGTAATACTGAGGATCCAGTACCTCCGTCGAGCCTGAAGTTGAATGCTCCAAATCTTGGTATGTTAGGATATCGGGGATGTTTGGCGAAAGGTAGCTTGCTACCTTGGCTCTTGTATCCTGGCTTTCTTGCATATCCCTTTCAACCTCCGGTGTTTTTTTTTTTTTTTTTTTTTTTCACGGCCTGGCTATAACTTCGTAGTTGAAATGGGACCAGTTTGCTCCAAAATTTGTGGCTTCAAACCTCTTTGTCCTTTCTTTCTCTTTAGACACCAACTTTCCAGCATATCTCGATAACTGAGTGAACTTAACTTCATACTGGCTTACGGTTATTTGCTCCTGTTTTAGTTCTTGAAACTCCATTGCAAGTTTATCCTTTGCTACCCCTGGTATATACTTTTCATTGAACTTCTTGACCAGAAAGTTTCAAGAAATTTCTTCCCCCAAAGACTTAGCTCCACCTTTAACCATCTCTAGCCAACGTTCCGCCTTACCCTGGAACATAAAAGAGGTAAAAAAAAATACCCTTTGATTCTCAGTGCATTCCATAACATCTATTATTTCTCAATCTGACGAAGCCACTCCTCTGCTTTTATTGGGTCAGCTTCTCCTTTGAATGCTAGCGGTTTCAGTTTTTGAAATTGTTCTAGAGCTCCATGTGGATTGCTTCTTATTACCAGCTGTGCCAACTAATCTGGCATTCTATGAGGGATTCTCTGGTATTCACTGGGTTGTTCCACCACAATTTCGTGGTTGGCTAGGGGATGAACACTCCCAACCGTACTGTGCGGTGAGTCATTACCTTCAAGATTAGTGTCTAGTGGTGGAAGATTCATGTTCATCTATCTCTAAAAGAATAACTAGCACTAGTTATTAACAACATTCACAATATAAAGCAAGTTTTATATACGGAGTACTGCTTCTATTTATAACTTCAAAGGTATTTCTGAAACAAAATTTACATTTATATGCTTACGTTCATACAAAACATACAAAAGGTATTCATAATAAGACACATCGTTCACCCCCATTCCTATACAAACATACAAAATTCTACTACCTCAAAAGGCTCAAAAATATGCGAATCGTGACATCTTTTCCCAAGAGTACTATATATCCCATTCCCTTTCAAGGAGTTACTTTAGAGTCAGCGGAGCTTTCATCCTTATTATCTTCTTCAGAATCCCTTCTCTCTGGGTCATCTTCCTCGGAGTTCTTCTTCAAGGTCTTCTCTTCCCATTATGGTATCACCATCACTTCTCCAGTAATCATAGTCATCATATAGATCCCAATTTTGGGTCCAGCTGAAAACCCACCATATTCCTCGAAAGAATATCTTTTCTTGGACTATCTCATCGTTGATTGTGGCATCAGGAGTTTCAATCATCGGTAGGTCTCCTAAGATGCTCTCGGCATCACCAACCACATCCATATTTTCCTGTTCCATCGAGCTCACCTCATCATCACTATCCATTAGACCCTTAAAAATCACTTTCGGGTCGGTCCCATTCGACTCATAGTCCTAGTCTATAGAATCTACTTTCCAACACGAATCATCCGGTCTCGAACTATCAGATGAAAATCCTAACCTCAGAATCCCCCATCTGCAGAAGTAAGGAGTCATATCAGGTTTAATCGTATCAAAATCTCAAAATAGGACTATTGAAAGTTATCAATCTGAAATTCTTCAATTTCCTATCCCCCAGGGTTTATTATACTTATTTGTTCTTACGTTCTGAAAACTCTGACTTGCTTGATATTTTAGCCACTCTCTTATTCCAGTGTCTTGTACCATTGGTGATCCATACAAAAGGCCCGCACCCTTAACAGATCCATTCGAATCTAGGTATGCGGGTACCCAAATTCGAACGAAGAGAGCAGTTAAATATCCCGCATTTGAGAATTAATCATATGCGTAAGAACCCACAACTCCTTATACTACCCGTATCTATTATACAAACACACATACAAGTTGCACACAATTACACAATCAATCCTTACTCACTACACCTATCTAGACTAAGCTTATCTAAGCCACAGCTCTGATACCAACTGTGACGGTCCCAGATTTTACTTATAAGATTAGTCTAATAACTCCCAATTTCATCATAATCTTCTTAAATTTTTTCAAAAATTTCGGCAGCACTTCCCATAAAATTTTGACTCTGCCATAATATAATATAACAATTTCGACTCACAACAGCCTATTTATCAACCATATAACAATTTCAGCCCACATGACCTACACACACACACACACACACACAACATGAGTATCAACAATAATTTCACATCCTCCATTTCCATCCAAGCATGACTCATGATGCCATGTTACCAACACAATGAAGCCCTCGCCAAAATGTTACATCTCCAACATGTATACACAATATTATATTCCCCACTAGAAGCATCATCAAGTACCGGTTACATACCATGAGTTCATATACACACACATGATGAGTAAAGTACCCAAAAGCAAAAAGATATGAAATAAGATAACTAGCACGAGCAAATCACAAAAGTGTAGTTCTCCTCGACTTTCCAGGGTCTAAGCTGGTGCTTTACCTTTATCCAAACCTGAAATATATAGAAAAGAACGGAGTGAGCTTGACAGCTCAGTGAGTAAACTAATTTAAAATGTTAATTTTAGGATTTTATTCTTAACAACTTTTAGAAGTAATAAATATAGTTATTGGTGGGCTATCTCTAAGATGAAATTCCATCTAGCTCATGCGAACCTTTTACCTCCCATCCTCAATGACTTATTAACTTTTTAGTAGATGTCTCCAATATCATGAATCCTCATTTAGTAATCTTAACTATCTTTTACAAGTGCGAGGCCAGTTTTAAATTACATATAGATTCACCGGATGTTCTTGCATACACCTATTTCTATAACATCAATAAGCGAGTAGTCTTCCTTAGTTTGGATGTTCTGTGCTTTAGTGAGTTCTGCAATATCGCAATCACTAATACATACATTTGATACCATGATACAGAATTTATAAAGCAAGTTAAGATTCACCGTCTTCCCCTCCTACCGGCTCCCGCCCGGCCCCTTCCTCCATGTATATAATATATTAATAAACCACCGTCTTCCCCCTCCTACCGGCTCCCGCCCGGCCCCTTCCTCCTTTATAATATAACATACACATGTTATACACCACCGTCTTCCCCCTCCTACCGGCTCCCGCCCGGCCCCTTCCTCCTTTATAATGAATATACATACATAATATTTTTTTTCCCACCGTCTTCCCCCTCCTACCGGCTCCAGCCAGGCCCCTTCCTCCGATAAGAGTATACACAATATATATCATATACAGAAGCAACATACACATATACAATCAGTCTCGACATTTTATAAGGATAAGTAAGTAATATGTTCGAATCATCTCGTGTACTCAACATGTTATATTACCTTCGTATTCAACCTAAATTTTACTTTAATAATAGGCACCACACCATATCAAGATCAAAATAAAATTCACATACACGATATCGGTATCTCCCTTCTTCCTTCCGCTTGCTATAAAATTTAGTCTCTCTCCCAACATGTCTTCTATTTAACCAAGTTAGCGCTAAAATATGTATATGCGCGCGCGCGCACACACATATTAAATAACCAAAATATTATTAATATCATACATTGTGGATAATCTCAACAATTTCTCAGACACTGTTTCTAATTGCATAACTGTGAAATATCACTAATTTAATTATTCCAAGTATCCTAATATAAGATACCAAATGCTCTAATTTATGTATCTTAGGATAACCATTCAATTGGAATTCTAATTATTTTTAATTCAATACAATTTTATTACGTAGGATTTCATTTCAATTCTTGAATTATTAATGTTCTACTTATTTAATGTTTAATGGTGTTATAAACAAGATCAATTAACACTCTAGTTTACTCACTTTGTTTCCGGTAATTGCTGTGAATCGCTTGCTGAATCCCCCCCCTCCGACGAAAAGTTCCTATATGCATGATAAAATTCTGTTTTAGTATCAGACATATTCATGCAAAATTTAGATTCAATTTGGGGTTTCGAGTACCTTGACGATTTAGTTAATCGGTGAATAGTTGAATATATTCGTCACTCGGCTCCGATCCCTTCTTGCAACGAGTACCCAATTTGAGCGAGTGCCACCCAACAAGCCCCTTCCCGCGCTACTACGTGGCGTGCGCGCTGCTCTTGCACGCGCGTGCGCGCAGGCGTGCATAACACGCGCGCTGCTGCTCACCTGACCGCCGATCGCCAGCGGTCCTCCGTTTCGCACCACCGAGCACGAGCTGCCCCTCCCCTCGTGCCGATCGCTGGTGCTAGGGTGAGAAAACAAGGGGAAAAAATGAAAGGGGAGGGAGAATGTGAGAGAGAGAAGAAAGAGGACAAGAATGAGGGAGATCAGAATTTTTGTTGGGAGAAAATTTAGGCATTTAGGGCATGGGGACATTTTTCTTGAAGACTCACCCTCACTAGTTCCAATGTTTCCCTTCTTCTCACCAGGTCACTACACAAATTCCAATCCCCGTTGACTCTTCCACTACCACCACTAATATAAAAGCATGATAAATTGTGTGATTAATGGAAAAGTTTAACCCAATAACATAACATAATTATTAATATAACAAGATAGTATACAAGCCCACTTACATACGTATATATAAATCTATATAATATACACCTATACATACATACACATTTATATACCTCATGATTTTAGTGTTTTTATCTAGACATCCATATGCCCTTATGCATACAAGTATATGTTAATTATTTAGACTTTAAGAAACTTGTACATTGAACATTGGTAGGAAACTTAATAAATAATATTTTTTCCCAATATTTAGTAATTAAGATTAGCTTAAACCGAGTGTTACAATAAGTCCCTCCTGTTTGCCTTGCGGCGGGTTCCGTCCCCAAGCAACGGAACAATCCTGGGTCGTGGTCCCGGGTATGTACGGGACCCACTGTAAACATAGTTCGTTGATACCCCCGCTGGTTTCCAATAACAACCTTGCTTTACTCGGATATGGATCTATGTGTGCTGGGACGCTAGTTCACATAGCTAGATATCAGGGTAAGACGAGTAATAATAAAGTGTCAAGATAATAACCGGCTCTTTAAGTTGTAAGTAGAGGTATGTGGAATGGGACGCATACTAAAGCCTGCAACTTAAATGGCTATGAATCTGTGATATGCCTTACCATATTTGCTTGTCCTGGATTTTACTTCGGATTTTCGCCTTTATGAGTATTATCGTATTAACTGCTCATACTCTGCTTTATCCCTTGTATCCACTTGCCTCCTGTTCATTATCTTATCATGCCCTGAGTACAGTCGGGTTGTATGTGCTTGGATTATGGTGACATGAGATAAAGGTATATAAATGAGGTTTCCTTATTTGGATTATTCCTTCGACGTACTAGTCTTATGGAGCCGTGATCTGAAACCATACAATCAGATTTGCTCGTCCCCGGCTTTATTTGGTTTTATCGCTTTACATATACTTACCCTTGCTCGCCACTTGGCTTTTGTATCACCACTCGCCTGGGGAGTTTCATCTGACTCCCCTGGATCCTCATGTCCAGGTCCTGGAGCTTGGAGCATGTCGGAGCTTGGAGCTTGTAGAATCCCAGTTGCTGACCTGTAATGCGCAGCGGTAGCGTGGATCTCCAGCTGACCGTTCAGAGCTCTATCCTTCCAGGCCCCCTGTGTGCCTCTCGAGTTTTCCTTTTGTAAACTCGTGAGTGCCCTTTTTACTGTTCCTACATGTACATCCCTTGTATTCTCGCAATTGCGCCATTCTGGTGATGTAATATTATTGTAATATTGGATCACCTCTGGTGATAACTTTGTAATTATACTCATGTGTTGGAATGTATAATGCACCACTTGCTTCCGTACTCTGATTCTTGCCTGTACTGATGCTTAGCGTATATACGTGAGGATATTTCGGACCTGCGTATATACGTTGCAGTAACGTCTCCGTACCCGCCGGATCGGGCGTTACAGGATGGTATCAGAGCTTAGGCTCTCACTTCCTCAGTACGTCCAGACGGCAAATTAATGGTAAAGAAATTTGCAACTGGAATGCTTGAGTCTTGGTTATACATTCCAACTACAAGTACAGAGTTATCTATTTTTCTTGATCATCTTTCCTTTGATTCCTAATCCTTTCCATATATCTCCTGTTTTGGTTTTATGAAGCCCTTATACCAACATTAAGATATGATAAACTAGAGAGGTAGCGGCTGGTTCTAAGTGTTCGGGTATTCTCAGGATTGGCCCATGATCGGGTTATCTTTCAAAAGGAGGTACCTGGATTTTCTACAAGTTATTCACTATTCTTGGCCATATCTTTCAGAATGATTGATGACTGGTATTCAGAATTCTTAATTATCGGTCTTCTTTATTATGCTCAGGACTATCAAGGTTTCCTTTATCTTCAGTATTCTGGCTTATTCTCGGAGGGCTATCAAGTATGCAGTACAACTGAAATTCTATTGCACAGCAACGACATCAGTCAGTATTATTTGGTACCGTTCAAAAATGTATACAGCCGAAGTACGGAGGATAATTATTGTTCAGTCAAATTGAGAGCCCTACCTATAGTGCTTCATATCTTGATTGGTATAAATTCCACCTTTTGTAATACCCCGTTCCCGGAATACGTAATTAGTTGCGTATTCAGAATTTCGATCGTATTTTTTCGATTTGTTTCCGGTATTTATTCTGTATTATAAATTCCTTGTATGATTATTTTATCTTGGATTTGGATTCGTGGACTCGGAGTCAGCCCTAGTCTGAACCGAGGGCCCGATCATAGTATATTCTTTGATTTAGTCTTTCTGATGTGTAAAATTGACCGATTTCAATTTCAAATATTATTTTCCAATATATTAGATTTTCTGTGATTTTTTGGATTTTTCTTGGATTAAATTGAATTTCTTCAAAACCGGTGTCGGCCAGTGCCGCTGACCGATTCCCGGATTTTTAATTCTCAAACTGATTGGAATTTCATGATGGTCCTTTAGACTTTATCTTTTAGAATTGCATTTCCTACCTAAATTCTTTTTCTGAGAATTTTATGATTTTATGAAAATTCCAACGGAGTCGGTAGGTAACTGATTCCGGGATTTTTAGTTTTAAAACTATAAAGTATTTCTTCAAACGGATTTCACTATTGGTCTTTATATATTATTATTGATTTTTGATAATTATTTCGAGTTGATCCGAGATACTTGAATTTCGGACGATCCCGGCATTTCTGAATTGATTTCCACATCTTTGACTTTAACCCGGGTATCTGTCTATTCAGCAGTTTCATCTTGAGTCCAAGAGAAAATATCTTCTCTTTATTAATTCTTTTCCTTTTCCTTTTTCTATTTTCCTTTCCTTCTTCTCCAAGACAAATGGATTTTTCCCAATTTTCCAAATTCCAAAACCCTTTCCAAAATGCCACCTCATTTCCCACTCACTCTCTCTCTCTCCCATGGCCGGCCAAGTGGCCAAGTGAGGGGCACCTCACCCTCTCTTTGTCAAGCCCCTATTGGCTAAGAGAGGACACCTCATCCCTCCCCATTTGCACAAAGCCCCCTCTCATCTACACTATTGCCCCTCCTTTACAAAACCAAAATCATATATAAATCAATCCTTTTCATTTCTTTCCCTTTTCTCCACTCTCCAAAAGAGAAAACCCTCTCCAAGTCTCTCCTTCACCTCAAACTAAACCCTACCTCCAAGAACTCCACCAGATCTCCACCTCCAGCTCAAGCTTCTGATTTGGAGCCCGGATCGTAGCTCTCTTCGTCGCCAAGGATTGCTTGGGAGCTATTTGTCGACCACCCTCTTCCCGGACTCGTAGAGATTCAATCAAACGGTTCCAAGTGAGTATCTTTACTCACCAAGATATGTTCCATTCCTAGTATACTTGTACCCCCATATCTTGTGCTCACATGTCATAAAAATCACATTTTTATCATCAAGAACAACCCCCAATTTCTGTTCTGTAAACTGCTCCCCGACACCTATTAGTCGACTTGACCTAGAACCTAGTCGACTAGAACCCTTAGCTGGAACTTAGCTTTTCTGGAAAACACAGTATTAGTCGACTTACCCCAAATATTAGTCGACTAATCTTCCCTGGAAACAAATCTCAACTCTCTGGAAATCACAATTAGTCGACTCCTGAATCCACCTAGTCGACTAACCTTTCCTGAACCAGAAAACCCCAACTTTCTGTATCACAGACTTAGTCGACTTAAGTATCTATTAGTCGACTTGACTCTTCTATTAGTCGACTACTCCCTTGACCCTAGTCGACTAACATTTCCTGAATCAGAAACCCAACTCTCTGTTACACAGTTTTAGTCGACTGTACCCTACTGTTAGTCGACTAACCCTTCTATTAGTCGACTACTCTCTTGACCTAGTCGACTAACCTTGTCTGATTTTTATAGTTGATTCCTATCTAAACTTTGGATCTTATGCTTGGATCAGGTGTTTGTATACAGTGCTTCAGGACTCGTTACTTGGTGTATATTACTTCCAGTTACTCCATAATTCTATGTTTATGTATTGCCCTGTAATTGCTTGTTTCATTCTTATACTTGTACCTTGCCGTGATACTATTGCTTCCTTATTTTATAGCATGCGTGGCAGACCCTTTGAGGTCGTTGAACCCTAAGTTGTTTCTATGTTTCCACTTGCCTTACCTTAATACAGCCTTGTCAGTTATCTATTTCCTTTTAACACATGTATATCACATGACACCTAATATGTTATCACCTGACCAACTGACATGCCACTACCTTGCTAGACCCTATTGTTATGACATGACTGACCCGGCCTATTATCAAACTACTGTTATGTTTCATTTCTTGTTATACATCACCACCTCGTCATGCTATCTTGTAAAACCAAGCATGATACACTTAACCTTGTAATTATTATGTTACGGGAATCCTGTCTTGTTTATGGAACTAAGTGCCACACCACACTCGGTGGGGGCCACCTCTAGAATCCACTCCCTCAGAACAAAGTGCCACATGGAACAAAGTGCCACACCACACGGTGGGGGCCACCTCTTGAATCTGTGGGGGCCACCTCTTGAATCTGTTGGGCTATTACCGTTATGACTGTTTATTCCCGTAATCTGATAATCTAAGTAAACTACAACTTGTATGGGTATGGGAGGAAGTGATGGATGCCGGAATGATACCTTGCTTATAGTAATGGGATATTATATTGACGATAACTGTTAGTGGGACTTTGGGCCCACATAATATGACTGTTAGGGGGACCTTGGGCCTCCAAACCGGTTCCAGGTGTATGGAAACTACTATAAGAAGTGTTATCAGTTCTCCATCTACTTCCGACAACGACCCTCGACTTTCTTATATATGGATGTATGTGAATTGGGATCGATACCGAGACACATACCGAGATATATGGGTCAGACGAGTAATAATAATAATAGGCTCAATTATGGTTATTGTTATGATTATTGTTTCATGTCATAGTCCCTGTTATGACTCATGTTATATTGTGACTCCTACTTTACTTGTTATGATTCCAGTGATGATTCCGGTTTTGATCTTGTCATGATCCTTGTCATTTTTGTTATGTATTCCTTTTTGACTATCATATGGTTTGCAACTCTGATTCTATATGCTTGGGATTACCGTGGCATGAGATAACGGTATATAGATGAGGGTTCCTTGTTTGGATTATTCCCTCGATGTACTAGTCTCATGGGACCGTGACTTAAGCATATACAATCACTTTTGCTTGTAATCAGCTTTACTTGTATTTTCCGTTTTATGATTATGTTAATACCTGTCCTTATATTCCATACTCGTGTTCTAACCCCTATTCATGTCTCTTAGCCACTTGGCTGTAGCTCATTTATTGTTATATGTCTTGATTCCTTGGATTTGCATATTCAGATTCCGGAGCTTGGATCGAAGTGGAGTTGTCCACCGTAGATCGAGCTCTCCTTAGCGAGCAGGCATCTTAGCTCCAGTTCCTTGCACCTGACTCCTTTTGACTCACGGGATCTTCATCCTACTCGTGAGCATTTTGTCTTCTTATTGTATATTTGACTTTTGGACTTGTTATGATAAAAGACATATGTAATATGTAATGTTTATCATACTGTGATGACTTTGTATCTGTACCTTTATGTTGGCATTTGTGTGTATACCACGCTTTGTGTTGCACTCTGATCCTTTCTTGTTGTACTTTATGCTTAGCGTATATACGTGGGGGCACTCTCTGACCTACGTATATACGTCGCAGTGACGTCCCCGTATCCGTGGAATCGGGGCGTTACAGGTTGGTATCAGAGCTTAGGCTCTTCCACCTATAGTACAAACAAGCAGCAAATTCTAGTAATTTGCTAGTGCCAACTACAATGTACAAAGTCATCTAGTCCTTCTTGATTCTACATCTAGTCCTCCTTGATTTCTTCCTTCATATCCTGAAGTCCTTCCATTCCATTTTCCAGCTCCTTCCAGTCTATCCATACCTAGTATCGAATGGAGAGGAGATCGGGCCGCAGCAACTCTGGATCAGCATCGAATGGAGCAGCGGGAGAGAATGTGGATATATTGAGGGTTATCCAGATGATGATGGAGAACCAGCAGCAGCAGACAGAACTTCTCCGGCAAGAGTTAGCGACTCCAAAGGAACGGAGACCGGGGAACATATCAGACTTCAGGAGGCTGCAGCCAGCCATATTTACAGGAGGAGAGAAAACCTTGGATGCTGAGCAATGGCTGACGGACACATCAGACCTGTTGAAAGCAGCCCGAGTACCAGAGGAAAACCAAGTTGAGGTTGCCAAGATACAGCTGAAGGATGTAGCCAGAACTTGGTGGCTAGCCGAGGAAGCGAGATTGGAGAAGCCTGTCACTTGGGACACCTTCTCCAAGAGTTTTTACAGCAGATTCTTCCCTGTCACAGCCCAGAAGGACATGGAAGAGCAATTCATCAGACTTCGGCAGGGGAGTAAGTCCGTGGATGAGTATGCCGCGGAATTTCTTCGACTCAGCCGCTTTGCTCCCTACATGGTAACGGATGAGGAGAAGCGGGCAAGCAGATTTCAGCAGGGATTACAGATGGACCTACAAGTATTCTTAATGCCCCAACAGCTGAAGACATATTCAGAGGTTCTCACCATAGCTCGAGAAGTAGAGCGTGGACTGGAGAAGAAGAAGGAGAATCAGATGAAGAGCCAAGCCAAGAAGAGGCCTTTTGAGTTGATGGATGAGGAGGATGCGGATAGGGCAACCCAGGGCCCGATGATGAAGAGACCATTCCAAACTCCTCTTCCTCAGATCACATGCAATTTCTGCCACAGGCCCGGACACTATAAGAGAGATTGTCGGGTGGCCAATGGATTATGTTTGGCATGTGGGGCAAGAGGTCATGCACTCAGGGATTGCCGGTATAGAAAGTTTGAGCATACGGCACCAGTCAGACCAGCTCTTCCAGCTCCAGCACGTCCAGCTCCAGCACTTCCAGCGCCACCACTGAGGAGGAACCCTGAACCTGTTGATCGAAGAGTTCCATTTCCACCCCAACGGTATGATCATCAGCAGAGAGGAATGAGAGCCAGAGCAGATCAGGGCAGAGGCCAAGTTCACTTCATGGCAGCAGAGACCTCAGGCGATGCAGCAGAGTGGGAAGACCAGTATCCAGATCAGGAGCCTTAGAATATCATGGTAACCACTACCCCATTTCTTGTATTTGAGTTGGTTATCTTTCTTAATATTTTTCCATTGTCATTCTATCATTGTTCATTCTAGTCCTTCTTGTGTTTATCTTATTCTCTGTTTTGGTTTTATGAAGCCTTTATTCGTGCCCTTGTCCCCTTCGTGTTCAATTTATCCCCTTAACGAAATTGCGAGGACGCAATTTTTGTAAGGTGGGTGGATTGTAATACCCCGTTCCCGGAATACGTAATTAGTTGCGTATTCAGAATTTCGATCGTATTTTTTCGATTTGTTTCCGGTATTTATTCTGTATTATAAATTCCTTGTATGATTATTTATCTTGGATTTGGATTCGTGGACTCGGAGTCAGCCCTAGTCTGAACCGAGGGCCCGATCATAGTATATTCTTTGATTTAGTCTTTCTGATGTGTAAAATTGACCGATTTCAATTTCAAATATTATTTTCCAATATATTAGATTTTCTGTGATTTTTTGGATTTTTCTTGGATTAAATTGAATTTCTTCAAAACCGGTGTCGGCCAGTGCCGCTGACCGATTCCCGGATTTTTAATTCTCAAACTGATTGGAATTTCATGATGGTCCTTTAGACTTTATCTTTTAGAATTGCATTTCCTACCTACATTCTTTTTCTGAGAATTTATGATTTTATGAAAATTCCAACGGAGTCGGTAGGTAACTGATTCCGGGATTTTTAGTTTTAAAACTATAAAGTATTTCTTCAAACGGATTTCACTATTGGTCTTTATATATTATTATTGATTTTTGATAATTATTTCGAGTCGATCCGAGATACTTGAATTTCGGACGATCCCGGCATTTCCGAATTGATTTCCACATCTTTGACTTTAACCCGGGTATCTGTCTATTCAGCAGTTTCATCTTGAGTCCAAGAGAAAATATCTTCTCTTTATTAATTCTTTTCCTTTTCCTTTTTCTATTTTCCTTTCCTTCTTCTCCAAGACAAATGGATTTTTCCCAATTTTCCAAATTCCAAAACCCTTTCCAAAATGCCACCTCATTTCCCACTCACTCTCTCTCTCTCCCATGGCCGGCCAAGTGGCCAAGTGAGGGGCACCTCACCCTCTCTTTGTCAAGCCCCTATTGGCTAAGAGAGGACACCTCATCCCTCCCCATTTGCACAAAGCCCCCTCTCATCTACACTATTGCCCCTCCTTTACAAAACCAAAATCATATATAAATCAATCCTTTTCATTTCTTTCCCTTTTCTCCACTTCTCCAAAAGAGAAAACCCTCTCCAAGTCTCTCCTTCACCTCAAACTAAACCCTAGCTCCAAGAACTCCACCAGATCTCCACCTCCAGCTCAAGCTTCTGATTTGGAGCCCGGATCGTAGCTCTCTTCGTCGCCAAGGATTGCTTGGGAGCTATTTGTCGACCACCCTCTTCCCGGACTCGTAGAGATTCAATCAAACGGTTCCAAGTGAGTATCTTTACTCACCAAGATATGTTCCATTCCTAGTATACTTGTACCCCCATATCTTGTGCTCACATGTCATAAAAATCACATTTTTATCATCAAGAACAACCCCCAATTTCTGTTCTGTAAACTGCTCCCCGACACCTATTAGTCGACTTGACCTAGAACCTAGTCGACTAGAACCCTTAGCTGGAACTTAGCTTTTCTGGAAAACACAGTATTAGTCGACTTACCCCAAATATTAGTCGACTAATCTTCCCTGGAAACAAATCTCAACTCTCTGGAAATCACAATTAGTCGACTCCTGAATCCACCTAGTCGACTAACCTTTCCTGAACCAGAAAACCCCAACTTTCTGTATCACAGACTTAGTCGACTTAAGTATCTATTAGTCGACTTGACTCTTCTATTAGTCGACTACTCCCTTGACCCTAGTCGACTAACATTTTCTGAATCAGAAACCCAACTCTCTGTTACACAGTTTTAGTCGACTGTACCCTACTGTTAGTCGACTAACCCTTCTATTAGTCGACTACTCTCTTGACCTAGTCGACTAACCTTGTCTGATTTTTATAGTTGATTCCTATCTAAACTTTGGATCTTATGCTTGGATCAGGTGTTTGTATACAGTGCTTCAGGACTCGTTACTTGGTGTATATTACTTCCAGTTACTCCATAATTCTATGTTTATGTATTGCCCTGTAATTGCTTGTTTCATTCTTATACTTGTACCTTGCCGTGATACTATTGCTTCCTTATTTTATAGCATGCGTGGCAGACCCTTTGAGGTCGTTGAACCCTAAGTTGTTTCTATGTTTCCACTTGCCTTACCTTAATACAGCCTTGTCAGTTATCTATTTCCTTTTAACACATGTATATCACATGACACCTAATATGTTATCACCTGACCAACTGACATGCCACTACCTTGCTAGACCCTATTGTTATGACATGACTGACCCGGCCTATTATCAAACTACTGTTATGTTTCATTTCTTGTTATACATCACCACCTCGTCATGCTATCTTGTAAAACCAAGCATGATACACTTAACCTTGTAATTATTATGTTACGGGAATCCTGTCTTGTTTATGGAACTAAGTGCCACACCACACTCGGTGGGGGCCACCTCTAGAATCCACTCCCTCAGAACAAAGTGCCACATGGAACAAAGTGCCACACCACACGGTGGGGCCACCTCTTGAATCTGTGGGGGCCACCTCTTGAATCTGTTGGGCTATTACCGTTATGACTGTTTATTCCCGTAATCTGATAATCTAAGTAAACTACAACTTGTATGGGTATGGGAGGAAGTGATGGATGCCGGAATGATACCTTGCTTATAGTAATGGGATATTATATTGACGATAACTGTTAGTGGGACTTTGGGCCCACATAATATGACTGTTAGGGGGACCTTGGGCCTCCAAACCGGTTCCAGGTGTATGGAAACTACTATAAGAAGTGTTATCAGTTCTCCATCTACTTCCGACAACGACCCTCGACTTTCTTATATATGGATGTATGTGAGTTGGGATCGATACCGAGACACATACCGAGATATATGGGTCAGACGAGTAATAATAATAATAGGCTCAATTATGGTTATTGTTATGATTATTGTTTCATGTCATAGTCCCTGTTATGACTCATGTTATATTGTGACTCCTACTTTACTTGTTATGATTCCAGTGATGATTCCGGTTTTGATCTTGTCATGATCCTTGTCATTTTTGTTATGTATTCCTTTTTGACTATCATATGGTTTGCAACTCTGATTCTATATGCTTGGGATTACCGTGGCATGAGATAACGGTATATAGATGAGGGTTTCCTTGTTTGGATTATTCCCTCGATGTACTAGTCTCATGGGACCGTGACTTAAGCATATACAATCACTTTTGCTTGTAATCAGCTTTACTTGTATTTTCCGTTTTATGATTATGTTAATACCTGTCCTTATATTCCATACTCGTGTTCTAACCCCTATTCATGTCTCTTAGCCACTTGGCTGTAGCTCATTTATTGTTATATGTCTTGATTCCTTGGATTTGCATATTCAGATTCCGGAGCTTGGATCGAAGTGGAGTTGTCCACCGTAGATCGAGCTCTCCTTAGCGAGCAGGCATCTTAGCTCCAGTTCCTTGCACCTGACTCCTTTTGACTCACGGGATCTTCATCCTACTCGTGAGCATTTTGTCTTCTTATTGTATATTTGACTTTTAGACTTGTTATGATAAAAGACATATGTAATATGTAATGTTTATCATACTGTGATGACTTTGTATCTGTACCTTTATGTTGGCATTTGTGTGTATACCACGCTTTGTGTTGCACTCTGATCCTTTCTTGTTGTACTTTATGCTTAGCGTATATACGTGGGGGCACTCTCTGACCTACGTATATACGTCGCAGTGACGTCCCCGTATCCGTGGAATCGGGGCGTTACACCTTTGTCCCCTTTGTGTTCATTTTACCCCTTATCGAAATTGCGAGGACGCAATTTTTTGTAAGGTGGATGGAATGTAACACCCCGCTCCCAGAATACGTACTTAGTTGCGTATTCAGATTTTTTGATCATATTTTTCGATTTACTTCCTGTATTTGTTTTGTATTATGAATTGTTTATATGATCGTTTTGTCTTGGATCCGGATTCGTGGACTCAGAGTCTGCCCTTCTCTGAACCGGGGACCCGATCCTAGTGTATTACTCAATTTGGTCTTTCCGGTAATCAGATTTGACCGATTTTAGTTTCAAATATTATTTTCTCATATTTTAGATTTTCTATGATTTTCTGGAATTTTCCTGAATTAAATGGAAAATCTTCAAAACCGGTGTCGACCAGTGCCGCTGACCGACTTCTAGATTTTTAATTTACAAATGGAGTCAAATTTTGAGAAATCGCTTTCACATATTTTCTTAAAATAATATTTACTATCTTAATTCATTTTCTGGGCATTTTCAGAATTTATCGGATTTCTGCCAGATTCGGTGCCGACCGATATTGGCGGCAGATTCCAGGATTTTTAATTTAAAAACTATAAAGTATTTCTTAAAACGAATTTCACCATGATTCTTAAAATAATATTCTTGATTTTTGAGAATTTTTGCGGGTCGTTCCGAGATACTTGATTTCGGGACGATTTCGGTATTTTCCCGAAAGTTTTCCGCATCCGCAACCGAATCCCGGAATCCGCCACTCTAATTATTTTCACTTTTTCTTCCAAGAGAATATCTTCCCTTTTTCATTTCTTTCCTTTTTCCTTTTTCTTTCCTTTCTTTTCTTTCCACCAAATTCTCCAAACTTCTCCATTCTTCCATTTTCTTCTCCAACCTTCCACCAAAATATCTCCTCCAAAATATCTCCACCTCACCCATCTCCATGGCTGGCCATGATTGGCCAAGAGAAACACCTCACCCCTCCACTTTACAATTAAACCCCTCTTTTCCATTTTTACATCACCTTCACAAATCCAAATCCTATATAAATCTTTCCTTCTTCATTTCACTTCATTTTCTCTTCCTTCTCTTCACCAACACCTTAACCTCCACCAACTCCTTCTTCATCTCCACCATAACAACCACCACTACAACTTCTCCAAACTCCTTACCTTCATCTTCTTCCTCCTCCATCTCCATGAAAACCACCACAACTCCAAAAACTCCACCAAAGCTTCCACCTTTTCCTTTACCTTTTCCAAAACTACCACCACCATCAAAACCTCTCATAAAAACCACCGCTCCATCATCTCCTCTAGGGCCGGCCTCTCCTTTGGATTGGGGCCGCGTTCTCCTCCGTTGGCAAGACTTAGGGCCGGTACCCTCCTTTTGGATTGGGGCCGCGTTCTCCTCCGTTGGCAAGACTTAGGGCCGGGACCCTCCTTTTGGATTGGGGCCGAACTTCCCTTCGTCGGGCACAGCAAAGGAATCACCTTTCCTCCTCTCTGTTTGTTTCCTAACGCGGATCTCAACCCCGCGTCTGGGCAATCCCTTAACGCGCTCCGCGCGTTTCTGTATTGACACGACGCAGAGTCTATTCCCGCGTTTGTGTTCTTCCTGTGTTAACGCGACTCAGAACCCATGTCCACGTCTGCGTTTTCCTCGCATCCGCACTTAAACGCAGACCTCGCGTTTTGTGCCATTTTAGCGACGCGAACCCCGCGTCTGCTATCCCGCGTCTGCTATTCCCGCGTCTGCCATTCTTGCGACGCGAACCCCGCGTCTGCTATTCCCGCGTCTGTGATTCCCGTGTCTGCTATTTTCGCGACGCTAACTCCCGCGTCTGCGAACCCTCGCGTTTCACCCTCAAAAACCCGCGTCTCCCTGTGCACTCTCTCCTTCCATAATTATGGCGCGTCCCGAGTTCCGTGGATTTCGGACCTTTCGGCATTTCTGGTGATTTAGGCGAGTGTTCTCGCTTTCTTCTTGACTTTCCCATTTCAGCGAGTGTTCTCGCTCTCGCCTCCATTTGAGTTTCCCCGCTTCGTCGGGTCGATATGTATTTCACTTCATGTTTTCATGTATTTTGTATTGGGCTGAGTCCCCGTATCTATGTATGGCCAAGTGCGAATAACTGGACTTGTATTGCCCTGCGACGAATGCTTGTACTAGGGTAGTTTCATTCGTGCACATATACCATGCCTGTGATATGCTTACTACTTTATCACATACCATGTGTCTACCTGATATGATAACACTTGCCATGCCATTACTTCAGACCTGTCATTTACATGCTACTATTTAACACCTGCTTGTGTCACCTGACAACTGATGTGTTATCACCTGACCTCAGACATGCTACTTTGGCAAGACCCCTTATTATGACATGACTTGCCACTGACCTTATATCAATCTCTTGACATGATTGGTTGCCTGCTAAATATCATCATCCTGTCATGCTATCACTTGACACCCAGCATGATATACTTGACTTGTGATTATCACCTTCACGGGAACCTTGCCTTGTTATCCTGTATTATGTACAGTGACCTGTTATCCTGTACTATGTACAGTGACCTGTTATCCTGAATGGAACTAAGTGCCACACAGAACAAAGTGCCACACCATACACGGTGGGGGCCACCTCTTGAATCTGTGGGGGCCACCTCTAGAATCCATTTCCCTCAGAACAAAGTGCCACATGGAACAAAGTGCCACACCATACACGGTGGGGGCCACCTCTTGAATCTGTGGGGGCCACCTCTTGAATCTGTAGGGCCATCTCCTGTTATTCCCGTAAATTGATAATTACCTAATAAATCCTAAAAAGGACCAACTTGCATCGGGTCGGGGGAAACATGCGGCTATCAATATGTGTTCGTGTTTACAGTGGTATTAGGCATGTTGTGCAACTAAAACTTCCGGTCTGACCTGTGGGCCTCCAGGGGACCGAGGGAGAGCTGGCTCCCTACTTCCTGGTACCATCATGATAAGGGCATACATAAGTCCCTCCTGTTTGCCTTGCGGCGGGTTCCGTCACCAAGCAACGGAACAATCCTGGGCCGTGGTCCCGGGTATGTACGGGACCCACTGTAAACATAGTTCGTTGATACCCCCGCTGGTTTCCAATAACAACCTTGCTTTACTCGGATATGGATCTATGTGTGCTGGGACGCTAGTTCACATAGCTAGATATCAGGGTAAGACGAGTAATAATAAAGTGTCAAGATAATAACCGGCTCTTTAAGTTGTAAGTAGAGGTATGTGGAATGGGACGCATACTAAAGCCTGCAACTTAAATGGCTATGAATCTGTGATATGCCTTACCATATTTGCTTGTCCTGGATTTTACTTCGGATTTTCGCCTTTATGAGTATTATCGTATTAACTGCTCATACTCTGCTTTATCCCTTGTATCCACTTGCCTCCTGTTCATTATCTTATCATGCCCTGAGTACAGTCGGGTGTATGTGCTTGGATTATGGTGACATGAGATAAAGGTATATAGATGAGGGTTTCCTTGTTTGGATTATTCCTTCGACGTACTAGTCTTATGGAGCCGTGATCTGAAACCATACAATCAGATTTGCTCGTCCCCGGCTTTATTTGGTTTTATCGCTTTACATATACTTACCCTTGCTCGCCACTTGGCTTTTGTATCACCACTCGCCTGGGGAGTTTCATCTGACTCCCCTGGATCCTCATGTCCAGGTCCTGGAGCTTGGAGCATGTCGGAGCTTGGAGCTTGTAGAATCCCAGTTGCTGACCTGTAATGCGCAGCGGTAGCGTGGATCTCCAGCTGACCGTTCAAAGCTCTATCCTTCCAGGCCCCCTGTGTGCCTCTCGAGTTTTCCTTTTGTAAACTCGTGAGTGCCCTTTTTACTGTTCCTACATGTACATCCCTTGTATTCTCGCAATTGCGCCATTCTGGTGATGTAATATTATTGTAATATTGGATCACCTCTGGTGATAACTTTGTAATTATACTCATGTGTTGGAATGTATAATGCACCACTTGCTTCCGTACTCTGATTCTTGCCTGTACTGATGCTTAGCGTATATACGTGAGGGTATTTCGGACCTGCGTATATACGTTGCAGTAACGTCTCCGTACCCGCCGGATCGGGGCGTTACAGGATGGTATCAGAGCTTAGGCTCTCACTTCCTCAGTACGTCCAGACGGCAAATTAATGGTAAAGAAATTTGCAACTGGAATGCTTGAGTCTTGGTTATACATTCCAACTACAAGTACAGAGTTATCTATTTTTCTTGATCATCTTTCCTTTGATTCCTAATCCTTTCCATATATCTCCTGTTTTGGTTTTATGAAGCCCTTATACCAACATTAAGATATGATAAACTAGAGAGGTAGCGGCTGGTTCTAAGTGTTCGGGTATTCTCAGGATTGGTCCATGATCGGGTTATCTTTCAAAAGGAGGTACCTGGATTTCTACAAGTTATTCACTATTCTTGGCCATATCTTTCAGAATGATTGATGACTGGTATTCAGAATTCTAATTATCGGTCTTCTTTATTATTCTCAGGACTATCAAGGTTTCCTTTATCTTCAGTATTCTGGCTTATTCTCGGAGGGCTATCAAGTATGCAGTACAACTGAAATTCTATTGCACAGCAACGACATCAGTCAGTATTATTTGGTACCGTTCAAAAATGTATACAGCCGGAAGTACGGAGGATGATTATTGTTCAGTCAAATTGAGAGCCCTACCTATAGTGCTTCATATCTTGATTGGTATAAATTCCACCTTTGTCCCCTTTGTGTTCATTTTACCCCTTATCGAAATTGCGAGGACGCAATTTTTTGTAAGGTGGATGGAATGTAACACCCCGCTCTCAGAATACGTACTTAGTTGCGTATTCAGATTTTTCGATCATATTTTTCGATTTACTTCCTGTATTTGTTTTGTATTATGAATTGTTTATATGATCGTTTTGTCTTGGATCCGGATTCGTGGACTCAGAGTCTGCCCTTCTCTGAACCGGGGACCCGATCCTAGTGTATTACTCAATTTGGTCTTTCCGGTAATCAGATTTGACCGATTTTAGTTTCAAATATTATTTTCTCATATTTTAGATTTTCTATGATTTTCTGGAATTTTCCTGAATTAAATGGAAAATCTTCAAAACCGGTGTCGACCAGTGCCGCTGACCGACTTCTGGATTTTTAATTTACAAATGGAGTCAAATTTTGAGAAACCGCTTTCACATATTTTCTTAGAATAATATTTACTATCTTAATTCATTTTCTGGGCATTTTCAGAATTTATCGGATTTCTGCCAGATTCGGTGCCGACCGATATTGGCGGCAGATTCCAGGATTTTTAATTTAAAAAACTATAAATTATTTATTAAAACGAATTTCACCATGATTCTTAAAATAATATTCTTGATTTTTGAGAATTTTTGCGGGTCGTTCCGAGATACTTGATTTCGGGACGATTTCGGTATTTTCCCGAAAGTTTTCCGCATCCGCAACCGAATTCCGGGAATCCGCCACTCTAATTATTTTCACTTTTTCTTCCAAGAGAATATCTTCCCTTTTTCATTTCTTTTCCTTTTTCCTTTTTCTTTCCTTTCTTTTCTTTCCACCAAATTCTCCAAACTTCTCCATTCTTCCATTTCTTCTCAAACTTCCACCAAAATATCTCCTCCAAAATATCTCCACCTCACCCATCTCCATGGCTGGCCATGATTGGCCAAGAGAAACACCTCACCCCTCCACTTTACAATTAAACCCCTCTCTTTTCCATTTTTACATCACCTTCACAAATCCAAATCCTATATAAATCTTTCCTTCTTCATTTCACTTCATTTTCTCTTCCTTCTCTTCACCAACACCTTAACCTCCACCAACTCCTTCTTCATCTCCACCATAACAACCACCACTACAACTTCTCCAAACTCCTTACCTTCATCTTCTTCCTCCTCCATCTCCATGGAAACCACCACAACTCCAAAAAACTCCACCAAAGCTTCCACCTTTTCCTTTACCTTTTCCAAACTACCACCACCATCAAAACCTCTTCATAAAAACCACCGCTCCATCATCTCCTCTAGGGCCGGCCCCTCCTTTTGGATTGGGGCCGCGTTCTCCTCCGTTGGCAAGACTTAGGGCCGGTACCCTCCTTTTGGATTGGGGCCGCGTTCTCCTCCGTTGGCAAGACTTAGGGCCGGTACCCTCCTTTTGGATTGGGGCCGAACTTCCCTTCGTCGGGCGCAGCAAAGGAATCACCTTTCCTCCTCTCTGTTTGTTTCCTAACGCGGATCTCAACCCCGCGTCTGGGCAATCCCTTAACGCGCTCCGCGCGTTTCTGTATTGACACGACGCAGAGTCTATTCCCGCGTTTGTGTTCTTCTTGTGTTAACGCGACTCAGAACCCATGTCCACGTCTGCGTTTTCCTCGCATCCGCACTTAAACGCAGACCTCGCGTTTTGTGCCATTTAGCGACGCGAACCCCGCGTCTGCTATCCCGCGTCTGCTATTCCCGCGTCTGCCATTCTTGCGACGCGAACCCCGCGTCTGCTATTCCCGCGTCTGTGATTCCCGTGTCTGCTATTTTCGCGACGCTAACTCCCGCGTCTGCGAACCCTCGCGTTTCACCCTCAAAAACCCGCGTCTCCCTGTGCACTCTCTCCTTCCATAATTATGGCGCGTCCCGAGTTCCGTGGATTTCGGACCTTTCGGCATTTCTGGTGATTTAGGCGAGTGTTCTTGCTTTCTTCTTGACTTTCCCATTTCAGCGAGTGTTCTCGCTCTCGCCTCCATTTGAGTTTCCCCGCTTCGTCGGGTCGATATGTATTTCACTTCATGTTTCCATGTATTTTGTATTGGGCTGAGTCCCCGTATCTATGTATGGCCAAGTGCCAATAACTGGACTTGTATTGCCCTGCGACGAATGCTTGTACTAGGGTAGTTTCATTCGTGCACATATACCATGCCTGTGATATGCTTACTACTTTATCACATACCATGTGTCTACCTGATATGATAACACTTGCCATGCCATTACTTCAGACCTGTAATTTACATGCTACTATTTAACACCTGCTTGTGTCACCTGACAACTGATGTGTTATCACATGACCTCAGACATGCTACTTTGGCAAGACCCCTTGTTGTGACATGACTTGCCACTGACCTTATATCAATCTCTTGACATGATTGGTTGCCTGCTAAATATCATCATCCTGTCATGCTATCACTTGACACCCAGCATGATATACTTGACTTGTGATTATCACCTTTACGGGAACCTTGCCTTGTTATCCTGTATTATGTACAGTGACCTGTTATCCTGTACTATGTACAGTGACCTGTTATCCTGAATGGAACTAAGTGCCACACAGAACAAAGTGCCACACCATACACGGTGGGGGCCACCTCTTGAATCTGTGGGGGCCACCTCTAGAATCCATTTCCCTCAGAACAAGGTGCCACATGGAACAAAGTGCCACACCATATATGGTGGGGGCCACCTCTTGAATCTGTGGGGGCCACCTCTTGAATCTGTAGGGCCATCTCCTGTTATTCCCGTAAATTGATAATTACCTAATAAATCCTAAAAAGGACCAACTTGCATCGGGTCGGGGGAAACATGCGGCTATCAATATGTGTTCGTGTTTACAGTGGTATTAGGCATGTTGTGCAACTAAAACTTCCGGTCTGACTTGTGGGCCTCCAGGGGACCGAGGGGAGAGCTGGCTCCCTACTTCCTGGTACCATCATGATAAGGGCATACATAAGTCCCTCCTGTTTGCCTTGCGGCGGGTTCCGTCACCAAGCAACAGAACAATCCTGGGCCGTGGTCCCGGGTATGTACGGGACCCACTGTAAACATAGTTCGTTGATACCCCCGCTGGTTTCCAATAACAACCTTGCTTTACTCGGATATGGATCTATGTGTGCTGGGACGCTAGTTCACATAGCTAGATATCAGGGTAAGACGAGTAATAATAAAGTGTCAAGATAATAACCGGCTCTTTAAGTTGTAAGTAGAGGTATGTGAAATGGGACGCATACTAAAGCCTGCAACTTAAATGACTATGAATCTGTGATATGCCTTACCATATTTGCTTGTCCTGGATTTTACTTCGGATTTTCGCCTTTATGAGTATTATCGTATTAACTGCTCATACTCTGCTTTATCCCTTGTATCCACTTGCCTCCTGTTCATTATCTTATCATGCCCTGAGTACAGTCGGGTTGTATGTGCTTGGATTATGGTGACATGAGATAAAGGTATATAGATGAGGGTTTCCTTGTTTGGATTATTCCTTCGACGTACTAGTCTTATGGAGCCGTGATCTGAAACCATACAATCAGATTTGCTCGTCCCCGGCTTTATTTGGTTTTATCGCTTTACATATACTTACCCTTGCTCGCCGCTTGGCTTTTGTATCACCACTCGCCTGGGGAGTTTCATCTGACTTCCCTGGATCCTCATGTCCAGGTCCTGGAGCTTGGAGCATGTCGGAGCTTGGAGCTTGTAGAATCCCAGTTGCTGACCTGTAATGCGCAGCGGTAGCGTGGATCTCCAGCTGACCGTTCAGAGCTCTATCCTTCCAGGCCCCCTGTGTGCCTCTCGAGTTTTCCTTTTGTAAACTCGTGAGTGCCCTTTTTACTGTTCCTACATGTACATCCCTTGTATTCTCGCAATTGCGCCATTCTAGTGATGTAATATTATTGTAATATTGGATCACCTCTGGTGATAACTTTTTAATTATACTCATGTGTTGGAATGTATAATGCACCACTTGCTTCCGTACTCTGATTCTTGCCTGTACTGATGCTTAGCGTATATACGTGAGGGTATTTCGGACCTGCGTATATACGTTGCAGTAACGTCTCCGTACCCGCCGGATCGGGGCGTTACACTTGTCATGCTATTTTTGAAATTAACATCGTAATCTTTGTGATATTGTGATTACGTGATTTTGTTTACACGACACTTTATTTGTCCAAGGTGTTATGTGACCATTGTTTTTACGTTATAGATTGCATGCACAACTTTATTGCACATAATTTGTCATTCCGATTACTCTTGTTATTGTCACTGCTTTCAGTTTTCGTTGTTATCAACCATATTTATCCGATGTTTTACTTATATCATTACCATACTCTATTTTTCTCTTTCTCTTAGAGCGTGTTTGCTTGCAAGAAAGTAGGTGGAAGTAAGGAAACGGGGAAGTATAATGCTCATTTTCCTATCCATCTAAACACTGGAAAAGAAAAATGAGAAAACCCTTTTTCCTTTTCTCTTTTACTTTTACGCAATCATTTCCTCACTTTTAGTATGCTACAGTAAATTTTGTGGTCATGTAAATCTCATTTGTAATAAGTTGTACTTCAAAACAGTTAATTTTGTGATTATGTAGATCTCACTTGCATTCTAATTACAATTTAATTTTTATTGTCCTTAATAATTTTTATTTTAATATTATTTTACGGTCAATTTTGTGGTCAATCTTTTCACTTTCACTTTCGGGCGTGTTTGGTAACTTGCAAAATGTTTGCAAAATGTAAAAATTTTTACAACTTTACATTTTACACTTGTTTGGTTTCGTTTGCAAAATACAAAATGCAAAAACTTTTGCAACTCTTCTTTTCCCACTTGCAGTTGCTACAGTTAAATTTGTGGTCATGTAAATCTCACTTTTACACTCATATTTTCCCACTTACAGTTGCTACAGTTAATTTTGTGGTCATGTAACTCTCACTTGTAGTACACTGACAGTTCAAAACAGTTACTTGATAATCAATATATAATTAAATATTATTAAATATTTAATATTTTAATAGTGTTCAATTTCTTATTTAATTATTTAATTATTTTATATTTTTAATCTTTAACTTTTTTATTTTTTTAATATTTAATATTTTACTATTTTAATTTAATATTTTAATTTAATATTTTATTATTTTATTAATACTTATTCCATTTTTTATTATTTTATTTAGAGTTAATATTTATTAATATAACAGTATTATACTTTAATATAAAATTACTATATATTTAATTATTATTTTTTAATATAAAAAATTACTTTATTAATATCATAATATATTTTATTATTATATTAATATTTTATTATTGTATTAATATTTTATTATGTTAATATTGTAATAATAATTCAGTATAATAATACTATAATGATAATTCATTATTAAATTATAATTATATTTTAATTTATTAATTTTATATTTCTATAATATTAAAATAATATTACAATAAAATTTATATTATAATATTTTCAAGTATTTTAATATTATAATATTATAACTATATTTTATTATTGTCGTAACATTTTTTAATATTTATATCTTATTAATATTCTTAAAATTTTATTAATGTTCTTTAGATTTTCTTAAAATTTTATATTATTTATTTAGTTAATATTTTAGTAATATTTTACTATTTATACTAATATTTTATTAATATTATTCTTATAAATAAAATATTAAGATTATTAAATTTTATCTCAAATTTATTAATACAATTTAATTTGCAATAGTAGATTTAATTTAATAGTATTTGTAATATTTAAATCACTGCTACAGTTAGTTTTGTGGTCAACTTTTCCACTTACACTTTTACATTACCCACCAAACACCGTAAAATACAATATACTTTACCATTTACACTTTCACTTTATCAACCAAACACCGTAAAACACAATATACTTTTCCATTTACACTTCATTTTATCAACCAAATACCGTAAAACAGAATATATTTTCTCTGCTACAGTTTACCTTTTCCATTCTCATTTTACGACTTACGACTTGCGACGTTTTGCAATGAAACAAACAGGCCCTTCATATTACCATTCAAACACCAGAAAAAACATAACATTTTTCAAACCACACTTCCTAACAATATCCAAATATTGAAAAACTCACTAACCAATTCTTAAGTTCCAAAGGGAATTATTACTACTCCCTCACTTCCTCGCTCTCTCACTTTCACTCCTAACCAAACAACCCCTCAGATGTAATTGTTGAAACAGTCTTTGACTCATGATAACACTAGTTACATGTGAGGAGATGATAACACTAGTTATACTTTCTTAAAGCCTGTATTGATGTTCTACTCTGCGTCTCTGCAAAAGAATGACTCTTTCGGACTGCATTCTAATATTCTCTTTTCAGTCAAGCTATTGACGCTAATATGTGAAGATATGAGTTTTTTTAAATTTTATCATGATGTTTTTATGGTAAATGCACATAGTTTTTTCGTGCACGATATAAATTTTTATGTCTCATGAGATCATTTATTTCATTTATTTACAATTTCTATAATTGTCTTGCAGCTTGCATCCCGAACAAGAGGTTTTTTCCCCTCAATAAATCTCTTGGCCCGTACAATGCCCGTAAATTTGTATCCAGCGCTCGTTACGCTGTCGCACAACAGCTACACGGGCCAACTTAAATGGGTCAGTTATTAAACCCGACCCGCCCCGCTACCCATTAAAATTCGCCCACCACCTGGCCTCCCGAATTTCTTCACCCGAGGCCAACCCTAACATTTCAGGGCGAAAGCGAAGTGGCGGGACCGAAGAGCGGCCAGGCTTCGGATCAGGTACTTCTTCTTCCTCTCTCTTTTCATTTGTTAGGGTTTAGGGTTTTAGGGTTTCATTCTGTCTGCTCCACTTCAGAAGAGAATTAAAACTGGGGGTTTTTGTATCGTCAATGTTGAATCAGGGGAATGGCGCGCTCTACCGCTCTTTTGCATGCTTTCGCGGGTTAATGACGAAAATGAAACCCTAATTTTTTGCACTATTTGTTTACTTTTCCCTTGATATTTCTCAGTGATCCATTTTTTTTGCTCAAGACTCTGGTTTTCCATTGTGTTTTCGTTTGGAGTATCGGATGCACAAGATTCTCGAGAGTCCTCAAGTTTCGACGGTGAGGACGCATCACAAGTTTCCTCTGATCCCCAAGCTTAGCTCAAGAACACCATTGATTGATCTTATAAGCTCAGGAAAACGACCTCATTTTTTATCCCCATTTTGTGATTAACATGTCAGATATCCTAGTGCATGATTGCCTTTGGGTTGTTATCTACTTGTCATCAGGTCTTTTGCGACTCTAACAGGTCTTTAGCCTTCAAAATGTAGTGGACTTTTTTGCTATATGCTCACTGAAGATCCCTCTATTGGCTAGTTAGTTTTTTCCCCCCAAATGCTTCTCCTGTGATTAGAGTTTAATCTGTAGTTATTATCACGTGAAATTCCTTTTACATTGCTTATTGTTTTTTCTCTTGTTCTTTCAAAATTTTTATTTGACGCCCAAAATAGTTTAGGTTATCGCATATTATTTTAACTTCTGTATTTCAATCTTTTAGAGTTTTTCTTGTGCTGGCGTGTTTTAGAAAAGTATTTGACTTGAAGACATGTTTTATTTTTTCTTTTTAGAAGTAAAATTGAGAACAACACGGGTGAAACCAGCGTTTCTTGCATATAAATAGCTATAAGTAAATATCTGGAGGTCCGCGTCTCTTGCTCCTGATCTTTGTTAGAAAGATGGAACAGACCGTAAATCCAGGCAAGCGGAAGCTGCCCGGACAAGATGCGGAGACCAAATCCACACCCAGCAGTGAGAACACCCAGCCTGAATCCACTTCAAAGCGTCAAAATCTTTCCCGCACGTGTGTTCACGAGGTTGCCGTGCCAAATGGCTATGTCTCCTCAAATGATGAAACACTTCATGGAACCCTCGCGAATCCCATCTACAAAGGGGAGATGGCTAAATCCTACCAATTCGAGCTAGATCCCTTCCAGAGTGTCTCAGTTGCTTGCTTGGAAAGGAAGGAATCTGTCTTGGTCTCAGCACACACTTCAGCTGGCAAGACTGCTGTTGCTGAGTATGCTATTGCAATGTCCTTTAGAGACAAACAAAGGGTTATCTACACCTCACCTCTAAAGGCATTGAGTAATCAGAAGTATAGAGAGCTAAGTCATGAGTTTACAGATGTCGGGTTGATGACCGGTGATGTTACCCTCCAACCGAATGCCAGCTGCTTGGTCATGACAACGGAGATTCTCAGAGGGATGCTCTATAGGGGCTCTGAAGTGCTAAAAGAGGTAGCATGGGTTATCTTTGATGAGATTCACTACATGAAGGATCGTGAAAGGGGGGTGGTATGGGAAGAGAGCATAGTATTCTTGCCTCCAGCAATTAAGATGGTGTTTCTTTCTGCAACCATGTCAAACGCCACTGAGTTTGCTGAGTGGATATGTAATATTCATAAGCAGCCTTGTCATGTAGTGTACACAGACTTCCGGCCCACACCTTTACAACATTATGTTTTTCCTATGGGTGGGTCAGGTTTGTACCTTGTTGTAGACGAGAATGAGCAGTTTAAGGAGGATAATTTTCTGAAGCTGCAGGAGACATTTTCAAAGCAAAAAAACCTGGCAGAGGGCAATAGGAGTGGCGGTCCGAAAGCTAGCGGCAGGATTGCCAGGGGCGGTACAGCTCAGGCAGGTTCTGACATGTACAAGATTGTGAAGGTACTTGTTTCTCATGCAAGTCTTGAGTATTTCTATTTTTAATATTACAACATATCGCTTGCTGTCCATAATTAACAACTCATTATATTCTTTTCTTTAGTTTGAGATTTACTGTGCAAATGGTTTCGTGTAATAGATTTTTGTTAGAAAATATATTAAAACGCGGGGTGTAAGTCAGTTCTGTAACATGTGCCTTTCTTCGCTACATCCAATAGGACAATTGTTAGCAGTCACCAATCTGACCTTGCTTGGTTTCCAAATGGATTTAGTAATGGAGGTTATTGCTCTCTAATTACTGGGGCTAATGATGTATATATTGGTTCATTATGGTGTTTTGGGTCGTTGTGGCACTAAACATGTGCTGCGGAAGTCCAAATTATGAGTTTGATAATGTTTGATGCTTGCCGTTTTCCAAGAAATATTAGTTTGTTTGTGATTTTCAGTGTTATTTGAGCTATAGAATACTGCTACTACTAGCAGGAAATGTAACTGGCTTCTTACCATCTTACGAGTTTAATGAGGAGTTGATACAAATTTAATCACCTGTATATTAACTCTCTGCCTTTTATTTGTTTGGGAATATGTATAAGTTCTCAGATGGACCAAATAGAAAGTGTAAAGGTCCCTGTATCTGTAAGGCATGCTTCTCTTCCATGGCAATGCAAATGGTTATTGCTAAGATTTAGGAAGATTAATTAAAAAATATATAGTTAGTCAACTGGTAATAAACCCCAAATTCAAGATGTAGATAGAACAAGGAAACATAACTTGACCGAATATCATTGTTGTAAGAATAAATAATGTGCAAATTAGACCTTTTAGGAGATTTGTAGCATCATTTGATCGAGAATTTAGGTTTTTTTTCAGATTTGTGCTGCAGTGAGATGGACAAGGGTCATGTTTCTTTAAAGTACATCAAATTTTTTTTTTGACGTGCTTCTAGCTATAAGTCTATAACAATATTTAGAGAAGGATATAACTAGAAAGGAAAAGGCTAAGTTGTGGATCAAAGCTAGAGGAAGATAAAGCTAAGTTTTAAGGTAAAGTTGGAATCCCTTTGAACCAAGCATTAACAGAACTCTCAAATCCTGGTACCGAGGTCACACACTGTTTCATCGTCAAAATAAAAACCTGAATGTCAAATAAGCCTTACTACCATCAGAGCAACGTGATCCCTTTGAACTACCATCAGTTGGATGCTTCAAACCTGTATAAATTCACCTAAATTCGTATAGTATTGCTCTTGTTCATGAATACCAGTTATTACATTTATTTTTTTGTTATTACTTATTACTGTATGTTTTGTTTAATATTGTCCCCATTTACCATATTTTCTTCCAGATTCTGGATTTTGGATCCCACTGTGCTTTCATTTCCTGAGACATCTCTTTTCATAGTTTTTTGATTGTTTTTGTTCTTGGCCCCTCTTATGGAAGTACTTTTTCATGTACAGATGATCATGGAGCGGAAATTTCAACCAGTTATTATTTTCAGCTTTAGTAGAAGGGAGTGTGAGCAGCATGCCATGTCCATGGCCAAACTTGACTTCAATACCCCAGAGGAAAAAGAAATTGTTGAGGAGGTTTTCAGCAAAGCAATATTGTGCTTGGGGGAGGAAGATAGAGCTTTGCCTGCCATTGAGTTAATGCTCCCGCTTCTTCAACGAGGTATTGCTGTGCACCATTCAGGACTTCTCCCTATCATTAAGGAATTGGTGGAGCTTCTCTTCCAGGAAGGCCTCGTGAAAGCCCTTTTTGCCACTGAGACGGTATGTTTACCGCCATTTTTTTTCTATGCAGATCATTTGTCTTTTCTCCTCATATGTTGATTTTCAAGGATTTATAATGGACCTTGTCTATGCACAAGGCTACTATTTGAAGGCTACTATTATAGGAAGTGCTGCTGTTTGCTTTATCTTATTGATGATTATATCCAATCACAACTCTACTACTGGTCCCATATCGAATGTGCTCTGTAACTTTATTTTTGTGTTCTTATGCATACTACAGTTTGCTATGGGCTTGAACATGCCTGCTAAGACTGTTGTCTTTACATCAGTTAGGAAATGGGATGGTGATAGTCATCGATATATCGGATCAGGAGAATATATCCAGGTACACACACATTACATTGAGGAGGGGGGGGGGGGGGGGGTCAAGGAGTTGTATTTCATAGTTCCTACATGTTGGTTTTAACTTTTTTTTATATTAATTATTAACATATGATTTCTTTTATGTGCAATGGATAGATGAGTGGGAGAGCTGGTCGTCGTGGAAAAGATGAGCGCGGCATTTGTGTGATAATGATTGATGAAAAGGTATATTATTATTAATTATTATTATTAACTTGCTAATCTCTCTTGAAATTTGCAAAATTTATTTTTTAATTAGAAATTAGGGTGGAATATTTTTATATTATGTATTACCTATTAATTTCATGTTTTAGTAATGCAAAGGACTTAATGCTGACAGTTGCAATTTGCAGAACTTATTTCTTGAGTTGGAAAATGCAGGGGCTGTATTTCCTCCTTCTATATCCCTAGTAAATTCCTCTACAAGTAAAACAAGAAGTGAGGACTTGATGTCAAACCTTGATGCAATCTCATGGTTCTAGGGGATGATGCAGAGCAGCCACCTCCACTCACATACCTTCTCAGTCCTAGTTCACTAAATGAGCAGTCAACCCGAAAGATGGATAAGGATTTGATTAGGATTTTAGTTGGATTGATTAGTTAGAACGTGATTGGTTAGGTTGGGATATTTTTATATTCTGTATTACCCATTAATCTCATGTTCTGCAGAGGACTTGCTGACAGTTACAATTTGCAGAACTTATTTTTCTTGAGTTGGAAAATTCGGAGGCTGTATGTCCTCTTTCTATATCCCTAGTAACTTCGTCTACAAGTAATACAAGAAGTGAGGACTTAATGCCAAGCCTTGATGCAGTCCCATGGTTCTAGGGAATGTGATGCAGAGCAGCCACCTACGCTTACATACCTTCTCACTGCTAGTCCACTAAATAAATGATCAAACTGAAAGATGGATAAGGATTGGATTAGGATTTCAAAATTTTGCTTGAGATAGGATTGACCAATTTTTTTTTTTTTGTGGTTAGTTAGGATTGATTGGTTAGTGATTTGGCAGAGAAACAGGTCTGATGGTTTCTTTATGAATAGGTGTTGGGGAATACAAGTTTTGTTTTTTTTAGAGAGGGTGATTGGATGATTTTTTTCTTTTCTTTTTTTCTTTTTATTTTATCAACCTATTTCCTTGAGATTTGATTGTTTTGTTGCTGTTCTGCTCTAGAATGCACTATCTATCCAATCTCTCCAATTGTTCTCATGCAAGATACTATATTACTATCCATCATAGATGTCCTTGATCACATTTGACACAGGCACTTTTTTCTTTTCAAGAGTCCATGAAACAGTCTTCCTAATGATTCTATGATTAACTTTTCTACATTAATGACAGTCATATGGATCTCTCTCTCTCTAAATGTTTACATGAATAATCTTCATAAATTGCTTCTATTCTGTAGCACCAAATTAATTTCTATCAATGATTGTTGCTTCTCTGTCACTCTTTGCTTAGTTTCATTGATTGGCTCGTAAATTATAAGTTTGATTCTGTAATACTGTGGATAAGATCGTGTATCTCATTTATTCTGGTGAATTGGTGCCAAATTGCCTCCATCCATTAGGCTGTATTGTTTGTATTTTTGTTCATTTACTTGACCTATCTAAACTATTATCACCCAGAAGGCTAGAACACTTCCAAAACTGAATAGGAATATCAGAGGTCTTATTGCTTTCCTAATTTTTGTTTTATTTAAAGCATTAACTTTACTAGGCCTAATATTTCCACAATATTTCTAGTTTTTGCATGGATTTGATCATCTGATTCTGCCTTTGACTTTTCTATGTAGTTATCTTGAACAACTTATCAAAAGCTTGTCCACCTTAGATCTAACTGTAAATAAAACGATTCAATCAGACTCCAATCAAATATCTGATACCGGGCTATCAAGCCTTGTAGATCTGAATTGGAAGATCTGGATGTGAATTATAAGATCCTGTCAACATTGATCAGTTCCAATATGTGGTTAGATTCTGGTTCATGAACTTCAAGAAATTGTCTCTGTTAACTTCATTCATCTACTCTTTAGTTACATTGTTTTTGTCCTATTTCATTTCAAGGGTCCAAAAAGTACTTCAATGGTTCCTCTTTTTGTACCTTTTCATCCTTGCTAAGCAATTCAGTTTCGTATAATCACAAAGGCTTCCATGGTCTCAATGACGTAGCTATTCTATGACAGGTTCTCAATATTAAGCTTCCCTTATGCTAAATGCTAAGGTTTGAGACTCTGCTTGGGTTTTGGTTTATCCCTAATGCATTTATTATTTTTAATGAAAATTTTTATTTAATAAACAAGTATGAGTCATCAAATTGGTTAAGTAATATCTAAGAAAAATTGAAAAGAAAAAAAATGAAAATGGAGAATTAGAAGTTTGTTTACAACACTATTTAATGAATGTGCTGTGTGGTTTTCTCTCTCATAGTTTTGGTGTTCTTAAAGAAGCCAATGCTAGCAATGTTGTTTAAGCGATCTCCCATCTAATGATTGTGATGATACTCAATAGCATCATTTATTATGATTAACAAACATATAACGTAATTTAATAGACTATTGCGCACATTTTACACCATTTGCTATTATGAGATGTGGGAATATAACCATCATCTCGAGGTTTGTCGTACTGTTCCAGATATGGGATGTGTCCATTTCTGCTGCCAAATCCATTAATAGGATTGCCCTAGTTCAACTGTTTCCTTCGCTCGTGCTAGTAAGTTGTACTAGTTTTTCATATCTAAGTGTTAAATCAAGTGAGAAGGTTGTAGTTAAACATCAAATTTGGCCAATAGGGTTGAGTTAGAGTAAATGATCCTTGTAATGCAAGCGAGATTTTCTTTTTTAAGGGTTCACATGGAAATAATGCAAGGGTACTTGATGGGGGCATCACAGCGGTTCCTCTACGCACATCAGCGCTGTCGCCGCCGTATCACATCGGCACCACTTTGGTTCTAGTTTTGAGCCTTAGCTGCTTACGAGTCAATTTACTTTATTGGATATTCATGTAGTCTATATTTTACCTTGTTCGTTGCTTTTTGTTTGAGTCCAATCGGACTTCATTTGAGTCAGTTTGAAGAGTCCTAATTATACCTAGTTTTATTTCAGAGACTCAGTTTGATGAATAAAGTATTGAATTTTTGGATATAAGCTTTTTTGTGTTTTGATTTGAATTATTTGATTGAGTCAACTGGTGGTGAAGCTAAGATCCATGTTACGACCTGTGATCATATCCAAAACCCTAATTTGGTATTTGATTCCATATCATTTTGGTATTAGAGCCGAAACTCTTGATTTCCTTCACAATTTCCAAACCTTAGTTCTGCAAATTTTCCAAATCTCAAAAAAAAAATCAAAATCATCACTTTTCATCTCCCCCGAGCCCCTCGTCTTCAATTTCTCCAGCGACTGATCCGCCACTGACGCCACCACCACCGCCCTCCCTGAGCACCACTGGCACCAGCAAGCCTCACCAACCACCTCCAGAACAAGATCTCCATCTTCCTCGAGCCGACCGCTTACCCATCACCAACATCCTCTGCAACCCCAGATTGGAGCTCAAAGCCGCCTCGTCTTCCTCCATCGCTCACCGACATACCGAACATTCATCTGAGCTTCACCATCCTTGCAAAATCCTCGTCGGAGTTTCGCAGCCCTCGGCCGAGCTTCGCTGGTGTTTCCAGGACCTTGTCGTCGTCACTCGACCTCGCCAGAGCTCCTCCTCTCATCCTTCGATCTCCGTTGTCGTTGCCGGAGCCTCGCTGGAGTTCCACCGTCGTCCCAGTGACCTCGCCATGAGATTTCATCGCCACGAGATTTCCTCGCCGCGAGACCTCCATCGCTGCGTGATCTTCTACACCGTCATCATCTCCTCCACATCTTTCCATCATCGTCACCTTGCTATCATCTCATCGCTGGCGAAGCCCCGCCGTTACGCTATGATCGCCACCATCAGAACCCGGACGCCCTAGCTGCGAGCGAAAAGAAGAAAGGAGAAGAATTGGTTTTGATTTGGGAATCGGGT
The DNA here is from genome assembly GCA_038442645.1 of Agave tequilana. Taxonomy (NCBI): domain Eukaryota; kingdom Viridiplantae; phylum Streptophyta; class Magnoliopsida; order Asparagales; family Asparagaceae; genus Agave; species Agave tequilana. The sequence goes on along the minus strand of JAVJIF010031191.1, from coordinate 318,245 downwards.
TTGATTTGTACCTGGGATTAGTGAACCGGGTTTTGGACGCATCCAACCCGACCTGTTAAAATGAATTGGATTTGGGTTTTGGGTTTCATCGCTTAAACCTGTTCAAGACTAAACCCAACCCGGGACCGAGCCAACTCACTGAGCCAGGGTGACCAAGCCAGCTCACTGAGCATTGCCTATCTCGATTCAAACCGAGTCAGTTCACTGACTCAACCGAGTCAACTCAGTTAACTGCACCATCGCAATCACAATTCAGGGGTCGTTTCTCACCCGTTTCGTGACCGATTCACACCGTTCTCGAGGCAGCGGATTCACAACTCATAGCAATACTGTCCAGAATTGTAGTGGATGAATATTTCTCACCGGTGCAGGTAATTTTGAGGTAATTGTTAACTCACTTAGTTCTACTACTTTTTTAATAGTGTTAGATATCCATTTGCACCAATCGATCCATCTTTTGTGTTATCAAATTGTCGCTGTCCACTAAATAATTTGTGAGCAAGTGAATCTGCTGGCTTTATTTGTTACATCTGAATATTAAACTAGAACTATTCCTGATTCTGGGCGTGGATTGATTCATTTTGGAAATTAAAATGGTTAATATTTCGCACTATTTCTATTACATGATCGCCTTGATTAAAATTTTGTTGCCTAAATGAAAATGAGTAGTGAGATATTTACTACGTACCAGAGCTGAATTACTTGCTGATTTCTCATTTGATTATTCTGCATTAGGTTTCATATTAGTTGATTTTCTTATTTTCGATTATTTTAGCTTCATTTAGCATTGTGGCTTAGATCTTGCATCCAGGCAGCCATGTTGCATGATCACCCATAGTGGAACACAGTACCAACCCCACAACTCAACTTCTGAAATGGATTCCACACTAGACAATATCACCAAGCTCCTAGAAAAATTAACCACTCAGATGGACAACGTTGAGCAACAACTGATAAACACTAGGGACTGAGAGACTACCGTCAATGTTAGTGATAATAAACCTCGCCCTGAACCTCGTAACCTTAGAAATAATGATCAAGATAATTTGCGGGAGCGAATCTTAAGAACATAAAACTTGAGGCACCCACTTTCGATGGCCAATTGGATCCCCAAATCTTCCTCGATTGAATTTTAGACATGGATCATTACTTTGACTGGTATGATATGTCAACGAGAGAAGAATCCGATTTATCAAGATGAAATTAGTAGGTCAAGCTAGGCAATACTGGACGAATGTTGAGAAATTGATGAGACTTCAAGAAGCTATTCAAACTTGGGACGAGATGAAGCCGAAACTCTAAGAAAAATATCTGCCTGTATCTTACAAACAATGTCTATTTGACCAATGACAGCGTTTGACTCAAGGCAATCGACCAGTATCGGAATACATCAAAAAGTTTGATCAATTCTTGGTAAGGTGTGGTGAAGATGAGTTTGATGCCATAGTCTGTCTAGATTTTGTTCAGGACTGGAGGATGAGCTTAGGCGTGAGCTAATCGTCAGAGATATTTTTACCCTAGAGCAAGCTATTCAAATTGTCCAGGGCTTAAATCAATCTCAAGTTTTTTCGTTTTCTAGGCGCACAGACTATAGGGACAATCCCAACAAGACTACCCCTAGGTTTCAATCCAATCTGTCCCAATCTCAGTCCCGTTTTTGATCTAGTAGCTCCACTATAAGGCGTGAAGACAAAGGCAAGGGAATCACATGTGAACCGTCGAGATCCATTCAACAGACTCAATGCTTCAAGTGCTGATGGTTTGGTTATGTTTCAGCACAATGTTCGAGTAAGGCAATGAGGTTGATCATTGAATCCTACTCGGACGGTGACCGGGATGATTTAGACGAAATCGTCCATGGCTCAGAAGGTGATGCTTGGGAAGATTTTGTTGATGCCACCACCTTAGGACGTGTTTTGAGCATGCACCCACTGTCGATGACGATGTGGACATGATTACCTGTCGCCATCTGAGTGTAGTAAGGTGTGCCCTGGCTCAACCCAAGGAAAATAACGACTAGCGTAGAACTTCAATTTTTCAAACTCTCACAAAAATTGGTGGTAAGAATTGTCGGGTTATAATTGATAGTGGGAGTTGTGTTAACGCCGTCGCCTCTGGTATTGTAATTAAACTTGGGCTAAAGGCTGTTCCCCACCCTCAATCATATAAAGTGTCATGGGTGCACTCTGCATCCATCGATGTGAAGGATAGATGTCTTGTCCCAATCCTATTTATCACATATTCGGACAGAATTTGGTGTGATGTGGTCACCATGGACGTGGGACATCATTTTAGGGCGACCTTGGTTGTATGACAGATGTCACTATCTATGGATGTCCAAATTCATACTCATTTCGTTTATGAGGGGAAGAAGATCAAACTGGCCCCACTGCGACTAGGGCCTACACCTTAGAATAAACAGACTGAAGCATCTAGCAGTAAGAAGGCGTTAACGCTTATCAACCCCAAACTTATTGATAAGGAGATCGCCAAGGAGTCCACGGTTGTTGTCCTTATTGCTAGAGAAGTTATTGATGATTCTCAGGAGCAGATCCTCCCTGCAGCAGTCCCTGTACTAAGAGAATTTACCGATGTCTTTACAGAGGAACTCTTGGATTGTTTACCTCCAATGCGTGATATCCAACAAGTTATCGATTTGGTTCCAGGGTTTTCTTTTTTCTAACTTGCCTCACTACAGAATGAATCCGACAGAACATGCGAACTTAAAAGGCAAGTTGATGAGCTTTTGAATAAGGGGTTCATTAAAGAGAGTCTGAGTCCGTGCGCTGTGCCGGTATTGCTAACCCCCAAGAAAGATGGCTCGGGGAGAATGTTCGTGGATACACGCCATCAACAAGATTACTGTCAAATATCGATTCTCCATTCCCCGACTGGATGACATTTGGGACATGATGTCTGGAGCCACCGTCTTTTCAAAAAATGATTTGAAAAGTGGCTACCATCAAATTCGGATTCATCCATGTGATGAGTGGAAGACCGCTTTCAAGACCAAAAATGGTCTAAACGAGTGGATGGTCATGCCTTTTGGCTTGACAAATGCTCCAAGCGCTTTCACGCGAGTGATGACCCAGGCATTACGACCCTTTATGGGTAACTTCTTGATCTTCTACTGTGATGATATTTTGATTTACAGTAAGATGCTGGAGTATCATGTGGGTCATCTCAGACAAGTTTGTCATACATTAAGGAAATAGCAGCTGTACACGAACCCTAAGAAGTGCTTGTTCATGACTGATAGGGTCGTATTCTTGAGATTTGTTGTATCAGCTCAAGGAGTTGCAGCTGATCCTCAAAAAATTCAGGCAATTGTAGAGTGGCCGGATCTCCACTATATTCGGAAAGTAAGAAGTTTTCATGGGTTGGCGACATTTTACAGGCGATTCATAAAGGGATTCAACACTATCATGGCCCTAATTACGGATTACCTGAAGAGAGAAGAGTTCCAGTGGTTTGTAGCTGCTACCAAGGCGTTCAAGAAAATCAAACAACATATGACTAAAGTACCTGTCATGAGACTTTCTGATTTCTCTTAGATGTTCGAAGTTATGTGCGACGCTTTAGGCATTTGCATAGGCGGAGTGCTCAGTCAAGAAAAGCACCCAATTGCCTTCTTCAGTGAAAAATTGAGCGGAGCAAAACTGAATTATTCACATACGAAGAATCTTATGCGGTTGTAAAATCATTACGCCATTAGCGACACTACCTATTACAACAAGAATTTGTTCTTTACTCAGACCATGAGGTCTTACGTTACCTTAACTCACAGAAGAAGCTCAGTGCTAGACACGTAGGTGGATTGAGTTTATGCAATACTACACTTATGCCTTGAAGCACACATCTGGAGTTGAGAATAAGGTAGCAGATGTGCTCAGTCGTCGCCCCTGTGTGATTGAACAACTGAACGTCGAGGTAGTAGGTTTCGAGCGAATCAAGGAGTACGCGTCATGCCCCGATTTTGGAGAGATTTTTGATGCTTTTAAGGAAGGGGTGACACATGAGATAGATGGTTTCCTACTCTAGGATGAGTATCTATTTCGATTTTGCACGTTATGCATCTCCCGTACATCTCTACGAGGCTATCTTATTTGGGAACTGCATGCTGGGGGTGTTGCTGGTCACTTCGGACGAGAGAAGATCATAGATGCGTAGAGAGTTTGTTTTACTGGCCAAGCCTAAAAGAGATATTGCGAGGCTGATAGGCAATGTTGCACATGCCATTTAGCTAAACAACGAAAATAGAACACTGGCTTGTATATGCCTCTACCCGTGCCAGATCGCCTCTGGCAAGACGTGAGTATGGATTTCGTGGGACTTCCAAAGATTGAGGAAGCACGATTCTATATTTGTGATTGTGGATCATTTTTCAAAAATGGTCCACTTCTTACCATGCAACAAGAAATCTGATGCTTCTAAAATTATTCAGATCTACTTTGACGGGGTAGTTAAGCTGCATGATTTACTCAAAACCATTGCGGGTAGAGATGTCAAGTTTATGAGTTATTTTGGAAAATTTTATAGCACAAGATGGGGACAAAGCTCAAATTCTTCACTGCTTTTCATCTCCAGATAGATGGTCAACCCAAGGTGGTAAACAAAAGCTTAGGAAATTTTTTGTGATGTCTAGTCGGTGAACATTTGCGGACTTGGGATCTCATCTTACCCATTGCAGAATTTGCATATAATAGTTCATGTAATATGCCGATAGGCATGAGTCTATTTGAGGTGGTGCATGGTTACAAACCTAAAAAGTCTATAGATCTTATTCCCATCACACAACATCATAGAGTGTGAGTCGGCATCCACATTTGCATCGCATATACATGATTTGCATAAGGAAATCAACAAGAAAATTCAAAAAAGTAATGCTCAATATAAATTCTATGCTGATTTGCACCGTAGGCACATTGAATTTAATGAGGGTGCTTATGTAATGATCCGGATTCGTCCGGAGCGGTTCCCACCTGGAGCTGTTAAGAAATTAATTGCTCGTAGTGCTGGCCCTTTTAAAATCCTTAAGAAAATTAACCCGAATGCCTATGTAATTGATTTACGTCCGGACTTCGGGATTAGTTTGACATTTATTTATCAGATTAGCTTATAAAGGTCCTCCTTTTAGCTCTGATAATCCATTTGTGGATCCTGATGAGCTTACCCCGACCCTTTATTTGAGGGACCCCACCTTTTCCCACCATGGTTCAAAGTCTCGGCCGCCGACTCGGCCGGCACCGAGACGGATCGGTCTCGGCGACTCGGATCGGACTCGGCCGATACGCGCAAAATGCTACATAGAACGTCAAAAAAATTATGAAAAATTCATGACAAATCATAAAAAATTGTAGATATCAAAATTCATGTATAAAAATTAAACTGAGGGGGAGAGAGAGAGGGAGAGAGACTGAGACAGAGGGGAGAGAGGGAGACAGTCACACAGAGGAGAGAGAGACTGAGAGAGAGGGACAGAGAGAGAGACTGAGAGAGAGGAGAGAGAGGGAGGGAGAGGGGGAGAGAGAGACTGAGAGAGGGAGAGGGAGAGAGGGAGAGGGGGAGAGAGGGAGACTGAGAGGGAGAGGGAGAGAGGGACAGGGAGAGAGGGAGACTGAGAGGGAGAGGGAGAGAGTCCGATGATAGAGAGATACAGAGGGAGAGAGAGATACAGAGGGAGAGAGAGGGTCCAACACAGAGAGAGAGACAGAGAGAGAGACTGAGAGGGGAGAGTCCGACGGGGGGAGAGAGAGACGGAGAGAGAGAGAGAGGGACAGGGAGAGAGAGAGAGACTGAGAGGGAGAGGGAGAGAGTCCGATGGAGAGATACAGAGGAGAGAGAGAGTCCAACAGAGAGAGAGAGAGACAAAGAGAGAGAGAGACGGAGAGAGAGAGAGAGACTGAGAGGGAGAGAGTCCGACGGGGAGAGAGAGACGGAGAGAGAGAGACAGTCGCTGCGGGAGAGAGAGACGGAGAAAGAGAGGGAGAGAGAGGCACAGAGAGAGGGAGAGGGGGGAGAGAGAGACTGAGAGGGGGAGGGAGAAATACCTGCAGACGGCGACGGCGACGGAGACGCGGGGGGACGGCGAAGGCGACGCGGGGGACGGAGGGCGACGCGGGGGAGAGAGAGAGATCAGAGATCTGATCTCTCTCTCTCCCTTAGCGCCTTTAAAGGCGCTTCGTCACGGGCGCCGAGTCGACCCGACTCGGGTCCGACTCGGACCCGACTCGGGTCGACTCGGCCGAGTCGTGACTCGGCGATTTTCGAATGACTCGGGCCTCCGATACGACTCGGAGGGGGCCGAGTCGGATACGACTCGGCCGAGTCGTATCTGACTCGGCCGATATTTCGAACACTGTTTCCCACTGCCTACAACAAATGACCCATTTACAGCAGAGCAAATTGATAGCATAAAGGATAATCATATAACCTTTACTAGGGATGGTGGTTGCAGACGGTATCTAGTATGTTGGAAAGGTCTTCTAGAATCTGATGATACATGAATTATTCAAGAAGACCTGCAGCGATTAGCTCCGGATTTGTAGGAGTTCTATGAGAGTCATTCAGAGCCATACTCGACGGGTCAAGTTCTTTTCACCCCGAGAGTATTGATGGGAGCATCACACCGGTTCCTCTACGCACATATCAGTGTCGTCGCCACTGTGTCACATTGACACTACTTTGGCTCTGGATTTGAGCCCTAGCTGCTTATGAGTCAGTTTACTTTATTAGATATTCGTGTTGTCCATATTTTACCTTGTTCGTTGCTTTTCGTTTGAGTCCAATCGTTAAGTCAGTTTGAAGAGTCCTGATTAGACCTAGTTGGTCGAGTCTTTTTTTTATTCTGTAGTGCTTTATTAAGTCCAATATGTTTAGTACCATATCGATTATGTGGATAAACTCTTCTTTGTAAGAGTCTATTTAAGAGACTCAGTTTGATGAATTAAGTATTAAATATTTGGATATAAGCTTTGCTTTGTATTTTGATTTGATCTATGTGATTGAGTCAACTGGTGGTGAAGTCAAGTTTCAGGTTGCGACCTGTGATCATATCCAAAACTCTAATTTGGTATTTGATTCCACATCAGTACTTCATGACACTCAGATAAAATGCCCAATATACTGCAGTCATTGCAACTATTAATGGGCATTCATATCCAATTATGAGAAAAAACAACCATTACAACTATTAATGGGTATTCATATCCAATTATGGGAGAACAATCTTAATGCAGGAAAATGTTTTCTTTTGCGTTTCCACCTATAGGTTTTATCAGCATATTTACAGCACTGGTTTGTCATCATTCTGTGGAAAATAAGGGAAAATATGCAGCTCATACCAGCCATAAAATTATACTATATATACCTTCTGATGTTTAATAGCAGTGACTGGTTATATAACACTTAAAATCTGATATGTACCTCTTTTATTCTCTTGCGAGAAAGTATAGTAGTCTCTACTGCTGTTAATATGATATTGGAGGCCGATGATTTTCGCTCTGTGCAGATGGAAATGAATGCTCTAAAGGACATGGTTTTGGGCAAACCTGCTCCTTTGGTCAGTACTTTCAGACTGAGCTATTACTCCATTCTGAATCTAATGAGCCGAGCAGAGGGTCAATTTACTGCTGAGCATGTTATCAAAAATTCATTCCACCAATTTCAGTATGAAAAGGTTCTCCTACACTCAAATGTTTAATTTATTATCTTTTGAACTCTAACACTCAATTCATATAAGCTGAAAACATCTATTTCTTGATCCAGTCACTACCAGGCATGGGAGAAAAGATATCTGCTTTGGAATCAGAGGCTTCTTTGCTTGATTCTTCGGGAGAGGTGATGTCTTGATCTGGTGAACACAATTTTCTGTTTTAACAAGTCTATTGTATTTTAATGTTTTTATATTTATTTGCATACCTGTTTTGTAGGCTGAACTTGCCGAATATCATACGTTGGGGTTGAATTTAGGTCAGCTCGAAAAGAAGATCATGTCTGAGATCACCAGACCTGAAAGGGTTTTGTACTATTTGGTGCCTGGTAGGCTGGTATGTATTTAACTGATTCCTTCCTGTTTTGTCTTTTTTTGATACTACATCATTTTATAATTATCTTTTGTCATGTGCAGTTTAAAATTTAATGCGGTGATAGTAAAAAATGATATTAATAGAATAAGTTATTTAGGATTCAGCTGAAAATATTTTTGATATTAGGGTTTTTCCTAGTGAGATTGTGATCATGGAAATTCAGAATTTCTGTAACAATATATAATGACAGAACAGGTATGCACAAATATCTTTAGTGATGGGGGTATTGTTGACAGTTTATTTACTCTGACATAATCTGAAGTGGTGGTATGACAGTTTGTTGGAAAATTTGAATATAAAGGGCACAAACTGTGAAATGTCATGTAAGAAGAAAGTTCTCTGATCATATTTCGAAAGTTAGCAGTAGAGAAGGGCTGTGATCATATTATCATTTGGTATGTGCCGTGTAAAATTTAATATGCTGATACTATTGGAAAATGAAATTAGTAGAATAAGTTCAATTTCATTTAGGATTCATATGAACACTTTATGATATTGTTGGCACTTTTCCTAGTGAGATTGTGATCTTGGAAATTGAAATTCACAATCTCTTTAACAATATATAATCACACAGGATGTTGTATGCAGAAATATCTTTAATAGTGGGTGTTAAGTTTACTTATTCCTGATATTCTGAAGAGTTTGTATGATAGTTTGTTTGAAAACTTAAATATAAAAAATTGCACAAACTTGCATGTAGAAAGGAGTTCTGTGATTATATTCAAGAAATAGAGGAGGGCTGTACCTGAAGACAGTGGGAATGGAATTGAAGAAACATCAGTTGTAGAGGGGTTGATTTGAAGGTCAGATACAAAAAGCTAAACATGATCACTTGAGGCAGTGGCAGTTGCATACTAAATGAGTGTATTTGCAGTAAGACCTCTGATCGAGGAGTTTGCTAGGTGATTGTGAAACTGCAGATGCCTCAGGACTTTTGATTATATTATTTTATTGTTAATTTCTGCTTCCTTTTTTATTTTCCAATTTGGCAATATGGCAATTAATTAACGAAACTCGGCTCTGTGTTTTTAATATTGTAGCTCTTAGTAACCATAAAAATAACTAGATTGTTTTCCCACAAGATTTTGAATATTGATTTTCTTAAAGAAACTGAACGAATATCAAATTTTCCTTTTTAGTTTTTTATGATGTATTTCTTGCTTTCACATCTGAATTTTCTCCTATAATTATATTTTTTCTGTCCTCAAGCTGAGTTATATTATTAGCAGTAATGTTAGTGAAGGTAGTGATTATTGGTTAGCTAGGAGATCTTTGAGTTGCCATTTCTCTTTTATATGTAAATGCTATACTCCGTGCTTCATTACTACCAAGGCAGTGTGGTACTTACTCTGGTTAAGTCTGCTATGATTGAACATATTTGCTGTTAATTCTCTCAAAAAACATATTTGCTGTTAAGTTCAACAATTTGTTACCTGTTTAAGGTCATCTTTGCTGCAGGTTAAGGTTAGGGATGGTGGAACGGATTGGGGTTGGGGAGTAGTGGTAAATGTGGTGAAAAAACCCTCAGCAGGATTGCCTCCTGCAGCGGCTCCTCGTGGTTCCAGTTACATTATTGATACCTTGCTACACTGTTCTCCTGGTCTAAGTGAGAATGGTTCTCGCTCAAAGCCATGCCCGCCTCGTCCTGGAGAAAAGGGTGAAATGCATGTGGTGAGTTGAAGCTCATGGAAAGAACAGTTTTCTCAGGGTCAGTTCATAGTGCTATTCAGCTTGGTAGACGTAGTTTGCATGAAAAAGTTGCAAGTCTTAGATTTCTATAGAGCGGCTAAATTCATCAGATATTTCTGATCCAATGCAGGTTCCTGTGCCATTGCCTTTAATATCTGGTCTCAGTAGTATCAGGATTGCAGTTCCTCCTGATCTTCGACCTGCAGAGGCGAGGCAAACTGTACTCCTAGCAGTGCAGGAATTGGGAAATAGGTATCCTCAAGGCCTTCCAAAGTTACACCCAGTGAAGGTATGCGTAAAATATGGCTAAAAAATTATTCTCCTCCCTTCCTCCAAACCTCCAATGTACACGCACAAAACAAGCATGTAAACTGGTTTCAAATACATTTCATTGAAGGGTTTTAGCATATACACTGCCATGTCTTTTTGAGGAGACCACCACCTTGCACTATCTATATTTCCTATACGACCTTCTTTATTTGAGATTTTTCTAACTTACTTTTCTGTTAGCTAGAATTCAATGAAAACTTGAACAGATGACAAATTTTAAGGAACAACAACGTATTTACTTAACATTTGTAGCATAAAAAGAATAAAACTATCATCAATGTATCCACCTCAGTGCCATTTTAGCAAAACCATGGGTTTGCTGGTAGCATGTAATTTATGAAAATTAACTTAATGATGTTTTAAAGCGTAGATATCAGATACATGATGGTGAAGAGGGTCACATGTTGGATAGCGTATATCGGCAACATATCCGGACATTGAGTAGATAGTGGGCGTTGTACGGGTGAAATAATATGTACCTTATGCATACAAATATTGATAAATTTAATGCAAATAATATGCTAATTGTCATCTACCAAATAAAATTAAAAACCTAAATGTAAATGTGTTAAAAAGAAGGCATATTCATTTTATGCAACCAAACAAACAATAAAATAAAGATTCAAAATAGTGCATTGTAAATAATTAACATAAATAATAAATAAACAAATTAATAAACCATCACAAACTTGTAAATTCATGTGCAAATACAATGTCAGGGGATGTGTCATTATGTCAGATTAAAACTGACATGTCGGGGACATTCACCGAGAAAAGATAAAAACATATATCTACCTTAATGTTGTGGTGTTGATGTCTCAAAAGGACATGTAGGGGATATTTAAAACAGTGGTTTACATTAACCATTAATTTATGTAGAGAAAATATATTCATATCAGTGGCTTTTAAGATTATAGAGATGTTGGAGGTTATTGTGTTATTGAAGGAGGGAGAGGAATTGGGTAATGGTTATGGAGGAGGTTGAGAACGAAGAGAGAACCGTGTTAATAGATGTGGGAGAGGAATTGGGTAGTGTTTACTTTCTTTCTTTTTATGCGAAGAAAGGCCAATATGCTTACATCATAGCTCCCATAATGGGGGAAAAGAACCCCCTTCACATTTGGGGAAAGAAGCTTCCATGAAGGGAGCAAGTGCTGGTAGACAATAGGATATGAATGTAACATAAACCAAAAAACACAATGTTGTGTTTGGAAATGTATAAACGCAAGAAGAAATATGTAATTTTCAGAAAACATAAGGGTATATATACTAAAAACCATTTAGTGAAATAGAATTTATTCCTCTTGTATTTATTGATGTAGCAAAGTAATAAAGAACTAACATTGAGTCATTAATAGAACAAACTAATCATGATTCACGTAATATCCTCTTTCTTATTATACTTTGCTGCTTGTTTTCATAAGCATATATATGTATATAAGCATAACTTGTGTGTGTATTAAAAAGGCAATCAGTTTATGGGAAATTGCTGAAAACCCTCTCCAACATTCACATTCTTTGCATGTAATCCCCCCTTAACCAGTGTTGCTTGGACGCTCAACTTTTACTTGTTCTTGGTTGATATAAAACTTGGGTACCTGAGTCACCAGCCTCTGACGCAGCTCATGTGAAAGAAAAAAATGGAAATTTGATTGTCACCATATTAAAATTAGGGAAATGGTTAACCAAAATAGGCTCAATTTTTCCATACTACAATGAACTTTCATAGGTTTGTCAGAAAACTACCACCAACTTAAAGTTTCTAAAAATCTACCATGAACTATCTCACAAATTCCCAAATAACTACCTCCCGTTTAAAAAAAAAAAATAGGCTAAATTTATCATTACTACCATGGACTTACATAGGTTTGTCAGAAAACTACCTCCTGTTGGTTAGTTGTCTGGTATGTCGTTACATCGTCACTTGACCATTATATGACCAAATTACTCCTACCATGTGTGTATATTACACGTGTTTTTATTATTAAGTTCTTACAACCGCCGGGGCTGACTAAAGTTAAGGGGCATTTAGGTCTTTTTACACCAGCCGTTAACACCATTTGGGGGTTATTTGGGAAAATAATAGTTCAAGATAGTTTTTATAGTAGTTTTTGGGGAAACTGGTGAAACTTCATGGTAATATTGAGAAATTAAGCCAATATAATATCTTGAAATGCTCCATAAGAGAAGAATAGAAAGAAGTGTCTAGCATAGCCTGCATAGGTCCCCCCCCCCCCCCCCCCCCCCCTTAGTCATCCAAACCCGCGTCTTGTGTTTTTTAAATATGTGAAATCTCATAATAGTTAAACAAGTCGTAGCATTATAAGAGTGTCTATTCCTCTAAGTATGCGACCAGTAATACATACAAGCATACCTGATTGTATCATGTATGTATTATGTTTATATATGTTTGTGTGTGTGTGTGTGTGTGTGTTTTGTGTTTGTGTATGTCGACACACACACACACACACACACACACACACACACACACGAGGAAAATGCACATCATGAATGTGCAAAATCAACTTGTTTTACATTATCACATAAAAAGGAAATAAATAAAACTTATTTATTATTTTATTTTATTTCAAAGATCCTTAGATTGTTAACCTAAGAATTTGTGTTTTACTTCAATATACAATCTATTGTGTATTGGCATATTGAAATTAGCATTAATCACCCATATTATATTCTCAAAGTTTTGTTTGATTAAGATTCTAATTTTAAGGTCACTAAAAAAAGATTCTAATTTTAAGGGTTTTTTTTGGAATGCTAGTTATATCGAGAATTTAATTGATGAGTTTTCTTTTAAATTAGAGGGGACTTCTTAATATGGATCAATATTTATACATATTTTATTTTAAATAATTTACTTGTGTGAACTTCTATTCAGATGGAATTTGACAACTATCAATCGATTGTCCCTTGTATAACTATAGTAAAAATGCTGTTTGTTTCAGAAAAAATAACAAAGGGAACTATTTATTTAAAATTAGTTAATAGTTGTATAAGACACAACAATGACAACTATAATTTATTTTTTTTAAAATGAATATAACTTAAATGGATATAGATTTTAATTTTCACTCTTAACATATAGGTTGCAATAGGGATTCTTAAATATTAGAAGTGTCTTTCTCGCTCATTTCGTTCTTCCTTCCCTCTCTTGCTCGGATATGAATTCATAATGTGATTGCTAAAGAGCGTCATTTAACTAGACTATCAAACTAAAGAAAAAGCGATTTCTGTTAAATTTGAGTGCTTCTCAAAAATAAAAAGTTGATAGTTTTATGCGAAATAGAAGCTATATCTAGCCAACCATCAATTTTTTTGAATCTTTATTAGCTAAAAATTATTAGTTGATGTTTCTCTTTTTCAGAATTGTAATCAAATTTAGATTTTAATTTTGTGAGTTTTACAGATTGGACTTTTAATTTATCTCCATTTTATATTTTTTTATTACTATCTTATATTTTTTATTTAAAATATTTAATTTAGACAATTTCAAAATTATTCTTTTTAAATGTCTTTATAGTTATAATTGTTAGATACATGCTATTTCCAAAATAAGAGGAGATAATTAAGTAGTATGTATAGGTTAAATTTGATTTCTGAGGAGAATCGGTAGGTAGGTTTGGGACTTTGGGTAGAGTTCAATAATGATCCAAGATTATCATTTATTTATTTATTAGTTACATCAAATTATAAATTTGTCCCATCTTATTTAATGTGATTTTCTGACTTTAGTTAGCTTTTGGTAGATTTCGGTAGTGATCCAAAAATTATTACTTATTTATACATTAGTTATATTTTGTCCCTTCTTATTTTATGTGAATTCGCTGACTTCAGGAAATGACTAAAATAAATAAAAATAAATACCTGCGTAGGGAGAAAAACAGGGGAAACATGCCTTGAAAATAGTTGAGAGAGAGAGAGAGTTTGTTTGTCCTCATATCCCACTTTTTGTACTTTGTCGTGTGGGATACCCACCCTGGCGCCCGTTTGCTTCCAATCTCAAAGAATACACGTGCCGTGTCACACCCAGATCCCCTCTTGTTAATTGTTTATTTTTTGTTTAATGATTTACCAATTTGAATTAAATTAAACCCTAGTCATACTTCAATCTCCCCCCCCCCCCCCCCCAAATACACACACACACACACGGTTCGGATCATCCACATGATCGCCCCTATATGGTTTTCTCACGGTCTTCGTGTGAGAAAGTTTCTCACACGAAGACTACTATATATATATATATATATATATATATATATATATATATATATATATATATATATATATATATGAAGAAAAGAAAACTATTCCCTTCACTTCTTCTCCCACATATCTTTTGCTCAAAATGCTTATCCTTCACAATGCATTCTTTATCTCTAAAACCAAAATTTAAGTTTCTTGTTTAACAAAATAGGTTTCAAACTCATTCGGTTATTTTTATATATGGGTTTAATATCTAGTACCGAAAAAAATCCATTTGGAATCCAAGCTCATTTGGAAGAACTCTTTTGGACGTGTGACATAGCTTTGAACTCCACAAATAAGTTCTTTATAGCAAAAAACAGACCGTGCTCCTTTAAACTCATTTGGAATCAAAATCCATTTTTATGTTGCTGCTGCAAACCCATATGCCGAGTCAATGGTGTTTCCATGTAAAGGACAACTGGCTTATTTCAAGTTCCACTGCTAATGGCTAAGAGTTGGTCGCTAAAAGAAAGTTTTGGGGAATATTTGCAATTTACATTTGTATTTTTAATAGGATTTAGTGACCAGTTTCTTCTTAATCTGTCATATTAAAATTGATCAAGGAATAGGAAATCATGAAAATTGAAAAAACTTTAAGAAGGCAAATGAAGTGCTAATTTCCAGAGGAAAATATGTGGAACACAAAAGCTTTTGATAGCATTTCAATTACGTTGAAAGGAGAACGTCCTGTCTTGTGATTTTTTCTTTATCTTTCTGCCCTCCATTTACTTGTGCTGGTTTTACTTCATACTTCATAACATGGTTTAAAATCTCTATATCGGCCCATGGTTTTAATATCATTATCGCCAATATCGGGTGTCAATATCAGCAATATCGGCCACATTGGCAATATCAACCAATATTATAGGGTTAAAATCTCGTATCAGGCACCTCAAAATTCGACATGATATTGCGGACATTCTTTTTTCGGGAAAACACGATATTGCGGATATATATCGGAATCAGCCTATATTTGAACCCATGCTTCATAATTTTAAATGAGTAATGCTTTGTCTGATTTTTCTATTTTGATCAATGCACATCACTTTGACATTACATATTTTGATGCCTCACTTCTTGACATTTTTGGGGATTCTGACAGGATATGGGCATCCAAGACCCAGAGATTGTCGACTTAGTTCAAAAAATTGAAGAACTTGAGTCAAAATTATTTGCCCACCCCTTGCATAAGGTTGGCATATTAGGTAGTATTGCTTCACCAGTTGATTCTGGTCATATTGCACATCACTTAATCATGATCTTCTTTATTGTCCAGTCTGGTCAAACAGAACAACAGTTCAAATGGTTCCAAAGAAAAGCTGAGGTGAATCATGAAATTCAGCAGCTCAAGTCAAAGATGAGGGACTCACAGGTAATGATGGTTACCGGTGTTGTGTAATCTTCATGACATTAATGTGTGACTTCTGACTTTACATTTGTTGTACTACACAAATATTTTCCCTTTGGTTGGAATTTTTAATCCATATAATTCATGGGCTTTTTTCAGTCCCGAGAAGAACCTGGTCATATTATGTATATATTGTCTTCTTTTGACATATCAGTCAATTTAGAATTCTGTGAAGTCATGTGATGCAATCTTGAAAAGTCTTGAAATACTTTGTGCTTCTGTTGTAGTAAATGAGACTATTCTAATTACTGAGACACATACCCCAGCTAATATCTGGAAACTTGTTTCTCTTTCTTTTGCACAGCTACAAAAATTTCGAGATGAGCTGAAAAATCGCTCACGAGTCCTAAAGATGCTTGGTCATATTAACGCTGAAGGTGTTGTCCAACTAAAGGGACGTGCTGCCTGTCTGATTGACACAGGGGATGAACTGCTCGTCACAGAACTGATGTTCAATGGTGCAACTATCAGTCACATACTAACAGTTTTGCTTAATGAGTTTGCAGTAATTGTTGTTACGATACTGTTTACAGGTACATTTAATGATCTGGATCACCATCAGGTAGCTGCTCTTGCTAGCTGTTTCATACCTGGTGATAAATCAAATGAGCAAATTCATTTGAGAAATGAGCTTGCAAAGCCTTTACAGCAACTTCAGGACAGTGCAAGGAGAATTGCAGAGGTTTAGTTTTTCTCTTTGTTTACTTCATTTTTGGCACTTCACATGAATTCTTGTTGAAGCATGGCTTGAACTTGTGCAGATACAACGGGAGTGCAAATTGGATGTAAATGTGGAAGAATATGTGGAATCAACAGTGAGGCCATTCTTGATGGATGTTATTTACTGTTGGTCAAGGGTCAGTATGTTCATAGATTAAAATAAATATTTGTTATGGACTTAATAAATTAGGAGCTCACCGTGTTTCTGAAAATTGTTTTCTTTCTTTATATTTTGTTTATTTCATGGAGATTTCGTAAACTGCTATCCATATGAAAACTGTAATATTCACTAATTATCATATATCGGTTCCAGTTATTGTATAATTTTATACTTTCATATATCTATTTGAGTTGTGGTTTTGATTTGTATTTGCCAATTGCCATTTATTATGCATTATGTTTTTTAAGAGTATCTTTTATTTTCCTTTTTCTTAATTTCTTTTTTTTGGGTGGGTCATTTTTTTTTTTGTGGGGTTTTTTTTTTTTTTTTTTTTTTTTTTTTTTTTTTTTTGGGGGGGGGGGGGGAGATTATGCTTAATCTGCAACATTCATACCCCCACCATCTCCTACCTTGCTAAATATTTTTCAAGTTGAAAGCATCTGATGGAAATTTGGTTGCCCAACATAATTATTTTGTCTTGTCAGCATGTATAAACATTTCCTTGTTACTTTTGACCCTTCCTTAATGCAGCATAGTTTGTATGCTTTCATAACAATTTTTAACTGTCCGTTCACAAGTTAAGTTCTATTTCCAGGGGGCAACATTTGCAGAGGTGATTGAAATGACTGATATATTCGAAGGTAGCATTATACGCCTTGCAAGAAGACTGGATGAATTTCTGAACCAGGTATCCTAACCATTCTGCTCTCTTTCTTTTGATATGTTATTCTTTACTGATTTTTCTATTTACTTGCCTTGCTACCAACTGTGTATTTCTTCTTAGGAGCAAGGTTTGAGGTTTCTGCTGAAACCAATACGTTTTGGTCGTTTCAGATCGGTTTTGATGGGAACTGATCCGAAATGACACCTGAAAAATCAGTGTCTGCCCATTATCTTAACTCGAAATCATGCCAAAAACTTGTATTAAAGCTGCTGCTATAAATGTCTCTGACATATTCTTACATGTCCTCTTAAAACCTTCAACTCCACGACATGCAAGCAGATATATTTTTTTAATTTTTTGCAGTGAAAGTCCTCGGCATGTCGGGTTTAATCCGATATATCACCCATACCCCGATATCATATCTTGCACATGAAGTATAAGTTTTGTGATTTATTTATTCTTTATGTCTATTACTTATAATATACTAATTTTTTGTCGTTATACTATTTTGGTTGCATGAAATGAGTATGCTTTCTTTTAACACATATATAATTTTATTAGATTGATGACAACTAGGATATTACTTACATTAAATTTGTCAAACATTTATATACATGAGCGACATACATTTCATCGAGTTGTACGATATACGCTATCCAACATTGATCCTGTTGGTCATCATCAAGGCTCTAAATATCGGATATCGGGATCGTATCGGATGGGGTTTTTTTATATTGGATATCGGATATCGGGGGAGATATCGGGGATACGCCCGCGTATCGGGCGCTCATATCGGACACTATATATAATGAAATATTGATAACTAAAAGTTGGTTTAGTGTTATAGATATCGTCTACCTAATAAAAATGATGTAATATACATGCAAAGATAGTAAAAAATAATGTACGTTTGCATGCAGTCGTGCGATAAATAAGTTATTTCATAACCGGCAATATTTCGTGCGATTTATCGACCGATATCGGGTGATTTATCGGCTGATATTTCCAATATCAGCCGTTTTTTGCTGCAAACGATATGACGAACGATTTTTTCATATCCATATTGGCAGCAGCCAAAAAAGGAGATATCGGCCGATATCTCGGCCAACTCGGCCGATATTTAAAACAGGGGTCATCATATATCAGATATTCACCATTTAAATTTATAAATTCACAGGGTTAATACATAGCTGAGGTAATTATAATTTGAACGTCTCTTGATAGTATTACATGATTTATGTACGCGTTGCTTTGTTAAGACTACATTATTCGGGACATCTAAGACGTAATATACAATTCACTATGACATCCACTAAATATTCTCGATATGTCCTCGATATCTAACATACGACATGGGATTTTGCTGTCCGCCGTAGCCCTGACATCTATCATTTAGAACATTATAAAGCTAAAAAAATTCTATTAGTAGTGTCAAACAACAAGAACTGTGAAATTTTGGAGAACAAAAGGAAAAGCTCAGATTTATTCAAACCTGAATCCGACAGATGCAAGATAGAGAGAAAAAGAGGGGGGGCTGGTGGAGTACCTGCACATTGCCTTCATCACCACACACATTGCTGCAATCTGTCTGTTCTTCGTGCCTCATGCAGGCATGCCGCACTTCAGTTCTGATCTGGGGACACTCGGGTTTGAGTAGGGAAATGAGGCTGATCAATGGAAAAAAGAAATTTATAAATTGGGTCAGATTCGGGTCGGGTTAAGTGAATTGTGATGAGAAACCAGGCTTCCATTACTTATTATTGTGCTTTTTATACTTAACCCCTCAAATAGATAGTCTGGTGAGTGGTGATCTATCCTCAGTTAAACACACAAATTAAACGATATTTCAGTGATATTCCCATTCAACTCATGACTCGATGATATTAATGCAATGATTATTGGTAGAATCGCTTGACTGTTAGCCATTCATAGAAATAGAAGCTGCCTAATTGATGTAGCAGTATTCTTAGTAGGCCGGTTCATGTACCCAAATATATAAGTAGAACCATATGCACGGCAAGAGAATAAGTGTAATGATATATATAAACTTCTTTTTGTGCACTCTGTTGCAATGTTGTTTAAAGCGGAAACGGCAGACAAGGCTTAGGCTTTAGTGGCAAAACACGCCAAGAATTCATTGAAAAAATAAAACATAATAAAAATAGAACAAATAGAGAAACCATTAAAAACTAAGAAAGTTCTTTAGTAATAAAGAAAATAATAAAGTTACACTAAAATCTTAATGATAACAATGAGTATCACTATAAGAAGATGATACATATAAAGTTAAAATCTTTTAAATCTAAAAGCGGGGGCTAAAGCGTCCCAAAACGGACATAGAAAATGGGGGAGCTTAAGCGGGGTTTTAATGGGCTTTTTACAATAATGCTTGTAAGCCTCATCGATCCCACTCGGGGATAAGGCAATCTAGAAAGGAGTGCAAGAAACTTGAGTTGGAACAGATAAGAAAATCAGAGGACAAAGAATCAGTTTCCGGTTTGTATCAGGATAAAGATAGGGAAACCCACTGAGAAATTGCCTGGGTCGCAGTTTAAAAGGAAAGGTGTGCGCACAAGCCCAAATAAAAGCACAAGGCCAAAGTAATTTGTCTAGTCTTGTCCAAATTAAAGCAAGCAAAATACTGGCACTTTTACCATGTATAGAACCACTTTTCTGCTTATAGCATTAAAAACTTTCACTCTCAACTATTGGAGACTGAGAATGCTGGGGGGAGGGGACTCCTATAAGAAACACTTTTTTGCTTAAGGTCTGTAAGGACTTCTATAAGCAAACAAGTTGCAGTTTCTTTTAAGCCAGCTAGCCATGTTGAAAAATCTTAAATGGCTTTTTTATCCAGCCAGCTACGCTGAAAAATCTCAAATGGCGTTATTTATGTATTCAAGTCAATATTGGGGGAAACAAGGTAATATCCTAACATATGCGTATGATTCATCATGAGATTTACCCTAGCTCTGAATTAGCGCTAGTGTCTTCCACCTGTTCTATTTATTGATTTCTTTTTTCCCCCTAGTTACAGAACTCAAACTTGGGACTTCCCCTGGTCACTGGATCGGGCCTCAGTGGTCTTGCACCTTTTGATTATACAGAATTAAAGAAAATTAGCCGATCCACCCCTTCCTCATTTCTCAAAACAGTGTATTGTCTTGAAACCATTTTTGTGACTGAAAATGCTGAAGCTGAATTGTTTTCTATTGGGTTTGTATCCGTGTCACACTTGATATTATCCTTCAATATTTTTATGACAGTTGGTGTGACATTGCTTGTTCTTTTCTGATTTTATCAATCAGTCAGTCATGCCAAATGAACCTAATCCTTATTCTTCAATGCCAATAGACCTCATCTATGTTTGGTTTCCCTGTTGTTAGAAGCCACCATTAACCATTAGTGTTCTAAAAAAAGGTTTAAGCGACCGATTTATCATCTGCTTAAATGTTTTCAGTCTGAAACTGAACAGAACTTGAAGAAAGCGGTCGGATTACTCAGCCAAGCGATTAATTCGCTTAAGCGATGATTAAACGTCTAATCGATGATTAATTAGCGTTCGTTTAAATATTATTCAATCGTTTTCTAAATGGATTCGAATTTCGAACCCATTAAGCTAATTGAACTTAAACCCGATCCAATAATTGAGGATATAAATTGTCGCGTGTTAGAGAATTAGGCCTCGCGAGCCCTAAATTTATTCGCATCCTCGATCTTCCTGCGACGACGACGACGAAAGTCCCGAATTTCACGAAGAAGCTCTCGATGCTCACGGTGACAAAACGGCGAAGCTCCCGAAGTCCTAATTTTATCTGAAGCTCTCGAAGCTCACGATAGCGACGATCCTCCTGGAGAATTAGGGCTCCCAAAGCTCGACGACGAAGAACTAAAGAAGTTCACAAAGCGCTGATCCTCCTGTGACGAACTCTCTTTTCGACGACGACCTCTCCTTGCGGTTGATCTTCCCACTGCGACCTCCTTTGTCGACAAAGATCTCCCCCTGTGATCAGCTCTCTGGTCAGCAGCAAAGCGTCGATGGTCACCTCCTCTTGCGTCGATGGCGACCTCCCCCTGGTCAGCTCTCTCCCCCCTCGCGTGAACGTATTTTACCCAGGTTCTTGCAATAGTCTTTATTCTTTTAATAGGCTGAGCAGCGCCTCAAGCGTGAGAAGGCTTGCAGTTGCATCTAGCAGTGAATCAAAGTTGTTGGAAGTATGTTACTTTTTGAAAGAAATACATATATTTATTTATTTAAAAAGCTTTTTTAACTATAGTTGTTAGAGGGAGAAGTAAATTGATATACTTTGAACTGATTGACATTATTACTTTTTAAATTCCTCTTAGTACTAGCAATTTAATTTTTCAAGTTATATTTGCTATATCTTTTATGTTTTTTTGGGAGTTTATAGAATTCATATTTGCATGTTTTAAGTATTATAATATTATTATATATATTAAAATAATAATAAAACGTGTAATCCGTTTAATCACCGTTTAAGCATTATGCGCTCCCGGACCGCGCGCGTACTGAAACCGCTTTTTAGAACATTATTTACCATATAAAAAATATGTTAATACATGGATATTTTTGTCTACCAAGTGCCAAAGACACTAATGGTTTTCACCTTCTCCTTGTAGAACACCAGTGAAAATATAAAGTAGGTTTTTTTTTAAAAAAACCCTTAAAATAATTAATTCTAAAAATCGGTCTCCCTCCAAATTAATTTCAAGATTTGACTTCTGACATGTCACGTCGATGGCGAGGCGGTTCGCCCCGCCAGCGTGGCGCCCGGGTGGCTTGGGGTCATTTTTAGGCAACCCCGGCGAACATATATTTTTTTGCTATGTATTTGTTTGTCCGGGTTGACAACCCGGACGAGCGACATATTTTTTTTCAAACTTTGGCTCGTCCGGGGTTGGCGGCCCCGGTTGAACGAAAAATAATTTTTTTGAGTTCTTTTAGCTTTTTCCTTGTCAGAACAAACAAGTAGAATCAAGAGAAAATTATTGCCATTAGATCACTAGAGTAGAGTGGTGAGTGTGCCCGCTTGCCACGCAGGTGACCCTAGTTTGATCCCCGGCAACAACAATTTTTCTACTTAATCAAAAAAGAAAATAAAAAAAAAATAACGTGTCAGGATTCGAACCCATGACCTATGGATTCTAAGTCCTCCACTTTACCAACTGAGCTAAGAGTAATTTGATGAAAAATATTGATGGAAAAAAATTAAAAAAATAAAAAACTAAAATTTATTTGTTCGGGGTTGCCAACACCCCGGACAAAGTAGACTTGGGCAATTTTTTGCTGTTTGCTATGTTCGGGGTTGGCAACCTCAGACGAGACCAAAAATTAGAAAAAAAAATAATATTGCTTCGTTCGGGGTTGCCAACCCTGGACAAAGCAAAAAAGACACCCCGCCAGCGCGGACGCCACGCTGGCGGGTGAACCGCTCCGCCGCTGACGTGGTGTATTAGAGGTCGATTTTTGGAATGAATTTGGGGTGATCTATTTTTAGAATTAATTATTTTTGAGGGTTTTTTTAAAAAAGCCCTATAAAGTATGCTTAATAAAAGGAATGTGTTTGCATGTCTACTGCCATGCGCCTAAGGCACCACTGGTCTCATTTGACTTATTTATGGGAGAGGTTTTAATATTCTTAGGGCATAATTAAGATATTTATGCCCATCTATAACAGTGTATAATACGCAGAAAAATTTTAACGACCCACTCTATTTATTTTGATCTACATTCTAAAAGGTTTATGAAAAAAATCATACAATTTAAAGTCCAATTGCTTATTCGTCGAGTGGTTGTAAAATGAACGATTTTTAATTATCAGAAAATCGCTTATTTTTTCACCACTTAAAACATAGATAAATGAACTTCAAAATGAATGATTTTTTTTTTGTATAGAACTTTCAAATATTGAAATTAAGATTAACGGAGTGGATCGGCTAATTTCATAGCATGGCATATATTTTTGTAAGTGGGCATAGGAGTATTAAAGCCTCATACACACGCGCGTGCGCGCACACACACACGGGTAAAATGCTCTTTGTGTGCCTCCTTAGATAACTATCAAAAGAGATGGCCCAAAATCCCACCAAGGACCACCTCTAAGCATGATCCTATCATTCCATCTTGATATGTCATAAGATGATTGAGTATAAAAAATCATGTCATTTGGACATTTTTTTCACCGTTGATTAAACAATGTTATTTGTTCTATTGTTGAAAAATCATTCCATCTTGATCTTCCACATTGTTTCTAGACAACTACTGGCATGATTAAAATATGTTTGATAATAGGAATATATTCGCATATTTCGCATGCCTTTGCTACCACGCGCCTAAGTACTGGTCCTGTTACTATCATGTGCCCAAGGCACTACGTGCTCTAATATGGTATTATCATGATCCTAGGGCTCTGCTGGCGCTGGTTAGGAATCAGAAATGTATGCCAGTGTTGTTTGCATATCAAAGGGATGGGCACATGTCTATGGGCCAGCGGAGGCATGCAGCATGCGTTCCTGCTTCCTAGCATTCCTGTGGAGTCCTAACAGATGTTCAATAGGTCATTGGTTTAACATTATTGATTGTGGTCCCACAGCATTGCTGCTGTTTATTGCATATGTAATGCTGATTTATATAGTTTCGTGGAGTTATTTCATCTAATTCTATTTTAGTTTCATATCTTTTTGTGCTTTAGGATGATTGTCGTTACATTATATATATTGAGCATCTCAAAAATCATTAGAGAATGGTCATGCTGGAAGTTTTTGCATCTAAATTATCCAGAAGCATCATTTCGTTTAATGCTTTACGACATACTTCATCAAATCATAGTGTCAGCAGTGTGGCTTCCAGTTACAGCATCTTAATGCTTCCACATTCAGTGACATCTCATCTACAGCAGTGTGGCTTCCAGTTAAATTGCACGCATTTCAACACACTATGGTCACTGAACCTCTTTCTGGAATCTAATTCTCATCTACAAACTATATGTTGATAATTTTCAATACCGACTGTGCAGTTGCGTGCTGCTGCTCATGCTGTGGGAGAGGCCGATCTTGAAAAGAAGTTTGAAGCAGCCAGTGAGAGCCTCCGACGAGGCATAATGTTTGCGAACTCCTTGTACTTGTGATGAGGTAATTGGCTTACCTTTGGGCTCAATCCAGCTAAGTTTGCTCTCCAGTGAGTGCTATGGTACCCGTCTCTATCCATGCATATTGCCGAGGTGCTTTGCTGACCTAGTGTTGTGCCTCTCATTCCCATTAAGCCAAATTATTTCCTTTTGGGAAGACGCTCAGCTAAAATGTGTATGCACTCAGGATGCAAAGCTTTCGCTAGTACAACTGATGGTTCCAGGTACCACTAGGCCTATTTCTAGAAGGAATTTACTTGTTACTGGTGCCACTCTAGTTTGTCAAGCAAAGAGTGTACAATTTGGTGAGGACGGGAATGCTGATGCAAAATTTTCTGAGTCATTTGAAAATTTTGTAATATCCCAATGATGATTACTGTACTGGATGGTGCTAATTGAAAATTTTCTTCTTCCACCTGGTTTACAATTACCGTTTGTTGGTCTGTCGGTTTTGCTGCAGGAGAAGCCCTTCTGATGTTTAATCTTATACATTTGGCTGGCGTGATCCTAGCACAATTTTCTCGAATTACATTTATCTCTTGCTAGATCTGTTAAATCGAGGACTCTCATTTTTCAGTCTGTTGGTAGGTATATAATGATGATAGCACGTTGGGAAAATTAATAAGTTGATGAGTGAGCTTTGTGAATTGGGGTGATGAATGAATGCTGGCGTGAGTGTATATTGTGTTCATAACATTTTGTGTTGATTTTAGACACTGATGTTATGAGAACATTAATTGTTTTCAGTCTTAATTTGGATCTTTCTTCTGTACTGCCCTCGACAAGCGCTTGCGCGCAAATGAATGCACCTCTCATTATTTCCTCAGCATTCAGTATTAATCCCGGGTGCCGAAGCCACAGCGAGCCCTTGCTGCGGGTTTTGGCTTAAATTCTTTGTTCACGCCCACAAGTTTGAACACGATGAAGGTCTGGCTCATTTGAGAAACAGAATGTAAGAGAGCCATGTTGGACCAAATGATTTACAAACCTCCCGCTACTGCTTCCTCTTGAGCACGGTGGCCAAATGATCGGAGTTCCCACGTCTCCCGCCATTGGCAAAATCCCCATTGCAAGAGGCCCACCGCCATCACTCGCCGGAGGGGCCCCTAATCCACCTCTGTGAGAGAAACTCCGTGCCCATAACCGTAACCCTCCAGAGGTTCGACGGTCGAGCGGAACTGCATCACCCATCACGGTCTCTCATACTGTGATATATGCTTCTATTATGCTTTTACATGAGTGTGTTTGGCAAGTGGAGTTGGGAATTATATCTTATTGTCCTGGGGAAGAAAAAGAAATAGGAAGAAGCAAGGAATTATTTTTTTTTTTTTTGATTATTTGATTAGGGTTAGAATTAACAAGAGTTGGGAATAAAGATAGAAAGAAAAAAGAGAGAAAATTATGGAGGAGACACAGAAAAAGAGAAAAAAAATGAAAAGAAATGATAAGAAAACATTGGGAAAAATAATAACTGAAAGAGAAAAACACTGTGAATGAGAAAATTATCCTGGGCTTATACTATTTTATTAACATTTCTTGAAATTTGGATGCTCTCCACTGCCAAACGCCATTAGAAAGGCCACTGCTTATACTCTCAGTGATCTGTTGCATATAGGAGGTTGAGATTAAAAGAAGGGAAAAAATAACATTTTTTTTATGAGAATCCAAGCTAAAATTTTGGGAGCAAATATTTGGTCCGTGGTTTTTTTCTTTTCCAGTTCTATATTTAATGTGGAGCAAAATTTCCCTTTCCGACATTTTTTTCCCTTTTTTCAAGTTCTTCTTTGAGCGCGAGAACAAGTATACGATTCATGAATTTTATTTATACATTTATTTGTCAGTCTATCAATCCATATGCGTAGAAATACTCCTTGGTCTCCACTTTCTGGATCACACTCAAAAGAGTAATATAGGATCTACACTCTTGTGTCAATTTGGCATCTCCACCTTTTAACTTTCTTTAATTTAGCGTGGAGTTGTTGTTTTTTTTTAATTTGAGAGAACAATGAGGCCTTAGCCCCAGAAAATTTATTAAAGAAATAATACAAGAGGAATACATGAGGAATACAAGAAGAGCCTACGAACTCCTTCAACCCGTTACAACACACTCGAACACTCACACAAACACCCCGTTCCCCGTAACAGCGCACTCCTCCCAAACAAATACCCATGACTGATACTTGTCCTACCCAAAACACACACACTCCTCCCACACAGAGCAAACACTCCTACACACTCGCAACATTTGTTGATCAGAACCAACATTCCGGACCCGTGGTCCGCCCAGAATCGTCCGGCCTAAGGCAACTGGCATACGCCCCCGTCTGTGCAACTCAGCCATCGCCAACAATCTGAACTCTGGCATATGCCCCTGTATTTTGTCATATTAACTTAAGGTGTCACATATCAAGTTTTCAATCAAACATGAGCCATAGGCTTGGTTTGAGTTCAACAAATTTGAGCGGCTAAAATCAAGCTAAATATAAAGCCGAACATGAAGTGTTTGACAGACATGCTTACTTCCTACTCGTATATATCTCCATAATCAAGAGACAAGCAAGCATGCTCTTTGTATTGCATCAGATTTTTAGTGGTATGGAGCTCATGCACTTGTCTATTGGGTATTGAAATACTATGGTGCAAGTAAGTTCAAAAGTATGGTTATCATATTTACTTGCTAATCTTATGGTAAATAGCTGTAGTAAGTAGGAATAACTAGTAGTTATTACTCTCTTCCCAAGCTAAAAGCAACAAGAGAACTAAGGAGGGTCATCTGTTAATAATCTTTTGGCGTGTTTGGATTCATAGAAGTGGGAGGAAAATGAAAAGTGAGAAAACTTATTTCCCACTTTCTTTGTTTGTTTTGAACTGAAAATGAGAAATAAGAAAAATCTTTTTTTTTTCCTTTCCATTTTACACTACTATTCCCACTTTCAGGATGATACAGTTAATTTTGTTATCATATAAATCTCACTTAGTATTAAAATTTGGTGTCATGTAAATCTCATTTGTACTCTGATTACAGTTTAAAAATGTAATTTCAGAATTAATATTTAATTTAATATTATTTAATGATCAACTTCCCACTTCTACTTTCACATTACTAATCAAATATTAAAAAACAAAATATATTTTTTCATTTACACTTTCACATTACTATCAGATACCGAAATAAAAATTATACAAATACAAATTTTTCACTTCACTTTCACATTTTTCATCCTCCTTTTTTACTTACATATTTTCTTTCCACTTTCATCAAACCAAATTGGCTTAGAGAATTTTCTCTACTGATGAGAACTGGTCTCTCAATGGAGACATCTTTCTACATAAATAAATTATATAATCATTTTTTCTCTTTCTTGGGAAAAGCCTCCACGATATGATAAAGAACTCCAGTAACTTTTGTGGAACATGATCATCTATTGCAAATGCTAGTGTAACTAGTATCAAGCAGTATCCACTTATTTTTTAAGTAAAAGTTTCTTTTACCACCACACTTTGAAAGTGTGAGCTAATTAAAGTTGCAAGTCCATCACGACATAATGGTAAATCTTTTTTACTGTGTGCCAAAAAGTATAAGATTCAAATTCAAATCCTGCTAACATTTTACCTGTTTGGTTGCAAGGAAGTGGGCGGAAGTAAAGAAATGGGGAAGTATAATTGCTCACTTATCTATCTATCCAAACACTGGAAAAGAAAAATGAAAATCCCTTTTCCTTTTCTCTTTTCTCTTTTACACAATCACTTCCTCACTTTCAGGGTGCTACAGTTAATTTTGTGGTCATGTAAATCTTATTTGTAATAAGTTATAACTCAAAACAGTTATTTTGTGGTCATGTAAATCTCACTTGCATTCTAATTACAATCTAATTTTTATTTTTCTTAATTATTTTTATTTTAATATTATTTTGCGGTTAACTTTGTGGTCAATTTTTTCACTTTCACTTTAACATTATCATCCAAATACTGGGAAAAAAAAATAACATTTTTCAAATCACACTTCCCAACAACATCCAAGCACCAGAAAACTCACTAACTAATTTTCAAATTTTAAAGAGAACTATTACTACTTTCTCACTTCCACCTCCCACCAAGAGGGGAACTGCAAAAGGATTCTCTCATGATCAAAGCTGATGTCATTAGCGCCGAAGAAATATGCAAGGAGAAAAAAATCTACGATGACTCCCAGACTAAAGTCCTTTGGCCCACATATTGCTGCAAGGGCTCTTTCTACAAAGACAAACGTTCAAATTAATGCAGTTGTAATACTTAAACCACTAGTTTTAATACAAAAAAGAAATATCTAGTGCACTCGATCTACACGATACAGTACACCTAAATTAAACAAAAAAAAAAAAATTACTAATTCTCACATGTGCAAACAACGCACTTTAGTTTTAGCTCCAATACATTTTATTTTCTGAGGTTTCACCACATTAAGTGAACCATTTACTCTAGTATATAATTTGGACTCGAGGCCCATAGACTTTTAAATCTAATTGGCTACGAGTGAGCAAAAGAAAAAAGAAAATTATCTCGCTTTTAATATAAATGTACTTGTATGAATAAGGAGATAATGGGGCTGTTTGTTTCGCCGTAAAAGACGTAAAAGTCTGTAATTCGTAAATGACTTACAACTCAATTATAAATACGGTATTTGTTTGGACCGTAATTTGTAAAAGACTTACGCAACTCAACTACCACTCACTTGTCATCCAATTATCACTCACTTATAGCCCAGTTACAGTTAATTTTGTGGTCATGTAAATTTATATTATTTTTTATGTTAATATTAACTTTTTTAATATTTAGCATTTTTAATATTTATTTACAATATTAAAACTTTTTAAATCACCGAATAGTTAATTTTGTAGTTAACTTTTTCACTTACGACTTACACATTACGGTAACAAACACCGTAAAATATAATACACTTTCCCACTTATAACTTTATATTACCAACTAAACACCGTAATACTTACATGCATATAACTCATTTACAACTATAAATTTTTTTAGCAATTATGACTTACAAATTACGTCAACTACGACAGCCAACATACCCAATGCAACAAAAGACAGATGGAGATTTAGCAGCTAGCACAGTTGTCAATCTATGAATTAGTGTAAAAAAAGACTACTCCTTCAATAAAATGATGAGGCTTAGCTTGGGGCATACAACAAAACAAAATTTTGAGACATAGGACATCCCATGCTTAATCTTTTTTTTTTACAAACAAATTTTCTACCTTTCTTATCATTGATTGAAAAAAAGAAATCCAGGAAGAAACACAAAATTTAGTCCAAGACAACAACCATTTTAAGACCAAAAACCTCTAGCTTTCCAATTAACTTTATCAAAAACTTTAAAAATCCCTTGAGCATTAACAATACTATCAAGAATAAAATGATTTTTAAGAAAATCAGTACGAGCTTCGCTAACTAGATTACATGCAACAATTTCCAATCATTCAGCAAGAACTTTTGAAATGATTTTAACAGAGCAATTTAGGAAACACCCATTTTGAAGAAATGAGAACAATGTCTGCATAATTAACACAACTCAGATCAATGGAATTATTAAGAAAACTCAGAGGAAATTTCCTGTTTCATAATTGAGAACTTCAATGTTATGGTGGTACATTAGATCTCTGTGCTTGCTAACTACAAGCTGCGATGCTCATACAGCTTTCTCATGTATTGATAAAGACCGACAACATTAGCCAAACAACATCATTAGCTTGTGAGTTAGAACTACACTAAGCAGAGGAACAAAGTGACAGAAAAGAAAGAGAAAATTATCAGATAACCCAAACATGGTGGTCATACGGAGGTTTCCATCAGAATTTAGATTTGTCTTACGTTATCCTCATCCCTTTCAAATCCTCAATTCTTCTTTGTTATCAGTAATATGCCTCTTGGACCCGTGATAGATACAGTTAACTGAAGATTATCATCACCAGCTTGAATTGACGACTGTTGTTTCCTGGAGAGGGGGTAGGTTCATGAGAGGGAGATGTGCCTTGAGAGCAATGTGGGCTCCAGCAGCCTTCTTCTCTTTCAGCCTCCCAAGTTCCTTTCTCACCTCGTTTGCAAGCTCAATCACATAGTCTTCTTCATGACCTGCATTTGCTTTCATATTGTCAGTTTTCTACAGCACAACAAAGCTACCGAGGAAAATGGATTCAAAATGGTCAGCAAATGTAAGATTAATGAAGTCAACTTTCTCGCTAGATTAAGAACATGGTAAACCGTCTTCAAAATGCGTGAAGAACATGAACTTCATTCTGGTATGATAATGATATGCCTAGCAGATTCATGCAATCTGTTCTTCTTTTACAGAAGTTCTGCCAGTAAGTTTGGTCTCAGGCACAATTCAAAGATGGAAGACAACTAGAATACCAAAACCCAGATATCGGTTCTCCAGTTAGGGGTAAATCAGGGATATAAAGCGAAAGAAAATTATGTGAAAACTTAGTAATTGCTTGATGTTTCTATTTATTTTTCACGTGTGGGTGTTATCATGAGAAGTATGAACACAGGCAGTGGCAAAGAACAAATTCTTCCTCCCTCCCCCCTTCGCTCCCCTCTCTTTGTGAGTGTGTGTGGTGCTTGTGCGTCAGTGTGGTATGCGTGTGTGATTTTTCCCTTTCCCCTCACCTCAATCAGGGCAAGGTATCCGATATCCCACTCTAAATTACTAGCAGTGGCATTATCATGTTCATGAGATGTATACACTAACAGCTGATCATAAATTTTGGGGCTATCTTTTCAGGAAGGCTCAGTGTTCATGGTAGCAAGCAATATACCAATGGGAAAATGCTTGGAGTATTATGTAGTTTGTTTGCCATTTATTCACTTGGGAACTTCGTGGAAGTTTTTGCAGGGAAAGAGGGCATCAAGAAACAAGAAGAATGTCCGTACCTATGTCAAACATTGCCTTCTCTAACATAAACAGGTAGTCCCTGTTGTTCCCACAAGGTCCGTGTGCAGTAGCAATTTGCCTGAATTATAGGAAAAGAAGCCTGGTTTAGAAAATAATACGGACAACTGAAATTGAACATGCAACATACAGAAAATAGAAATAGGCGGTGGAATTCAAAGAAGTGAAATGTAGGTATTTTATGCTGCTTCACCTAGCCATCTCCTCCAAGGGGGCTGGCCCTAGATAGTACTTGTTCGTCTCCTTGTCCGGAGTTGAAGTGAACCTGTAGAAATAAGAAAATTCAACAAAAGATTGTTTTAGGATTACATTAGCGTTGCAGACAAAGGGGAAATAAAGGTACAATGTTCCAGGCAAGTTGAGATTCTTACACTAGAACCCCTGTAACAGCTGGGGTGAGATCATCTCCCTCCTGAAGGAACAAATGCCCAACAAATATGATAAGAAAAGATTGATGACAAGAAATTATTATTTCTAAGTACTAGCGCAGAGAAGAAAATATACAACTATAAGAAATTATCATCTCTGAGGAAAGATCACTACATAGATAACAACTGAAAATTTTGAGTTACCTTGTAGAAATCTACAGATGATTTTGTGTCATATTCACATTCTCTTCTCTCCAGGTACTAAGAAGATAAAAAATATAAAATTAGATCCTGATGCCGATTCAGTAATATGGCGACAAGAATGTAGACATTGTATCTGTAGTACCTGCATTGCCGCTCTTTCCTTTTCTATGCCCCCTTTGACACAGAATGCAGCACCCCACTGGCAGAAAACCAATAATACATTATGTAAGGTCCAAATAAATTTAAAATAAGAAGAATACAAATAGAGTATATGACAAACAGACCAAAGGAAGAAGCAATTGCTCTCAACAGTCAGACAACAATTTGTCAAGTAACTTGAAACATGTATGCCTTCTACATATATCATGATGACTTGTAAATTCCCTATCAATTTTTTTTATTTAAGTGCTTTAAGAGCTGATAGATGAGTTACAGAAGGCCAAGATAATTTCTCAGGCTCAAAGAGGGATTATTCAGAGAGAACCAAACATCATCAAAGCATACCAGGCAGCTAGTACAAAATAACAAGAACGCACCACAACAGGTTGGTATGGTGATAGCAATCAGGATGCGTTTAAACAATAGTAGCAAATGCAAAAGAGTCATGCTTCCCATTGTTCCACAAAGAAACATGACATAATAACAGCAATAAAGTCTGAATAAAGCAAGTTCAGGAACTGAACAATTAGTTCGACACTGTGGCCGCTTAATCCTATGAGCACTAGTATATGGCATGTATCCATAATATTATGTTTTAATGAATGCTTACGCAAACTGCTCCTTCTTTGGCCTCCAGGGTGCAGGTTCTAGCAGGATGTTCAGGTGTGCCTCTGTGATCTATGCATGCTGAAATGACAGAGAAATCAAACCTTCCATTAGCCTAGCCACAGGTGGCAATATTTTTTTTAAAAAGTTAGCTGGACAACATAGGCCAGAAGGAGCTCACCAAGATCGAACACACGCCTGTAGTCCTTGATGAACCCTATGATTTTCTCATCGAAATCGAATCCAGGATTCCAAACCAGCGATCCATACCCGAAAACCCACAGCACCATTGTCTTCTTGTCTTGTTTTCCTGCAGGATTTCATCCACACATATAAGCAACCTTCCCTTCTTTTCCTTTAGAAAATAGCATCAAATGGATTCTTAAATTATCATGTAAACTTTATCAATGACGGAAGTAACTACAGTGAAGCTAATTACGACTTTACAAACAATCCCCCACTAGAAGCAAAAGCAAGAAATGAGATTATATAAGCTACTCTTAGAACTAATGGTGGCCATAGCACAAAAATGTCTGCAAATTTCGTAAACGAATCAGGACTTTTCCCAAATTTTCCTGAAGATGGATTAAATGGTTTACATAATTAAAGCAGCAGAATTGTTGGCAATGGATTGGCCAATACTACCTCAAAAACCTTCCCAAAACACCAATTTTCTTTAAAGATCAGGCCTCATGTCTCCAGACAAAGAAGAAAGTAGAAAAAAGACGTACCGAAGGCTCGTACTTAATTTTCCTTTAAAAAAAAAAAAAAAAAGGACTTTTGAGCTTTGAGCTTTTAGGATTTGGGGGACTTCTAATAATTGATGGCAATTACCACGTTGCTTAATAATAATTAAATGTAGAAAAGCCCGCATTAATTAAACACAAGAGCATTCAAAAAAAATTTGGGGGAAAAGTTAAAGAGATCAAATGCATTCAATAAAGAGCAAAAAGGAATGAAATTTCGCACAACATCTCACCCGAAAATCGAGCAGGTGGAGGATTTCGGATCAGAATCCGGCAATTTGGGGATCCGACTCCGAACGGAAGGGCCGAGCGAGCGAGAGAAGGAGGGGAGAGGTTTGCAAAGAGAAACAAAAGGATTAGGGTTCGTCAAAACCCTAGATCTTGAGCGCGTCTCTCTGTCTCTCTCTCTCTTCTTCTCTCCTCTGCAAAGGACTGGGATGTTGTTTGGGCGGTCGAGAAGAACGGAAGAGCACGAAGGGGACATGGGACCTTATTTATAGCGCGTGGGAGGGAGAACTCGGGTGCCACGTATGCATGTTTTGCACATGCATTTTGCATCGGAATTTACGTTTAAGTCCTCCCAAAACGTCTTAATAATATTATTACCCTCGTATAGTTTACAAGACCAGTCCGCCGTGTCCGCGGGGAGGCGCTGACCGTGGTCATATTTGGTTGACAGTGAATTAAAGTGTTTTGACTGCAGATTTGCTTTTAATTTTAAAGTTTAAGAAAATCCATTATATTCCTTAATGTTGCAAAAGTTACAACTCAAAAATCAATTCCATAATATTAAATGAAATAAAATACAGTTTATACATATCGTGTTGTTCCTTAAATATCTAAGTGGTTTACACTTGTTGTGGCGAAAAACAAGATTATGGAGATATCTTAGTATTTTGGCATTTCGGTCGTGAAAATAAATTCTGGCTAAATTTAAGTTTAAGGTAATGTACAAACAATTTATTCAACTTAAATGTTGAATTAAAAATGTTGATTTGAGGAGGGTGATTTCAACCAAACACATGAATAATTTTTCACTTACACCATAATTCGATATATCCGTATGATTTCCATTCTGCTGAAAAACCTTTTTCAACATTTCACAAGCTAGTATTAATGTTCCAATGGGCTAGAAAAATCTTCAAATATTTTGAATTTGACATGATGAAATATTTCATGTAACGTAATTATTCTCTTTTATCAACGTTCAAGATCTAAACAGCCTCCTGTTCTTCTTGTGCCTGTTACGGTGTTACCTCGCTGTTTCCAGCTCAGAGCCAATGACCTCCACCCACACCAACCTTGGACCACGGACCAGAAGCCACGTGACCTGACCTCTTTCTTTATTGGTTCCAAGCCTATGTTCCTACAAGAGCACGTGACACAGCGCGTGGGGACCCGTTCACCCACTCATATTTTTTCAATATTATCTTCTGATGTCGATGCCAGCCGTTCGATGAGCCAAGTTGATCGCCAGTCTGAAAACGTGTCCACGTTCATTGAACTTGGGGTTTCGTTCTGTAACGCTGTTTTTTCAACTGATTCGGTTGGTTTTCAGTAGCGTTTGCCTCACGGTGGCGTAACTAGATGAGAAGGCGTCCAGGTTCATTTTATTCGGGATTCTCGGACGACGCGGCCTGTGTGGGATTCCTGTATGTGTGGATGCAATGGATGGTGCATGCGGGATGACTGGCCGCGGGATGAATCTAAAAGACTAAAATGCCCTTGTATTTAAGAGAATCTTATAATCCTTTCGAAAATTGGAAGGTCTTAAGTTGTTAGCCTAACCCTCTTAAATTGGCCCTTTGATGTTTGCAAAATGTTAGGGAATAGAGAGTCAAAATGGTAAGGATTACAGATAAAATATTATAAAAAAATTGACATTCTTCAACTTTTTCAATAGATTTTTTTTAATGCAAACCATCTCAATTGAAATGGTCACGAAAAGATTAATTATGGGCCATACATACTATTTAGACATGCGTTGTAGCCCACTTTGTACAGTAAATAACTTAAAAGTCAAAATTTGTTAAGTGTGAAGTGCTGAATTTGTGCGCGAGATAATATGCAGAAAAAAATTTGAAGAGAGCTCGCAAAACGTGTGACTTAAATAGAAAAAAGAAATTTCCTTCCTCATGTCCCACATATTTATAAAAATAAGGAAAATTTTGTTACAATCATCTATTTTTCTTCATAATTAGGAAAAAAACTCACCCTTCTATTTTTATTCGCTACAGCCTCACTCACGTTGGCGTAAATTGATTCCTTCCAACTACCATTTCTTTATATATTTTTATTTTCTCTTTTACCCTTTCCCATCGCTTTCGACGTTGCGCTCCCTTCAAACCTGACCCCGACGCAAAATAATTCACGGATCGACCGGCGCGGTCAAGTCGCTGTGGGGGTTGAAAGGGGATAGGGAGCCCCTCCCAGGAGTCTCGCAGGGCAGAGCCGCCAGACTAAAATTTTTTGGGTTCGACCTTTTGTACATCTTGTTTGTTTATACTCGCGATGAGTTTTATTTGTATTTGTGATCGATCTAATTTTTAGATCTAAAAAATATTGCCATCATTCGATATCGGTGAACAGGAGCCAGCTGATGATGACAAAGCTTATATGAGAATTGCGATTAATGATCGCAGTCCTCTGTGAGGATTGCGACTATTCACATTCCTTTATTAGAAAACTACCACTATGATCGCATTCTTTTTATTAACTAAAAATTAACTAGGCATTCCTTTTATTAACTGAAAATTAAGACAATTTGCGAGGACTATGATCATTGTCAAAGTTCAATATAGATTGAAAAATTATGTTTTTGTGAGGATTGCGATCATGATCGCAGTCCTAATAAAGATTCAAAAAATAAGACATTTTTTGTGAGGACAACGATGATTTTCGCACACCTAATAAAGAAGACTGTGGTTGACCGCAATCCTATAAAGACTGAGAAACATGACATTTTTGTGAGGACTATAATCATGATCGTAGTCCTACTAAAGACTCAAAAGTAGTGTATTTTTTTTAGGATTGAGATCACAATCGCAGTCCTCCATTTACGAGCAGTCCGCATTTTTAAAACGAACAACTTTTCTCGAGGTGATTACTGCAGACATTTGCGTCTTTTGCTCTAAGAAGCGATTCTGTTCTCGACACGTGGGCACACCTAATTAGTTTAAAAAGTGATGGCTATAGCGAATTAAATTATAAAGCTGGATTTTTTTTCCTAATTATGATTTGATATAAGGGGTTAGAATGAAATTCTCTAAAAAATAAATTGGAAAGACCATCCACAATAGAAAATGATATGGATACCACTTTATAATTGAATATACTTTCTCAAAAACATAAATAGATGGATAAATACAATAATATCATGCAATAGGTAAGATGTCTCGTAAAGCCAGTTATAGATGTTTGGGAATTGCCAATTAAAATTGATTCTAACAATATTAAAATAAAATTAAAATATATACTTATTGTACACATAGATTTTATAAAATATTCAGTTGGCTAGAACCAAGTTAGCCATATTTCCTTGATTTGAATTTAATTAAGCTAAAATTTCGAGTTTACATTAACTAATATTGAAATACGAGAAAACAAGACATTAGTGACCATAGGAGGAAATTTCTCCTGCGGGCACACTGAGAACTCCATCTCCCACAAAAAATTTCATGATTTGGTCGTATGGTATAATTTTTTCTTGCTAGAAATGTAAGTGTGTTAAATATCATATTATTTAAATTTTGTTTGCTGATAAATCTAATAGATGCAATAGCTCTGATGTTGAAAAAACGTCAAATTTAAAGCCACTTGATGCATAACTAAACAATGTTAAATTCTAATGATTTTTTATCTGCACACATTTCAGAACTAAAGATTATTTTGGGGAGTTCAGATCATAAAATATGCAGTTGAAAATAGAGTTTTGGGTATGTCATATTCCTCTTATGACAAATCCAAAATTTTATTCTTCTCAGAAACTATTTCAGGGCTTCTCCTAGGCCCAGCAGCACAAACCCAAGGCCCTTAAACAGTTTTTTTTTTTTTTTTTTTAAGAGAAACAGGAAAAGAGGTCCGATGCTATTTATTTTTTATTTTTTGCTTATAAACTCCAATCTAATATTTAACAAATTAATTCCACAATTAATACAATTATCACTGTGCAATTAATATTACTGTATAATTTTCAAAATTCTAAAAATTAAAATAAGAACTCCTAATCATATGAGCAGTATGGGCTTGATTAAGGGACAGAATAGCTTGAGCTGGCCCAAAGACCTTGAGGTACGGGTTATTGCCCATAGTCCACATATGGGCCAAACTAAGGACCCAAACTGGGTCACTCTAGGCCGTTCGGTGAGAATTGAATATCAGTATTTAATACGGGTCTATGTGAAAAAAAATCCAAAAACAGAGTAAAAGTAATTCAAACTTATAAAAAATGAATAGTTAGTAATTTATGTTTAAAAAGATCAAGTTCTAAAAAAATGAATGTAAAGAAACATCATGCTTATACTTATGTCCAATTTATACATAGCTCTATTAATTTTATACATCTACAAAGATATTTTTAGTAATAAACAATACTAAACACTTTTATTTTTTGCTAATTTAAATATATATTGATGGGAAAATAAGTGTTTATTATAAAGCCTGAGTATATATGTCTAATATTAATATATATCAAAATGAACTAACATTAATAATTATATAAAATAATATATAATTTTTTTTCCGAAAGTAAAACATAAAAAAACGCAAGAATTTTAAAAAAAATATTTAATAGGGTTTTCTGAAATGCTAAAATACAAAAAACTACATGAACTTTCAAACTTTTATAAGAAACTACCATTAAATTGTTTTATTACAATTGAATATCATGAACTTTACAAAAAATATAATCCACAGTTAAGAGTTAACGACGGGCTCAAAGTCAATTTTGCCTTTTCTCTTCTTAGTTAATTACCATCTAAACTGTTTTAAGTTGAAAAAAATTATATAAATATAATAGAAAATGTATAAATAATCAACAATAATTATATTCAAATTTATTTCATGAAAACATTAATAAATATTTATATATTTATTAGTACTTAAATCAATATTTTTTTCACAAAAACTTAAAAAATTTGCTAGATTTAATTATAATTTTTTGACAGTTTTTAAATAATTGCATATAAAAATATCATTTCATACCTTTTGTCATCAATTTTATAATGTAGAAATGTTATTAATGAATTATGCCAATATTCATTAATAGTGTTATGAATTTTTTTTAAAGATAATGATTATTGTATATTTTTAATATTTTTAAAAAACAATAAAGTTTGTGATTCCTGCAAAAGAGTGGTCTCGTCAATTTTTTTAGACACGTGCATCTCGCATGTGACGATTTTTGACGGCTGCTCACAAACGATAGTTTTTTGTTAAATTTGTAATATTTAGTTGTAATGCAACATATCACATGGAGCGCAGTGATTAAACCCCCGAAAAATGATAGAAAGAACTTCCAGCTTTGTATAACTAAGCAAACCTCAAACTAGAAAAACCTGTGAGAAAACTTCTATTTTTTTTAAAAGAAAAAAATCAGATGCATTTTTTTTCGTCTGCCCAACAACAAACTTCAGTCGTTTCCTCTGAGATACTACCAACAAGAGAACATGCACACTACATATTGATCTAGTAGTTGATTAGTACTGCAGCAAAAAACTGACCAAAAAAACCTGGACTCCAACTCCCAGCCATCAGTCTCAGCCACGCACACCGAGCTTTCGACCCAGACACAGAACTCACACCCAGGTGCCACTGAGCAAAGGCTTGGGGAGGAACCTGCTGCTCCAAACACCTGCACCAACAACTCAGAGCACGACTTCTCGAGCCCGCGTTTCCTCCACTTCCACTTTCAGTTCCTACAAGTCGTCGGGCGCTGGTATCAGTAGGAACTCGCACCCTTCGTGGTTCAGGAAGCCGGGGGGTCGGCCGGGGAGAACCCGTAGCTCGCCCATCTGGCCCTGGAGCCTCGCGCTTGGTCTCGGCACCACGGAACTGACCGGACGAGCTGTCTTGTTCTGGGTTCTTGATTTGGAGGACGAAGGAGCCCTCACGTTCAAAGTGTAGGGATTCTTGTGGCTCGTTGCCTTTGTCGGGTGGAGGGGCTTCGTGCTTGTTGTTGGATTTTTTGAGTTAAAATAAAAGGAAAAGCTTTAATTTTAAGTTTTATTTTACCAAGTCAACTTTGATCAAGTCTTAGGATCTAAATCAGTTGAGAAAATATTTCAACTGCTTGAAATTTCTATTGAAGTTGTTACAACAACTTGGGTTCTAAGTTTACACTACAATAGTAAGAGACAACTCATTTCTCTTTTTTCATCTTAAAAGAAAACATGAAGTCTACTCTTTCAGTGAGAATGACTTCTATGTTAAAAATAATTTTTTATCGTCATTTTTTCTGAGCAACTTCTTCATTTGAGCAGAGACGCTGCCCACCATCCTGAACTGAATGCTGGTGAATTCGGGGGATTCAGACAGGCAGACTCTCTTATTGCCAGGTTGTTGCGTCAATACACTACAGACCCCTTCAGCCCAGAGCTCGCGCGCGGGGTTTCTTGGCGGTGGCCTCGAGTGGCAGCATCGCACTCCTCTGACATTTTGATAAGAGGCAAATTAAGAAACTTCACCCAAATATGCAATCACAAATCGAACATTTTCAAACAATCCATCCCACTTGGCTGTGGAAAGTGAGAAGCGGACTGCACTCACTCTCCATCAGTAAGTTATGCAGTGACAAAACCGAGAGTGAAAAGAATTATGAAAACTACACAATTGCAATTCCGCTGTATTTGTGAAAATTATTGCACGATTTATTGATGGCAATAGTTACCTTGAGCAATAGATTACAAATGGATCAAAAAAGAAGAAGTAAAGATTAAGCAATCAAATTATGTTTCACCATCATGCAAATACATAGCAA
Source organism: Agave tequilana (assembly GCA_038442645.1). Taxonomy (NCBI): domain Eukaryota; kingdom Viridiplantae; phylum Streptophyta; class Magnoliopsida; order Asparagales; family Asparagaceae; genus Agave; species Agave tequilana. The sequence continues at coordinate 277,774 of JAVJIF010031191.1, read as the reverse complement.
GTATTAGAGGCAACCATACCATAATCCTTTCAACCAATACCATTGTTTATCATCAGCTAATATGGTATGATTATGATGTATCATTAGCATAAGAAAAAACTCAACTAAGAATGCATCCACAAATTAATCAACACTTCGATTTCAAGGTACTACTTTATAATATTTTCACGAAACGGGGGCACCCAAAGAGGAACATGTTGAACCAGAAGCAAAGGAAATTCACCTTATTTAGATCAATCCCAATTCTAAACAATAAAAATCACGAATGAATGAAAATAATAATAACAATAATAATAAGATTTTCCAACAACTAACAAGTTCACCTCGGACGACTTTTAATTTTATGGTTCTACTCGTTTAATTTTATGGTTCTACTCTACATGTATTTTTTGTTAAAATATAAATACCTCAACTCTTATTTTAATTTCGGAGTTTTGATGTAGTGGTATGGAGTTTTATATGGTATCAGAGCAATTCATGTTCAAATTCTATCGAGCATGCATTTAAAAGTGGATTTAAAAACAAAAAGTCTGTTAGTGCGAAAACTCCAAGTTTTAGTATATATAAAAGACACCCGATCTGTGGGTTGTTAAAATATAAATATTCCAACCATTACTTTAATTTCAGAGTTTTAGTACGGTGACAAGGGGAAAATTCATCTATAAAGGGCTGAAAAAAATCACTGTTTAATTTCCCACACCTCTTAAGCTTGTTAAATTGGATCTCAGTTTCCATGAAGATTTAGGGCCTGTTTGTTTCGTTGCAAAACGTCGCAAGTCGTAAGTCGTAAAATGAGAATGGAAAAAGTGAACTGTAGCAGAGAAAATATATTGTGTTTTACGGTGTTTGGTTGATAAAGTGAAGTATAAATGGAAAAGTATATTGTGTTTTACGGTATTTGGTTGATAAAGTGCAAGTGTAAATGGTAAGGTATATTGTGTTTTACGGTGTTTGGTTGGTAATGTAAAAGTGTAAGTGAAAAAGTTGACCACAAAACTAACTGTAGCAGTGATTTAAATATTATAAATACTATTAAATTAAATCTACTATTGCAAATTAAATTGTATTAATAAATTTGAGATAAAAATTAATAATCTTAATATTTTATTTATAAGAATAATATTAATAAAATATTACTAAAATATTAACTAAATAAATAATATAAAATTTTAAGAAAATCTAAAGAACATTAATAAAATTTTAAGAATACTAATAAGATATAAATATTAAAAAATATTACAACAATAATAAAATATAGTTATAATATTATAATATTAAAAATACTTGAAATTATTATAATATAAATTTTATTATAATATTATTTTAATATTATAGAAATATAAAATTAATAAAGTAAAATATAATTATAATTTAATAATAAATTATCATTATAGTATTATTATACTGAATTATTATTACAATATTAACACAATAAAATATTAATATAATAATAAAATATATTATGATATTAATAAAATAATTTTTTATATTAAAAAATAAATAATTAAATATATAGTAATTTTATATTAAAGTATAATACTGTTATATTAATAAAATATTAACTCTAAATAAAATAATAAAAAAATGGAATAAGTATTAATAAAATAATAAAATATAAATTAAAATATTAAATTAAAATAGTAAAATATTAAATATTAAAACAATAAAAAAGTTAAAGATTAAAAATATAAAATAATTAAATAATTAAATAAAAAATTGAACACTATTAAAATATTAAATATTTAATAATATTTAATTATATATTGATTATCAAGCAACTGTTTTGAACTGTAAGTGTACTACAAGTGAGAGTTACATGACCACAAAATTAACTGTAGCAACTGAAAGTGGGAAAATATAAGTGTAAAAGTGAGATTTACATGACCACAAATTTAACTGTAGCAACTGCAAGTGGGAAAAGAAGAGTTGCAAAAGTTTTTGCATTTTGCATTTTGCAAACGAAACCAAACAAGTGTAAAATGTAAAGTTATAAAATTTTTTACATTTTGCAAACATTTTACAAGTTACCAAACACGCCCTCCATCCGAATAATAAACTGCTTCAAAATATATAAATTATACGATGTTTTGAATTTAGTTGATACTTTCTTATTTAAACACTTGAATGAATCACCACTAAAATGAACAAGGGAAAGGTTAGAAGAGCGACCAGAATCTCCGGTTTGGGGGCAGCCCTAGTCCTCACCTCTTCACCTTGCCCCTTCTTGTCCCAGTTGTTGCCGGTTGCAGAACAGAGCCTTCCCTTTACGCTGAAGATTTTATATACAGGGTTTGTTTATTTGGTGGAAACTGAGCTGAAATTTGAGTTTTTCTCTGAATTGTATAGGCTCTGTGGGATTTTCTTTGATTTATGTGTGCCCTATGGCTCTTTCACAATGAAATAATTCTCTGACAAGAAAAAAAAAATCCAAAAAACCTGTGTCAGTTTTGCTCTCTGTGCTCTCAATGTTTTTTTTTTTTTTTTAGAGAAAACGGTCGAATTTTTGACTGTTATAGGCCCTTTTTTTCCAATAAAAAACTGAGCAAAAGTGACTATTGTTAATTTTTGTGTACCGAGTTTCTTACCAAACAAGCTCAAAGAACATTACAAGTGGCTAGTGGAGGCTAGAAAATGAGTTAGTGGCACTGTAAGTAACTGTCATGTGTAGGGGTGTCAAGTGGCAAGGCCCCGCGGGGCACGACCTGACACTATCACAGACCTGGGTCTCGTGGTAGCGGCCCACGGCCCGCCCGGGTCGTGCCAGGCCTGGGTCCCAGTCCGGGCCTGGCACGTGCTGCCAGGACCAACCCGCACCCGCCACAGCCTTCGCCCCTCCCCCGCCCACCCCAACACCGGCCGTCCCCCTCCACCCCAGCCGCCCCCCGTCCCCTCTGTCGCCACCGCCCGACAGTCATTCCCTCCAGGGGAAATAAAAAATGTAAATTTTTTATATAAATATCAAAAGTTTGAACTCAAGACCTCAGCTCGGGCCCAGTATGTGCTGCCCGAGCCGGCCCGCATCTGCCACAACCTCTACCTCTCCTCTGTCCGCCCCACCACCGGCGTCCCCCTCCACCCGCCAACCAGCCAGCCACTCCCTCCTGGGGAAATAAAAATGTATTTTTTTTTTTTGTAAATTTTAAAGTTCAAACTCAAGACCTCAACTCAACCGCACAAGCTTGATGACCAACTATCCCACACAACATTTGTGTCATACGTGGGAGAGAAAGGTATTTACTATTTATGAAAATGTTTTTTTTTTTTTAATATTCAGGTCTGGCCTGGCCTGGGTGAGGGTCACCGGGTCGCAGGCCAAACCGAGTTCCAGAAATGGAACCCGGGCCCGGACCGCCGTGTTTGGGCCAGGCGGGGCGGGCGTGTTCCGGATGTTGGCCCGCCGTGCCCGGGCCGGCCTGTTTGACATCCCTAGCCATGGGTGCATTTGAATTCATTTTACTGACACGTGCTGGGGCTGAACAGTACAGGGATCCTGATTGTGTTGTAAAGCTTGGCCTGTAATTTTCTTATGAGCAGCTTATCTACCAAATCTTGGAGAGCGAGTGCAGACGACCAAATTCGCAATTGGATGAATGACGCACCACAAGGCAAGTTGTCAAAAGATAGGTGCAGCGACGGGTTGGATTCGGAGCAGATCTTGCATGATTTCACTTGCGGAGCTATCAAACCCAAATCATACAAAACTAAGATTCCTTAAAGAATCTAATTCCAATGACTGAAGCAGCAGACTTTCACATGCAATCTTTAAGGACCCAAAAACCAAAAACGTGGGGTTGGATTCGAACTGGATTATCGAGTAATTGGGCACCGTTATCATAGTGGCTTTTGTATTTGTTGAACTATTCTTTAAAATTTTATTATTATTATTGTTTTTTTTTTTCAGTTTCAGGCCATAAATCTACTTATAGTTTTTTTATTTTTCTTTTTAAGTTTAAATTGTAGATTGATGCAAGTGTGATTTGTGTCATTTTTTCCCCTCGTTGTAGAAAGATCTTACTGCTATGCAATCACAATGTTCATAATCGTAATGTAATAACAGTATTTTGATTGTTCATATGAGTTTCTCACTTACTTTTATGACTCTCTCTTTCTCGCGCGCAAGATAGTCATCATCTTAAATATTTGAAACCTGAGTTTTTTTCACTTTCTCTAATTTTTTTTTTTCTTTGGCAATTTTGTTCTCAACTTTAGTCTGTTTTTAGAAAGGAAAATAATCTTTATACATGCAAAGTAAGAACTTCGTAAGTCTGACCCAAAAACAGTGTAAACAGACAGTAAACTTTGGACATCATCTGTAATTAGAAATTTTGCTGATTATAAGCGAACAAATGCTTACCCATTAGACCACACAAAATCAAAGTAACGGGTCTTGTACATGTCACCGGTATTGAGGCTGTATAAGTCCTATTCCTTTGGAAGTTGAGTATCCTGGCGGGTAAACCCACGTGTGGGTACGAAAAGTAGGATCTGTTTGGCTCTCATAAATGGGGTGCAAAAAATTCGAATGGGGCTCACACTATCGAATTTTCAAAAGAACTGAGACCGGAGGGGATTAACAGTAGTTTTCTGAGTTTTTTTTCCCAGTTTCGGTGCATGAAAACCAGCAGAGAAATCACATATGATTTTTAGGGGACCATCGTAGTTATTGTTTTTTAAAGATAACCAAACAATACTTAAATGAGAAACTGGTGTGACCCTCTGTGAGGTCCATGAACAGTTGATTTCATGGCTCATTTTCAGAGAAACAAACATGCCCTTATTCAGGCACAAAAAGTGCAGACAGCAGGGTAGAAATGATTTAAACGGATTAAGATAAATATCCTAATTACAAAAGATTAGTAGTTGCAAGGCACGCCTTATGGGATGTTTGTTTTATCATACGGTAAGTCGCAAGTGCACTTGCGACGCTCATACGGTGTTTGTTTCACTGTGTAAGTTACATTTGCGTCCCAATTACGATTCACTTGCAACACAAACAGTTAATTTTAACATCATGCAAATCTCACTCATAACTCACTTGCAGCACAAACAGTTAATTTTGTGGTCATGTAAATTTGTATTGCTGACAAAAATTGTAATTAAATTAATATTTTATTATTATATTAATCTTTTTATACTATAAATAAATTCTTTTTTAATTATTAGATTACATATAATTATTAGATTAAAGTTTTTATTAATAATTTAATAATTTTAATTATTAGAATCTTTTTTATTACTAGATTAATTTTTTATTACTAAATTAATGTAATATATTCCACTTAATTTAATTCTTACTTTATAGATTAGTAATATTTAATATAAATTTAATAATGTTTGATTATTAGATATTTTAATTTTTTAATATTTAATATATTTAAATTTTAGTATTTACTAAGTTTTAAATTTAAAATTTTAATTTAATATATTATAATTTCAGTTAATTTTTTTATTTTAATTATTTAATAGTTGTTTATTTTTAATTATTTAATTAATTTTTTTTATTTATTTAATATTAGTATTTAAATTTTTAGTTATTTAATATTTAATATTTTTAAAATTTTAATATATTTTATTTATATTTATTATTTTACTTAAATTTAAATTTAATTATTTAATTTCAATTTTATTTATTTAATTTTTTTAATCCCCAAACATATATTTTGTAGTGAACGTTTTCACTTACTACTTATATATTACGATAATTAAACACCGTAAAACACAATGCTCTTTTCTAGTTATAACTTTACATTACCAATTAAACACTATAAAACTTACTTGCATGTAAATTAATTATATGTGTAAAAAAATTTGCAACTTATAACTTATGACTTACGACAATCAAACAGGCTTTTAGACTAAATTTGCAACACATATCCTCTTTATAATCTAAATTTAAAAATACGCACGAACCCAATTGAAAATACGCTCAGCTGAGTTGCACGTGATCGAGTAGGATGTAGATTGATAGACCTCACGCGTAACACCCCCATTTCTGGCACGTGGACCCCTTCACCACTGGGGCCCACACGCCGACACAGCACGTTGACAGACTGCCCCACCACACGAGAGAGTACAGTGTGCTACTTTTGCAATATTGCCATCTAACCCTCAAACAAACCATTATTTGCAAATTATCAACTTTCAAAAACGGGGTTTCTTTTCACCGCTTTCTCTCTCGTTGCTATTCTCCGTCACTTTCAGAGGGAGCCCGCCTCTTAATTCGCGAGATTCGTCCCCTAATCTCATGATTCGATTCCCAAATCCCATCGCTAGGATTTGAAACTGATCGCTTCCTCCATTAATCGATCAATTAAGTTAATTATCCGCCATTAATATCCTCGATCCTCTAGGGTTTCGATCTGGGGTTCTGATCTCTGGATTCTTTGGGGAAGGAGATGAATCAGAGGTTCAAGCAGCAGCAGCAGCAACAAGCCCTACTTCAGCAAGTAATGCTGCAGCAGCAGCAGCTATATCATTCTGGCGTTCTTGCGGCCGCCATGTCTCAGGTTCGACTCTCGATCTCGTTTTTCCGCTTATTGTTCTTTTGTTTGGTGCCTTGGTTCGGTTAGATTGTGGTCAATTTTGGTAAAGTTGTGGACTTTGATGCTTATATCGATTCGATTTGCTAAATCTGTGAAAGTATTTGATGTTCTGCTGTGATTTTAGTTATTAGTTCCAAAATTGTCATTTTAATTTTCCCCTTTTACTTCTTTTAGTTCGTGTTGATTTTGAGCTGGTGTTTTTGCTTGCTAGGGTTTCATCTATTTATCTCTCAAATTCTGCACAAGGTAGTTGAAGCATTCACATCTTTATTTGTGCTGCCTTCCTTTTGAAGATCGGATATTATCATTTTTAATGGGCACTAATGACCATGATACATTTTTTTCTTTTTTTTGGGTGTCAACTTGTTTACTTAGATATCTTTTTTGTATTATAATTCTAAAAGGAGTTGAAAGTTTTCTTTTTTACTCCCTCTCTGCATTCACTTTTTTGGTTTGTCTAGTTATTGAATTCCCTCAATTCCATTCAACAGCAGTCCTTTCCCTACTAAATTTATTTACACTATCATTTTGGTTATTTCTTCCCTTCTGACAAATGGGTTTCAATTGGATTGTGGTTTGTGTTCTGTAGTGTTCATTAAAGCTGACATTTTTCTTTGTGGGGTCAAATTATTAGTTATCCGTCTCTGAATTCACCGAGCTGAATGTTTATTTTTTTAAGCCGAAAATTCTTCCCTCTGCGCTTATTTGGCCTCTGTCTATGCTTGGAGCATTGATCTTGAAAAATTTTAGTTTTTCGTTTTTTTAAGGGTTTTAGGGAAGCTTTTCTTTTGTGTTTTAAATAACCTCCAACATGTACTTTTTCCTTTGTGGTATTTCTAAATCTTTTTGAACTATTTCCTGTGTCCTTTTACGAGTACATTTTTCATTACTTTATTTATTTGAAAATACAAATCCACACACATTTGGTTGAGGGTCTTTTGTTTAGTTTCTGGAATTTACTTGCTTCCCTTAGTTAAACATATGCATTACAAGAGCTAGAATCCAGAATGTTTATTGTGATTGTTAATTGCGAGAACATTTCCCTCTCTGATCGTGAGAGTTATCAGCTGGATATTATGTTACTGTTGGGCAAGTTCTATCCTTTTAACTTTGGCAACATTTTACCAATGAAGTACTTGTTGTGTTTCTTGTACTTTTTTCCCCCCAGGTGAGGTGGTTGCTTTCACTCAATAGTTGTTATTCCCTGCTTCCATCATTATATGATATTTGGGTAATTGTGGGATATCTCTCATAATTATCAAATTTCTTCTGCTCCTTTGCTTGGAAATGGTTGAGATTGGCTATGGCTACATGTTACTAGGTTAACTATCTAAATTGTCATTTATGCGGTCTCTAGGAGGGTAAACTTGTTATGTGCTCACGCAAAATGATTCTTGCAATTTTTTTCATCTGAATTTGTGCTGAGATTTTTTTTTTTCATTTTTTTTGTGTGATGTGCATCACCGGATTTTAGATAGTTAGATGCATTGTAAAGATATACCTAGTAGCATGTAAGGTGGTTGTGTTCACAGGGATAAGTCTAATATAGTTGTGTTTTGGTTGCCTTTTCTCCATAACCCTTGAGCATCCTAGCCTACTGCTCTTTCCTTGACATCAACTTTGGAGGCTACAATATTCAGATATTTGGCATGCTGATTATCATGTGCACAGTTGATTGCCATATTAGATATTTAGCATGTTAATTATAAGCCTTGAAAGCAAGTTCTCTGATATCAGCTTTGTCCCTGAGGATGACTTGTTTGATATCTTTTTACGTAGTCATGGGTGGGAGTGCAATTTTAGTTTAGCATAGAACAAGTGAGGTCATAGGATTTCATGAGAACAGAATTTTCTGTCAGATGTTTATAGGATCTTTTTTTGTTTTCTGATTTTCACTGTCAGGACTATTTAGTTTTCTCTAGGTTTATTTTTTATTTTCTTCTTTTTTACTTTCATATTTTGCAGATGGAGCCTGTTCCAAGTGGCAACCTTCCCCCTGGGTTTGATCCCTCTACGTGCCGCAGTGTGTGAGTGCTTTCTCGTAGTTTCTATTTTTTTTTTTCCCGTCCCTGCGATTCTTTCCCTTCTGTACCTTTTCTTTTCTTTACAATTCTTAGTCACATGCTATGACCAGGTTAAATGAATAGTTTCATGGGAGAAACTGCAAATCCACAGTTTTATGTTGATGAATAGAACTAGCTGACTTAATTTGTGGAAGTTCTGTCTCATGATTTTTCTAATTATGGTTTAAATTTCTTAATCATTAACTGTTTTTGGAAATTTTGAACATTTTTAGGTGAGTTAGGTTCTTATCATTAGTTGTTATCAATTCTGCATCTATATCGATAGTCTGATGGTTTCATGCTAACTAGGTATGTTGGCAATATACATCCAAATGTTACCGAAAGCCTTCTCGCTGAAGTTTTCCAAAGTATTGGTCCGTTGGAAGGATGCAAGCTCATTCGGAAAGAGAAGGTCTGTTCACTTGGCTTTCTTGTAATTCTGGCAAGCACCCATTATGGTGATTTTTGAGCGACACAATTTCTATTATTATTATTATTATTATTATTATTATTATTATTATAAGTTACATTTTATTTGTTGTAACATGCCTTACGATGACATTACATACTCTACTCCTTTCATGCTTAAGCAATATGAAAATCTATGCAAATACATTTGGGAAAAAGTTGCGTGATGTTCATCATTCTACACAGTACATTTGCAAAAACATTGTTGTCTATCTCGAGCTACTCGTTAATTGTAAATTTTGGGGTCATAAGATCTTTTTGAATAATTGGTTGATGCAATGAACTTTGGTATAATAAGAACTTGTTGGAATAATTGGTTGAAGCAAGACTAGAAAGGCAGTGAACAGCTCTTATGCTATTGTACCAGTTATATTACTTGTAAAGGGTGGCAAAATCGGTTGAAGCCTTAGAGGTGATCTGATCAGGTTAGCGACAATAACAACAACACTAGCAACAAGTCCTGTCTATCAAATATTTCCGATTAGCTTACATGAATCTTTTTCTCTATTCAGCTTTCTGGAGGTCCATCTCCTTTGTTAAATTCTAGGTTGCACTCATAAGACTACGAGTATCGGATACGACATGATATGGATACACACACACACACACACACACATATAGAATTTCAAAAAACCATGGATACGGATTCTCCATGGATACAAGAATCAATTAAATACTATTTTATTATGTAAACTTCAAAGAAAATTATAATTCAAGTTAAATTCTAATACAATCATGGGGAGTTTTATTCATACACATAAGGTAAAACTTGGCTTTCAGCCCAGACTTTTGGATGCACCTCTTTAAATTCAAACAATGTTGTACTGAATTAATTGTTCATAATGTATTGAATCAGTCCACCACAATCTACATTTCATAATTAACATGGAACAATTTTGTATGCATGACTTTTCCTCTTCATAATTTAGACTGCCATGACTATGTACTGAATCAGCACATGATCTTGTCAGAAAAGGAAAAAGATAATCGTACTGAATCAGTGCATGATTGACACGCCTTGATGCCGACTGCAGTGCCAAAAACTTCCACCATTTTCGCTGCCCTGCTTTCCTCCATTGTTGTGATTGTCTGTCAGCTTCATCAGAGTTAGGGAGAAGGGAGAGTTAAATGAGAGTGGGGGGAAGGAAAAGGGCTTACATTGTGACCCTCAAATGAATTCCTTGTGTCGGACCTGGATTGTTATAACTTAGCAGGTTCTGATTTTTAATCCCTAAAATATATTTTATTTTATATAAAACCCGATTTAATATGAATCTATAGTGGATCCAGCCTGTGTCCATTACTAGTTGTGACCTGAATACTTGGGGTTCGTATGCACCACACCTAATACTAATCCCATGCGAGTTGGCCACTGGATCCATATCTGATGCGGACATGACGCTTCAATCAATGAACCAGTGGTTCATTGGTTAAATTAAGACTTATCATATCCTGTTCTATTGCCTCAAGTCATGTCCATTCCAGTGGTTGTATCTCTAACTTCTGTATGCTACTCCTCTTAACTGTCTCACTCATCAGTCTCATTGCACATGAAGCTACTTCAAATAATTCAAAAAGGCTTCTCAAAGATTTCCTTATAGGAAGCTACGTGTGACTTACAAATGCACTCATTTCTTATCATATATTTCAGTGGCAATCCATACTAGTGTCCATACGTCTATTTTAGCATTCTAATTCGAGCTGTACTCATTTTGTTGAGAATCATATTTCTTAATCACCCAACATTTTGACCCATAATAAAACAGTCAGTCGAATGTCCATCTTTGGATTCTTTACGCTCCCTGTTCATGGCTAAGAAGCATGGAAATGGACAAGTACCAACGCGGGCACGACGTGATATATTGACACATAAATTTTTTTAAAAAAACTGCACACTAAACAAGAATGACATGACAATAAGTGTGTGATGGAGGACACCATTTCACAACAAAAGTAGCCATGCTTCATAATGATGCTTCAGAATCCAAAAGCAGATTTCCACTTTATCCATGTGCCTTGAGTCTCTAAAGAACATCCTTCTCAATCTGTGACCATCATGGTGAGCGATTGACCTAAGTAGCAAAAATTGCTCATTCCTAGCAGCTCCTGGCCATTAATGGACTATACCGCATTTCTTCTCATAGTTTTGTTAGAGTTACATTCCATGTTGTTTCCGCCCAAGTTCCCAACTAATTCTAAATCCTTTAGATTTTCAAGTTTCCATCTCTCCCCTTCAGAAATTATACTTTTTTAGTCTTGTGAATAACCACATAAGCAAACATGTACAAGGGTGTTTATTTATCAAATAATCAGATTAGAATGCTAAAGCAGGAAGATAAAAACTTGTTTAAAGCATTTGAAATAAACAAAATTTCAATCTGCAAGCTAGCTTAAAGCATTTGAAATTAGCTAAACATGCCCCCTTTAATAACTAATAGCTTGTGTGAAAAGCTAAATAATAATAGTGATAAGTTACCAGTTATCATTGCTGAAGTGGAAAGATAGAAACTTGATTAAAGTATTTGAAATAAACAAAATTTTAATCTGCAAGCTAGCTTAAAGCATTTGAAATTAGCCAGACATACTTCCTTCAATACCTAATAGTTTGTGCGAAAAGCTAAATAATAATAGAGATAAGCTACCAGTTATCAATGCTGAAGCAGAAAGATAGAAACTTGATTAAAGTATTTGAAATAAACAAAATTTCAATCTGCAAGCTAGCGTAAAGCATTTGAAATTAGGAAAACATCCCCCCTTCAATATCTAATAGCTTGTGCGAAAAGCTAAATAATAATAGAGATAACTTACCAGTTATCCGATGTCACACTCCGCTTCCCAAAATACGTGGAAACGGAGTCACGACGAGAGTCGGCGAAGTATATACACGAGGAGAATACCCTACGCATACACGTTAAGCCTGAAATAACCTGAACAAGCTATAATTATCTACTAAGATGACATGATAATATTGCAATATAACATATAAATGACCACACATGATAACAGATGAATATAGCAAAGAAATAGCAACTGAAACTGATGTATATAGAGAACGACAAGAATAAACTAGGAAGATAAGAAATAATACCCAAATCGGATAATCAAATAAAGAGAACTCCGGGCTCTTCGTAATACGTACGGTCTTATCGAACACCTGAACAATAGAATGAAACATCTAATATCTGGATGTACAAATTCAGGGAGTCAGAACTTTTAGTTAATGTGTGAGAATAAAGGGGAAAGTGCATGTGCAAAAACAATGTGTACACATGATGAAAAATATGTACTAAAAATAAGACTTAAAATAACATGCAGATCGTAAATAGACAGTAAATAAGGCAATCAGTAACAGAATTAGAAGTCCAATTGGGTTAGATGTCTATTACAGTCTATATATCAGAACATGGGTCATTGGTACAATCAGGGGTCCAACATAGCATACATGTATCAGGTGAATACCAACAGTCACAGTACATTATGAACAGTTTGTTATTATTTATTATGTCAGCGAACACCAATTGTCACATATAATAGACGCATCTCATACTACGCCTATCACACGTGTCAATTAGGGTCCTAAGTTATTGAAACTGACCGGTTGGAGACATTGTCCATGCTTTAGGTGGTCCTGTTTATACCCGGGATCACGACCCAGATGTCTGGCACTGAAGAAGGCCCTACCGTCAAGTAGTCAGTAATAGTAAAAATACTCACCGTATCACTGTGGAACAATACTCACAGTATCACTGTGGAACAATAAACAGATGGGATGCCAGTCATCCCTCGGAATCTTGCAGTGGAACCTTAAGTCGGCTGCGCAACCTGTATCTTAGGTCCACCCAAAATACAGACGCTGTCTCCTCCATCAATTTCCCCAATCCCAGTGTAAGATCCATTTATATTATTATTTAATTCAGTTAAAACAATTAGTATCATATTACTAGAATACTGGGACGATGCAGTGACAGTAATGGTAACAGTACAGTAACAGTAATCGTATATACGGTGAGCAGTGATCAGATAGTGAACAGTAACAGTAACCGTGTATACGATGAATAAAGCTGTATCGAGTGTTACAATCTAACGATACTTTCTCAGTAACCTTCAGTAACATGAATAATACAATAATAAGTTCAGATACTGCTCAATGTACAGTCTTATCTAGAATCAGTTAAATCCCATCCATCTGTACTGAAGCGATATCAGTAACTGATCCATCAACCCAGTCTCAATATAATCATCGTGAACATCAAGTATCAATCCATATTAAAGTAATCTGGTACAGTAATCCACAAATCCAACAGATCAATAATCAGTTCTCTCATTCTATCAATCTAGTCTGATCCTCCAAGTCATCGATACATCCATACTCAAGTCAGTGGTGTATCCAAATCCTCTAAATCACCAATAACTGAGATCAAATAATAACTTCTATCAACTCTGAGTGTATATATATTAACACTGATATCAATGAAATTACTCTTATAATAACTGAAGTCTCTGAAATCGAATAACTGAAATAGTCAAGAACCAATCAGAAAACACTAAATGTATCCTCGAGATCAACAACGAATACTGAAATCACAAATAAAGAGCGGAACATTCTCAAATAACATGAAATCTAGAACTGTCTATATCTAATACTCAACATCAACAAGATCATCGATACTCAATCAGTATAATTAGGAGTAAAACCGGGGATACTCACAAATATCAATACAACTACATCAACTCATCACAACACTAATCAAAATCCTCTGAAAAAAATACAAACCTCACGTCATCCAACTCAGCAGTATATCCCTCTTCTACATCATCAGTGTATTCATCCTCTAAGTCACCGATATATTCAGGCCTCTACATATAAAATACATGATCATCTATATCTAACCAATCATCACTATCCAACCTGATTAAGATCATCATATATTCCCACTTTTATTAATCTCAAACACAAGATTCAGAAATTCAAGTAATTAGACAATTATGTATGTATATGCATCAGGTCAGGTCAACCTGACCTACGGCTACTCCTCAACCCAAAGTCAAATCCATCATAATTAAGTCCACTGATCAAATCTAATATAAAGTATATAACTCTCAGATCAACTCCAACTCTAACTAAATCTTTATCAACCCGTGTATCAGTCAGTCCATCGATAAAGTAATATCACATCTATTTGTCCTCAATGTCCAAAAGAGTTTCGGTCAGAATATCACCAACAATGGTCAATAATCACCATACACAACATATGTCCTCTATCCTAAAATGTGAATTAAACCAACTGATCAGTAGATCAAATCAAGCTACAGTATAAGGTATACCTCAACTAGTCCTGAATCAATAGTGATAAATAACTACACATGAAATGACGCTAATAAATACTCAGATCAACAAAATAAATACGGTGAATGTTCACTGAAGTCTCATGAAGTGATACAGGTAGACATACTGGTAAAATATCTCAGACGGTCACATGAAATGATACAGGTAAGATATATATAATACTGACAATAATAAGTAAGAAAAATGATACAAGGGCAAAAACTCACATGAAATGACGCGGTTTTGGATCCGAATCGTCGTCTGGTCTTCACTGCATGAACCGATACGAATATAAAGATCATCCCATGGGTCAGTCTTCGAATCGTCAGTGTATTGGTTCATAACGAGCACCAAAACGAATCTCCCGCAACGGGTCTGAATTTCACCAAACGGGTCTGAAACGCTGTACCACGCAGCCACATGCACACATAAACATAATTACACGCTCATACACCCATACGTGCACACAGATACACGTGTACCCAACACTATATAAGTACACACATACATATAATATATATACACACACACATACCCACACATGCACACACATCAACAAACCTATTATTAACACACACATCAACATTAATAAAACACACACATATATAGACACACCCCCACATATAATTTAACACCCACATATTATTATACTCCACTCACACATTCATGCATACATAAGTTCAGCAGAGAGGAAAAATAAGGAGGGAGGGGTAACAACTCACGGTCATGGGGGAGTGATCGGCCACGGCGATGGCGGAGGCCGCATAGAGTCTACGGCTCGAGGATCTCACCGAGAAGGGTGTGTGTGTACTCGCACTCGGCCGGCGGCGATCAGTGGCGATCTACGGAGAGGTGGGAGAGGAGGAAAGAGGGGTGTGCGCTGGCCTGTTGGGGCTCTATGCTGGGTCTCGCTTTGTTGTGCGTGAGAGAGTGTGCCAAGGCCGGCCAATGGGGACTGTGTGGGTGTTGGGAAAGGAGACTGGGGTGTGATGGGGGTGGTCGTTGCGCGCTGTGAAGGAGGGCCTAGCTGTGTGCGTGTCTGAGGAGAAGGGGGTTGGCTCGGCAAGGCCCTAGGGGATGGGGTTGTTGTGCTGCTCACGACAACAGAGCAAGGGGATGGCTACCCCAGGCTGTGCTGGTTGCACGCACAGGCCATGGCAGTGAGGGGACTGTAGCTGTGCCCTGGGGGTTGGAGGCACGGCTGAGAGAAGGGCAAACCGGGTTTAGGGGGCGTTTGTAGGTGGCTGCCAAGGGGCTGTGCAAGGCTGGGGGAGGGACTGTCGCGGGTACTGTCGGCGGGGCTCCGTGGGAGAGGAGGGGAAGGAGGTAGAAGGCCGGGTGGATCTAGAGGGTGAGGCGGCAAAGGAGGAGGAGACCGTGGAGCTCTTGGCCATGGATGGGGTGTTGATCATGGCGGCTGTATTGTCGTTTATGCCGGGGGGACAAGAGTTGCACTCGGCTATGGTTGGAGTGGCTGTTGTGCGCAACCAAGGAGAAGGTGGGAAGTTGGGGCTGTTAGAGGAAAGAGTAGGTGGCTGGAGATGGGGAAGGAGAGAATAAGATTAGGGTTTGGTTAGGATTAGATATATAGGGTTAGTGATATTGGGTATAGGTTTAAAGGGTATACTGGTATAGGATAACGGGTAATGGGCTAATAGGTAAGAATATGAATCATGGGTCAAAGGATAATGGGAAAGAGGAAATGAGATAGGTATAAAAAGGATACAAGAATGTCAATACAAAATAATAATAATGTTAATATTCACAACAACCATAGTTAACCATAATATTAATAACAATAAAGATAATTTAATATTA
This sequence comes from Agave tequilana, assembly GCA_038442645.1. NCBI lineage: Eukaryota > Viridiplantae > Streptophyta > Magnoliopsida > Asparagales > Asparagaceae > Agave > Agave tequilana. Next base: position 261,557 of record JAVJIF010031191.1, on the reverse strand, counting down.
ATAATAACATTAATAATAATAATAATAACAGTTATGATAATAACAACACTAACAATAAATTAAAAACCAAGTTAATTAATATTAATAAACAAGGTAAAATAAAAGTATAACAAAATAAGTATTTAGAAAAATTAAAAATATAGTATTTTAAACTAGGGATATTACATCCGATTTCCTAAAAGCCTATTCATCATGGACCAAAATGGTGGTTTGGTCAAATATGGGCAGTAAAGTTTATTTGACATTTTATTTGAAAAGGGCTCTATTCTGTGACTTCAGCCTGTCTGCCAATCACTTTCTTGTATGGTAACTCATCTTGGAGTCATAAATTCATAATTGCACTTTGTTTCATTTTCTTCCTGGTGTAATACCAGTTATGTCAAAAAAACCTGTCTTAAAAGGGTGCTTTCAGGGGAAAAGTAAATAGAATTCCTCAGAGATTCCATTGGTACTTAGCCTGCAATTATCCATCTATGTTTACCTTGGGTTCTTGATAAGCCGGAGAGCTTCTGGCTAACACCACGAGAATATCCAAGGACGGAAAATGATAAGATGGATAGCTATCAACACCAGTCCAAGGAATGGTATTGATATGCTGGATAACTGCAGGCTAACTTCAGTGCTGTTTTCCTTAAAGTGTCAAAAGAGGTTCTCATGCAACTTTCTTACTTTGTCTGCAAGAGCACATTGCATCTTGAAATACTATTGTTTTATGGGTTTAGCTACCTTGGCATATCAATTACAAAATCTATAGCAACCTTAAAAAATTTGGTACCCATGTTGACCATAATCCAATTTACCATGAGGCAAGTCGCGTGCTCTTGGTCATCATGAAAATCTTTACAGCTATGTAGATGTTTTAAGCGCACAATTTTTTTTGATGGAAAGGAGGATGCTAGAGGTGTTTGAATATGGGCAGTTTTGTAAAACCCATGTTTTTGTTTTATAGAACATTTTATTATTTTCATCAGGATTCCAGGGTGAGAGCGGCCCACCATGAGCCCACAAACAATGTCAGATGCTGTGTGTCTTGTTTTCCAAAAACAAATACCAGTGGTATAATTTAACATAAAGTACCTTTGTTTCTGACATCTATAAAAAGATATTTGAAACCCATTATGTGGACTTCAAAGAAATTAATATCAATTAGTATTTTCTTACAGAATACATTTGCATTTCTTTCAATTCAATATTAACTCATCAATAGACGATCAGGTGATAGCAAAAGATTAAAATTAAAGGAAAAAAGAAACAAAATCACAACAATTATCAGTGTCATTTTATATATTTTACTTTTGAAGACATGTCTGTGAAGGCAACACATGACATCAATGTCACATATGTGCTAGTTTAGTGTAAACCTGCTTCTAAATTTATTACACTAGATGCATATTGGCACGGATCTCATAGCTAAAGTTTCAGAAGGAATGTCAAAGGGATGGTAGTTTGTTTAAAAGTTTTGAAAAAGTTCATGATAGTTTATTCCACAACGAAGCATGTCTGTGAGTTTTCTGCAAAAGGTGTAAAGTAGTTTTCTATAAATAGCCTTCTTGTAAAGATTGTTTGGGCGGGTAGAAAGATGTAACTAATGCAAATCACCCTCAGTTACCTCACCTTTCTACATGTTGAAAAACTTCACATTGCATGTAGATTTTCTTTTACTAGTTAGTTAATGATCAGCTGTAAACATTTGGCTAAGTTGATGATGCATGTTTTGGTTTATGATTTATGGTGATGCTTTAAATTTATAGGCAGGACTAATATTGTTTTTCATGTTTCAGTCTTCCTTTGGATTTGTTGACTACCATGATCGGAGGTCAGCAGCTCTTGCAATAGCGTCGCTGCATGGGCGCCAGCTGTAAGAAACCTGAGTCCATATATGGGCTTCTTATAGTGTTTATTTTATCCCTTTCCTCAGTCCTTCACATGCTCTATGAATTCCATCTTTTTCAGATACGGCCAAGCCATCAAGGTAAACTGGGCATATGCAAGTGGTCAAAGAGAAGATACTTCTGGTGAATATACATCTCCTTTGTGTCTTAATCTTGTGTTTCTGTCATCTTCTGATAAACATTACTAATACTTTTAGTATTTACCATCTGTTTAACAATAAAATTTTATACTGGTCAGGGCACTTCCATATTTTTGTTGGTGACCTAAGTCCTGAGGTTACTGATGCAACTCTTTTTGCCTGTTTCTCAGTGTATCCCAGTTGTTCGTGAGTTCCTTGAATCCTTTTTGTCCCTACAGTGTTTGTGATATATTTATATTTAATGCACTTATGAAATTTATTTATTCCCTTGTATTTTAGATAAATCTCACTCAAAGCACTGATTACAACTTACATTGTTTGAATTTAATCTGCTGTAATCATATTCTATATCATATCTTCGTATTTTTTATTCACAGCGATGCTCGAGTCATGTGGGATAATAAAAGCGGGCGTTCTAGGGGTTTTGGCTTTGTTTCCTTCCGCAATCAGCAGGTATTTTCTCAATGTTGTTTTGGCTGTTTCCAGGATAACAATGCACTTAAAGTCATTGGTTGGCTAGTTTAACTGATTTTCTTTGCCTGACTGTAAAGCAATCCATTTGCCACATGGAAGTGAGTTTTTCAAACCGCTTCTGTAATAACCTAAAAATTTGGAGATGGGGGTTTGTCAAAGAAATTTGATAATTTCTTGATTAATATCTTTAATGGTAGTTGCTAATGTGGTCGTCGAACAATCCATCATTTCTTTTGATGATTAATTGCCAGTTCGCACTAGCAGAATAAATGTATTGGTTGTAATTTGTTGGCACATTACTTTAAGGGGTCTGTGGATAAACAACATATAGGAGTCTCACAAGCTACAATAAGCTGTACATATGTCACCTTTCTCATAGAAGTGGTGGAAATGAGAACTACAGTTACTGATTATCATTAAATTCCCCTTTTCCAGGATGCTCAGAGTGCTATAAATGACATGTCAGGTAAGAGAACTTGTGCCAACATGTGATGATTTTTATTCATCAGCGAGCTTTGATCTGGAACTTTATTTGCTCATTCGTGTGACTGATATACTATGTCACATTTTCAGGTAAATGGTTGGGAAACAAGCAAATACGGTGCAATTGGGCAACTAAGAATTCAGGAGAAGAAAAGCAGGGCAGTGATAATCAGAATGCAGTTATATTAACAAATGGAAGTTCTTCTAGCATAGGTGAGGAAGAATCCGCAGCTAGAATCATATATTCATCATTAACACTTTGTGGAAGAATTAGCAGCCCATGGGAACAGGATTCGGTGGATACCTATAACGCAGAGCTAAAACACCACATTTCTCTATTAGTATGGGCATGTCTAGTTATGTATCAGCTTCTGATCTTAATTTTCCTTTTGACAACAGATGGAAGTCAGGAGAATTCAAATGATGAGGCTCCTGAAAACAACCCTGCATACACAACTGTTTATGTTGGCAACCTGGCTCATGAGGTAATACCCCCACCCACTGCACCCCCACGGCACGACGTGAGCTGAGATTAGCAGTTCGAATATTTATTTTGTTTTCCTGTTCATATATTGCACCCTATTTTCAGGTGACACAAGTCGAACTCCACCGTCAGTTCCATAATCTGGGGGCTGGTGTCATTGAGGAGGTACGTATCCAAAGAGATAAAGGTTTTGGATTTGTGAGATATAATACCCACAAAGAAGCCGCATTAGCTATTCAGATGGCCAATGGGAAGATTGTATGTGGGAAATCGATGAAAGTAAGCTTTGGTTTATCCTTTTTTCTCTACTGTGTTCTTCTGACTGTATCGGTGACCCTTGCCTTGCCCCTTATCTTGTTTATACTGACATCGTTTCAGTGCTCATGGGGTACCAAGCCAACACCGCCGGGGACCGCTTCAAACCCATTGCCACCCCCCGTGCCGCCGTTCCAAGTCCTACCAACTCCTGGAGTTCCCCAGGGCTATACAGCTGCAGAGCTGTTGGCATACCAGAGGCAGCTGTTGTTCAACCAGGCCGCCGCCGCCGCCGCCGCCGCTGCAGGGCCAATGGCTGGGCAGCATGGCCTTGCTGCTGCTCAGGTATCAGCAGGGCTCATCTCAGGTGGGTCTCAGGCCATGTACGATGGATATCCTAGTCATTCGTCTGCTGCCCAACAGCTGATGTACTTCAGTTAAAAATCATCGGAATGTGAGGCAAGTTGCACCATGGCTGGCCGTGTGGCCCGGGCATTCTCTCCTCATTGTCTATTTACCATACCTTTTCTTTTCAGTGTTCCCTGCGTGCTTTGCTCGTGTTAGATTTTGGGATCACCTTGTTTTAGAATTTATGTTTTTGTATCTTAACCTATGGGTTTTGATTTTAGACATAATTTGTACTATTGTATGTTTCAAAATACCTTAGGGTGTTGCCTTAGCTCGCTAATGGGACTGCAGCAGCTGATGTATTGCCGCTCTTATGTTTTTAGTTAAGTGATGGATGGTAGAAGAGCGGAAATGGTTCATGGAAAACATTCCTATGGTTTTCATTAGATTTCTGGTTGCCCTTCTGGACCTTCATTTTATGGGGTTTGTGATCTGTCATTTTCGATTTACGGCAAATCAATTGTTGCAGTTTGTGTATTGCTAGTTCATTTTCGTTTCGATGGCAAGCGATGGATGCTCGCTGTTGATGGACTCCTCGCGGTTGGTTTGGATTGGGGATGCATCAAATTTGGTATTCGGAGTTCTGTCAACGATGCAATGAGGCCCATCCCATTGATTTATTTGTTTTCATTCTCTGTATACATCTTTTTCTTTCGTACCTTTGTATGACAAGTGATGTTAGTTTAGAAAAGGTCCCTAAAAGCTTCACTTGTACACGCTACTTGCGGATTTCGAGTTGCGCATTGCAACGTCGTCAGAAAACTGATTTGAATTGGTGAGGAGTACGGGTGAATGAAAAATAGCAGCAGCAAACTTCAAGGACTGAACCGCATCATTCTGCAATATTCTCTCTTTTTTTGAGTAATCTAACGATTCTAACCCCTCTCTCACGTGGCTTCTGATGTGAACGCAGCTGCCTTTTCCGCATTCAATTTCGACGCCAATCACAAACCCAACAAAGACTTTTCCGCGTTCAATTTCGACGCCCACTCCTTTGCTATCGACAGCGAGAATCTGGAGAGATTTTTGTTCCTTTTTCTCTCTATCTGTCGAGAGAAAACCCTTTTCGATTCAATTCGAACAATCCATGGAGAACGGAAGGAGAAGAAGAGACGGTGAGGAATCCCAGCTGCAGCAGCAGCGGCCCTCGCGCCAGCCGCAGAGAAGCGGAGATTTATGGGGTCGGCATCGGTTGTCCGCCGCCATAACACGACTCGACAAAGAGATCGAATCCCTCCTGGTAAAAAAAAAAAAGAAAAGAAAAAAAAAATTGTAACCTTTTCCTTTTCTTTCTCTGATTTTTTACACCTTGTTTCTCTATTCTCCGTCTCTCGTTAAAAACCCATAATTTTTTTTCCCCTACTGATTTTATTTGCCTTTTTGCGCAGAAAGAACTGGAAGAGCTGGGGACGACTGAGCCCTCCTCTGCCGCTTGTAAGCAGTAAGTGCGATACATAATGGAAATTGTTGTCATATTGTATTATACTGAAATTTAATCAATATCGTCGAATGAATTTATGCAGGGTAATCTCCAGCACAGAGCGCGTGCCCGATGCTCTCCTCCCCGTGTAAGTTGCTTGCAACCTCTTCATGTTTTTTTTAGATAGTTCTGTAATTCTTTCATCTTGATGATTCTTAGTTCTAATTGTATGGTTTGCAGCACTCGAGGGCCTGCGGACGCGGCATGGGACCGGTGGTTTCAGCGCATCCGCAGCTCCCGTGGTGGTCACAAATGGTGCGCATTTCTCTCATCTCTTTCTTAATCTCCCTATTTTGATCTAAATGTATTGAAAAATAAAAGCAGAATGTATGTGATGTGAGCCCTGCAGGTACTCCTTCAAAGGGAACAATCCGAGATGATGAACTCCAGGCTAGTAATAAAACTGGTCGAGTTTCCTTTCGCCTTTGCTTTAGATGTGATGTGAATGGAGAGCTTGGCAAGTTCTATGCCTTTCTTTGTTGTAATCAGTCCACGAGTGTGTAATGTAAAGTTTGGCAAACGAATCATAGAAGTCATGCGCGAAACGAGGTTGTTAAAAGCATATATTCTTGTGTTTCAGCTAAAAAAGAGAAACTACACTTTGAGTTCCCTTTTCGTCTTTCCAATGTTTGTGCATATTCTGATGTTTTATAGTACTTGGGTCTGATTGGGGCACTGACACAAACGCATATATTCCTGTGGGAAAATCTGTTATGAATCCACCATTTGTTACACAGAGTATAGGCCTTTGAGAAAGATTCTTATAATTGATCAGAATTCAAATGATCCATAGTACGCGCGCGGATCTAAAATTGGACCATGCTGAGTTAGCCCCAGCTGTGGTCTCTGTGGAGCAGAGAGGAGCTAATCTAGTTTGCTTGCAGGTAATTCTTGTACAATATACAAAATATGAAAAATGTAACAGGAACAATAAGAACAACAATAATAAAAGTTCAGGTATAGCTGCAGGCTTAGGGTATCAAAATCCTTGGATATTCTTTCTAGTATATGAAATATAGTTAACTATCTGTCACATGTATCAACTCCACCCTCTTCGGGGCTTTGCCTACCAAGATTAGAGTGAGAGGCAGAACTCAGGGAGCCCATGATATAAAACAAAGGCATCGATGCCTTTTATTTAGCCACTTTTATTTTAGGTCTATACTCTATACTTGTTTTATTGTAAAAAGATAACTAGGCTGCTGCAACACCAGCATCATAGGGTAAGAGAGCAAGATAGGGGGGGAGAGGGGAGTCGCGGGGTTTCCCTGCGTCAGGCCAACATTTCTCTTTGTGCTTGTCATTCAGAATTTGGTGGCATCTGCATTCCGCACAGCAGAAGGATTCACCCCTGCAAAATTAAACATAACCCACACACAAGGGGAGAAGAACCATCAGTGATCTACTGAGAAATCCTGAAAAATTCTGAAAATCACAATAGTCGAGTATAATTAATCATATCTCTGTCTTTAACTACATCATTTTCATATATGCTTTTATGGCAAAAAGATGAAGAAGGAAATGTGTGTTTCAATGGACATGCCTCAGAAGTCAGAAGCATGCAGGTGCACAGGCTTACGAAATAGGATAAAATGGCACATAGCAAATTCTAAAATAGTATATATAATGGCAATGACATGGGGAAACACCAACTACACATGAGCATGCACGAACGCAAGCTGAGAATCAATGAATAAGTCTTCAATACTCCACGTTAAAGGGCAAGCAGGGATCAGGTGTATTTTGCGACCCAACTGTCTGGCACATGGTGTGTCAAAGCACACATATAGAGTAACTGTTATTCAAATATAATCATAGCATGTTCTGTAAGAGGATGCTAATGTGGCGGTGCATGCACATGTGGCTTCAAGGGGAAAGAAGAATATGATAACATAGAGTCCTTTAACCGTTATCTGAACTTTCTATATTTGAATGTTAGAGCATCTCATATGAACTGAAGCCAACTGCAGAAAGCTCTGCTCCCATTTTTATTTTTTTGGCAAAAATGTGTATTTCAATCTTATTTTTCCCTATCGCAAATTTCATTCATGATTTACCCCTTCATTTCACAACTTTTTACATGTTACCCCATCAATTTTTTGACATAAACTTTCCAGATTGATGCCTTGGCCGAAAAGAATCATAAATGTTAAAAAAGGACCACTGCCAAGTAATGGTAAATCATAAAAGTAACATGCAAAGAACAACATTTTAAAACAAATTTTAGTATCAGGATAACATTACACTAACAAAAATAGGACAAAGAAACTAACAGTGGTAACAATTAATCAATATCGAATGGCAAAGAATATCCAGAATTGACCTTTCCATCAATCTGACAATGCTTCTGTCCTTTGGCATAGGTATAACATGTGAACTGTTATGAAAACTAAAGGTAAAATGTGAATGAAAGTTGTGAGGCTTCTGTCCTTTGGCGTAGGCATGACATGTGAAATGTGATGAAAACTAAAGATAAAATGTGAATGAAGGTTGTGACGGAGTTTAGAAAAAAAAGGGGTATGGACACATTTTTCCCCTGTTTTACTTCATTATCGCCACAGGTTTTGGAAGCAATTTTTAAAGTAGATTGTCTGCACATGGAAAATTCGCTTGCCAACTAAAATTATGACATGAAAATTAGAAAGGAGGAATAAGCCACTTGACAAGTGTGGCGGAATACTTAGAGCATTAAGCAAATGAGAAACTTAACTGTGGGATAAATTTCTGCCAGCCTGCAACCTCAGACCAATTTCCTTTTGTGGCTTATATTCTTTTGTGAGTTATATAACTAAAATATTCTGTTCAAAAGATATCTAGTTTACTAAAGTCTCTCAGAGATGATCTCTTTTTTCATCAGACTTGTGAACTTCATTTCTAGATCACAACTTGCACACCTAGATTGATGTGACTGTGAGGTGAAACCAGAATGTTTGAACTCCTTCAGTATATCAGAACTGAACACATTCTATAAAAAGGTGTCAGTCAAAATGCTTGGAAACAGAAGAGCGCAATGGCGATCATAATCTTGTACATGTTCATCATAAGTTACAACAGAAATGAAGGTTCTTTCCTAATCAATGCCAATCAAGGCATGTTCAGAACACAGGCAATAAATCTGAATTTTCTCTTACACAATAACATCACAAGTGAACCCCCGAAAAATGATTTGTCCTATAGATCAGTAATATCATAAAAAAAAAAAAAAAAAAAACCACAAGCAAACCCCTGAAAAACAAGTGTGTTAAGATTTAGTAATATTATAACTTAAACGTCCTACATCCGTGATTCCAGCACTGTGGGAACAAAATTAACATAAATTATTTGCAAGGAAAAAGTCCTTCTATATCCCAATGACTTTAGCATATGAAACCACTTTTATAGTTTATACTTAAAGGAGCATTTTAAGCAATCTGCCTACCAATTGTTGGAGATGCAGCGGGAGTGAGGAAAAATGGGTGCATCTTCCCTATCTGACACGTTGGGGTTAATTTACTCTAGGGTTTGGAAATTGCTCTTAAAGATAATTTCGAACCATGGCATTGGACCAAAAGCGCATATCTCAAACCTCCAAGGATGCAGTTGATTGACTATTATGAATGCATGACATCAAGTAAAAGGTTGGAAGCATGAGCGAGCACCTGAATGTAGTTTCAGTATCTCAATCCCTTGTTTTTACCCATCTACTATGAAGATTGAAATAAAGCCTGTAGCAATCATTTCATACCAAGCTGAAGTAACAACTATTTTGGGTGTACAATAGGTTCTTCAACAATCACCCCCATCAAGGGCTACCCTTAGGGCCAGCAAAAAAAAGTTTTACCCGGTATAGCATTTATTTCATTTCTAATGTTATACCTTCACTGGATTCACCACGAAAGATACAAAAGTTTCGATCGTTCAGAATCACATTCATGTTTCATTTTTGGCACAATTAAATTCTGACTTCTTTAAGTGCAGTTCGTAACCAATTCTGATATTTAGAGCTCTTTTTTACCTTTTTTTAGTACACTTGTAATTCAACCACCAAGAGACTCAGACGTCATACCATTAGATTTGTGTTTCTCTTAGCATACCTTGTAATTAATTCACTAAAAATTCGAACTGCCTTCTGTGAAATTCATCTTACCATATTTTTAATTAATTCACTAGATCAAACCTTGTGCCGTTAAATTAATTCTTTTTTTAGCATACTTTTAATTGATTCACTAAGAGATTTGGACCATGTACTGCTAAATTCATCTTTTCTTAGAATACTTCTAATTAGTTATGAAGCGGTTAGCGCCATGCGCCATCAAATTCATGTTTCTCTCAGTGCATCTTGTAGTAAATCTGCAAATAAATTTAGACAGTTTACCAACTAATTCATCTTTTGTTACCGTACTTGTAATCGGTTCACTAAAAGACTTGTTCCGTGCACTACTCTTGAGTGTATTTTAGCTGATATGCTACAGGATCCGGACCGTGCATAATTAACTTCGTGATTCTCTTGACTACTCTTAATTGATTCACTAAGATATTCAGACCTTGGACAATTACCTTCGCGTTTCTCTTAGCATGCCTTTATTTGATTCAGTAAGAGATTCAGACCTTGTGTCACTAAATTATGATCATAATCTAGTACTTATAGTTATCATGAATATATTAAAACCTAGCAAAAATCCTTAACATTCTCAATTAAAATCAGACCAAACAATAAAAATACAGAATATCAACAACACCACATTTTGTAATACACTACAGGGTTTCCATTAGGCTTAAAAGAACTGAGCTACTGGATTATCACTCTCACTTCATGGTCCAAAAGGATAATGGTATTCTGGCTTATCCATTCACATAGTTTGCCGGATAAATGATTTTTGACCACCCATTTTGCTTCGGATTGACATGTGTCAGTAAATACGGTAAAAAATAAATCAAATATGATCCCAGAAATCACATAAAAAGTAATTTAAACATGAAGAATTCCTACTGAATTCTTGCCGAAATCAATCTTCAAAGCAACTGTTATTAATGTTTTACAGAGCAAAATAGGCCACATAATTTATATGAAAACCAACAAAACTATCAGAAAGAAAAAAAACCCAAATTACAAAACATAGAACTAATTGTGCAAATTCTCCAAAATTCACCATAGACTAATCATAACAATAATAACCAAATATAACTATAATGAAACAGAAAAAAAGGGAGAAATATATTATTTTATTTATTTATTTTTTTACCTGTACATGAAAATGTCCAGCCCATGAAGCTTCTTCCGACAGAGATAGCAGCGGCTAAAGAAGTCGCCGGAAATGGGTGCCGCCCCCGGCGGCGACTCAAAGAACACCCCCGAATTCATCTCAAATTTACCTTCAATGCCATCGACCACCACAACCCCCACCCCATCATCATCCAAGTACACCCGCTTCCTCACGGTCCCACCCCCCACCCGCGTGATGACACACGTGTAGCTCTCAGAGAGCTCCACGTCATCATCATCGTCACCCTCCTCCTCATCTTCCTCCTCCTCCTCCTCCTTCGCCCTCAAAGTGGGGCCCACCCTCCCCCTTATCGGTATCGGGTCGGACCTCGCCTTCCCCTTGGAGACCCGTCCCGATTTGATGGAATCGCCGCTCATCGCCGCGACGATCCTCAGCCCGACGGCGCCGTCGTCGAAGAGGGCGGGTGAGATTCTGGGTGTGCCCATTTGTGTCTCCTCCTCTCTAAAGTAGTACATCCTCTTGCTCTTCTTGCTCCACACACAAGCTGGCCCAGCTTTTGATCACTCCATTGATGGATATTTCACAATGATGATGATGATGAAGGAGGTGGAGAGGAAGAGAAAGAAGAGGGGCCCTCTCTGTCTCTCTCTCTCCCCACTCCCTCACTCTCTCTGCCTCCCCTTTCTATAATGTGTGCTTATAAATTAACAAGGGACACATCTGGAATTTTGGGTGGCAATAAGCTAGTGGCATTTGTCGTAATTTTTAAATGGGAAGTCGGTGCGCTATTATGCGAAATTATTAGAATTAGAATAAAGCAAAGTTGGTTTTGCCTAAAATACCTGTCACTATTTTATATTTATACAATTTGGACACATGTGTATGAGTGTATAAAACAGTAAAATACTAGAATTCATGCATTATCAATTTCAGAGTTGGACATTTTTTTTTTTAAATTGACCCGCTAATTGCTTTTTGTTGCCTGATTACTTTCTTAACGAGAATGATTGGATTCTTGCTCCCCTTGCATACGGGGATGTTATAGTGGCTCTCAGTGATTTTTGACCTATCAGTCTCTGCAATGTTAAGACGTAGAGAGGAAAGAAAGACGGACAGACGGACGGACGAATATCTTCGATTTTAAAGAGCGAGTTAACGGCAAGTTGGCCTCTGGCGTCGATGTCGCGGTCAGGGTTTCTTGTTGATTTGGACGGATGGGATCAGAAAGATGCCCGATGGAGGGTTTACCCGATTTGTTCCGTGAACCGAAGGGTTGTGGTTGAGGTTCTTGAGTTTAGGGGGTCAGTTAGCTTGAAAAGGACTGGATGCCAGGCTTGAGACGGACATTTTCTTGGCATTACATGGGGTTTGTTTGCCGAACACAATGTTGTAGATGGTACCTATGTGCTTTCTTGGTAGACATTGTCATTGTAAAATGTTAATTGGGCCTAGAATGTGGACGTATTAAGTTGTGATCGAGCCTTTTCAGGGAAATGTCACAGTTTTGATCGTGGAATCTAAGAAATGCTAGTAAGATTTCATTGTTTATCAAAAAAATAAAATCTGGTTTAAAAAAAAAATAATAGAAGAATGGCTTTGTTGAGCTAAAAGTTACAAAAAATCAATGTATTATAGAATTCCGAGAGAATATGGTTCAAATTTAAAGTCTCCTCAAATCTCTCTTTCTCAAAAAAAAAAAAAAAAAACAAATTCGTCCCAAAGAAAACAAGTGTATGTTGTGCTCATATAGTCTCTATTAATTTAAACAAGTTTTCTAGTCAGTCCTAAGAGTGAAACATTGCCAAAATCATTAAGCACAAAATTAGCAGAAAGATAAACGAGATTTGCTTTGAAAAGGATTATACCCATCAGAAACTAGGTTCTCTATTCCTTGATTCGAATAATTCTTTTCTTTCTTTTTTGACTGAAAAGAACAAGATCGATCGACCTTTTAGAGGCAACATTTTTTACATTGTGACTGGATTTAAATTAACCAAGCAATGATTGTGGTCCTTTTTTATCCCTGATATTTTTAGTGTAACATCATTTTCATCAGTGTCACACTATAGTTTCTCAACTTTTTATGTGATCGAACTTGTTAAAGGAAAAGGTCCCCTCTCCTCACGCCATCCTCATGAAGCCTCCCAAAAAAGAACAGAGGGAGGAAAAAAAGAGGAAAAATCAGGCCGTTCCTTTTCTTTCTTTTGGCACCCTCCAATCATTAATTTGCAAAGTTTTTCAGTTTTTAATAATGGAAAAGGACTTGCAATGAGAGATGAGGAAAAGAAAAAAATTGTAAGATAGAAAAAAGAGAGAAACTCTTAACTGAAACAAGACTTTATAGAAATTATGGTTGAGAAATATTAAGTGTTTTCCACATCAGAGCATGTTCAAGTATGAACTTATTAAATAGTAGTGTATTTAATTTATGATAAAAGTCTTGAGCTTCCATGGTGCAGAATCCCTTTGTTCAAAACCTGGGGGGACCTGATATAATTCATTCGAGGCTAGGTTTTTTTTTTTTTTAATCTCACTAAATGAATAAATAAAATGATCCACTCCAAGATTTCATATTAGAATTTTTTTTTTCATTGGAATCTTTTTGTAAAGATCTCATATTAACAGGCACCTGACAAAAAATGGTATCAAGTTGTTTAGATTAATAGTTTGGAGCAGAAATTGAATTTCAAATTTTTTTATTATAATTTAAACATTTTAGAACTCTTATATACTAATTTTGTTGGATTTTAATCATTGTACATCATAGAAACTAAATAATTTGATACGTATGGCTGTCCATTTTTTACAACTTAGTGCATATGCACAAGAAAAAAAAGTTTAAGTGCAATTTTTTGATTTGATTCTCTTATCAAATTTAATTTTAAGAAACATGCATCTCTCAAATTTATTTCTAAACGTTGATCTTTAACAAGTCAGGTTGGTGCCACGTAAGCATTAGATCGTTTCGTCCCGCTAAGTGCAGCCGGCTGCTATTTTTTGACCGGGTTGACAATGACGAAAGAAGACACAGTGAATTGACTTTATTCCTGATCATATCTGTTTCATTAAAAAAAAAAGAAGAAGAACAAGATTAAAATATCAAAATTGACACGCTGATATGAAACTTTCTACTAACCTTCTCGTCTCGCTCTTCTCCTTGTGTCGTGAGATCACAGAGTCACGGTCTGGACACAAAAAATGAAGCCAGCGTTTGGGTGTCAATGAAAGTCTGCAGCCCCGTGATCAGGAAACGTTGGGGTCATCACAGAGAAATTTCCTGCTCGTTGGTGATCATTATAAGAGTTCGAGCTCGCTGGATCTGTTGCCTTTCGCCATTCATTGTTGTTCCACTGGAGCTCGCTAGCCTGCAAGTAGAAAAATAATTCCTCCCATATTAGTAAATTGTTTGGGCATTGCTAGTTTGAGTATGTTCAAGAATCCAACCTCGAAGCTCTGTGTCACTGTGAACGTTGCGTCCTGCTAAGACTGGAGTTCTGCAATGGGTCAAATTTTTTTTTTTTTTCCTGAGATAACACCGAGAGGTAAAACCTACTCAATATTCCTTTAATAAGTGTTGGGTATTCTGCTTAACAAGAATCAATCTGACAACTTATCAAGATCACTGAGATATCAACAATCTAATTGGCCAGGTCGGCAAATATCAGGTGGGAGGTTTTCCGTTCAATAGAACGTTCCTTAATTCAAGAACCACCTTTCAATTTCCTTCCTTGGTTTAAGCACCAATTAGACTGAATCCAAGTCAGTCTCGATATACTGTAAAGTATATCCCCTGTATAAAGGACTTAATCCACTTATACAGTAACACTTAGATTAAATCTAAGTCAATCTCGATATACTGTAAAGTATATCCCCTGTATAAAGGACTTAGTCCACTTATACAGTATTTGAAGTGAGGTACGCTTACAGCGAATCTTCTTAAGACAATTACGTCCCCCGCACCGGTGCTAACGGGATAATGGACGCTGGTCTCCCAAGATACAACACTTCTTCACGGTATTTGGATAGCACTACCAAATCACCGTACGGTCGAACCGTAGTCAACCAGTACCTACACAGGATTAGCAAAACAGCGGTATAACGACAAATTTCAAATGAATATTTGTCTTACTCTTTTGGAGGAACACCCACTGTTGAGGACGTAGGAAGGTTGAAGAATTTTGACAGAATCTCCTTTAGGAAGTCGCTTTGGATTCCCACTTCACTTGGAAGTCGCGGATTCCCACTTCGTTGGAAGTCGCTCTGGAAGTCGTGGATTCCCACTTCGCTGGAGCCCAGTTCAGAACCGAAGTCAGAACTTTTAGAAAGAGAGAAATCTCAGATTTGGTGTGTGTTTAAATGAGAACTTGGAATGCTTTATATAGCATTCCAAAAGGGGCCTTCAGGTCTGAACCCAACCAAAGGCTGCACCCTTTGGTCTGCCAACTGGTTCGCACCCTTTGGCCTGCCAACTGGTTCGCGACCGTTGGCTGTCCAACTGTTTCGCGACCGTTGGCGGATCGGTTCAGATCCTGACAGCGGAGCGGGCAGTCCAACAGGTTCGCAACCTGTTGGTGGATCGGGTCCGGTCTGGTTTGGAAGTGGATCTGGTTCGGATCATACCTTGAGACCCATTCAAAAAGAACCAGGCCAGGTAGGGAACCCGAACTCACTCAGACCCAGACCCAGACCCAGACCCAAACCCGGACCGGACCCGGACCCGGACCCGAGCCCGGCACCGGCACCGGCGCCGCCAGCGGCGGCGCGCGCGCGCGCGCACATACGTGCATAGTTCCCTCCTTTTCGCGCGCGAAAACTCCAAGTACCCAAAGGGCACGCCCTTTGTTCTCAATTTTCTCTATATATACACCACAAACTTCCATCCCACGGCCAATGTGGGACTAAATGCTTTAAGCTACCTTTAGTCCCGTTTTGGCTTTGAATTAGGCAATCTTTGGACTTGAATATCTCATTCATTCGAAGTCGGAATTGAACATGTGAATATACCACGTTCATCACAAATGGAAGGAGAACACACTCCAACCATCATCCGGTTGATTCCATCAACGGATCTTGCCATAATTCAACTCGAAGATTCACCTTTATATTCTTCAATTCCAACAATCCCCCACAATGAATGAGAGATTCAAGGAATGACACACAAAGAGACTGACTCTATTGTGAAAGGTACTTGAGAAAAGAAACTGCATAAGGATAGGTGAACTAGGTCTTGAACCTTCCATAGCGAAAGCTTTATCGGACTTACTGGCTAATCAGTGAACTAGGTCTTGAACTGTTAGCCGTTAGTGTAAGCCAAGTCAACAAGCTTCACACAGTGACTTTCCAAATCAACTTTGGTTCTCTGTTGTGTCCGTTTTGGCCCTGGACATTCTTGGTTTCAGAGAGTATCTTTAGGGAATAACAGCCTCCATAGAGATTCCCAAAGAGCCGACCCAACTCTATACTCACATAGGTGATGGACCTATTAAGAGTAGTCTACTCTACTCCACTTGTTTAGTAACAAGATATAGGCATCATTAAAAGCGTTAAGCTTATCCTTAACCCACTTGTAGAAAAGCACTTATGTGCACCATAGGAATGGATTGGAGTCAAGCTCCCAAGTGCTTACTTGCTGAGTCAATCATAACTAGTTTTTCCTCTTGAACTTAGTCAGTGGGATCTCCAGTCGCTAAGTGAGGTTTCCATTAGCTGACTCGGTAAGGTTAGGCTTTTAGACCCATTCCCCTCGATGCGCAGTTTATACGCTCTCCACTTAAACCTTTAGTAAGCGGATCCGCTAAATTATCCTTTGACGATACAAAGTCAATAGAGATAATTCCATTTGAGAGCAACTGCTTCACGGTATTATGTCTACGACGAATATGTCTAGACTTACCGTTGTATATCACATTTTGTGCCCTAGATATAGCTGCTTGATTGTCGCAGTGTATACATATAGCGGGCACTGGCTTTTGCCACAACGGTATATCTTCTAAGAATTGTTGAAGCCATTCTGCTTCTTCTCCAGCCTTATCTAAGGCTATGAATTCCGATTCCATAGTGGAACGGGCAATACATGTTTGCTTAGAAGATTTCCATGATACCGCTGCTCCTGCTAGAGTAAATACGTATCCGCTAGTTGATTTTGATTCCTCAGAATCTGCAATCCAATTAGCATCACTGTATCCTTCCAGTACAGGAGGATACTTTCCATATCTCAAGGCATATTCCTTGGTATGTGATACGTAACCCAATACTCGTAGTAGAGCGGTCCAATGTAGATCACTAGGATTACTAGTATATCTACTCAACTTGCTTACAGCGTAAGCAATATCGGGTCTAGTGCAATTCATTAAATACATTAGACTTCCGATAATCTGAGAATACTCCAACTGGCGTATCCCAGTTCCTGTATTCTTATGAAGGTGGACGTGTGGGAGAAAAGGATTTGTATTCTCTTTTATCCCATGATCCTTGAATCTTTCTATCATCTTATCCACGTAGTGAGATTGAGATAGACTGATTCCATCTGGTGTTCTAGTAATTTTAATGCCTAAAATTACATCAGGAACCCCCAGATCCTTCATATCAAAACTGTTGGATAACATTCTTTTAGTGGACTTAATAATCTCAATATTAGTCCCAAGTATCAACATGTCGTCTACATAAAGACAGACAATGATACATGCATCTCCAACTGTTTTCGTGTAAACACACTTATCGCATTCATTGATAGTGAATCCATCTTTGATCATGACACTATCAAATTTCTCATGCCATTGTTTTGGAGCCTGTTTTAAACCGTATAAGGATTTTACCAATTTACACACCTTGTGTTCTTGGCCCTTGACTTTAAATCCTTCAGGTTGCTCCATATAAATTTCTTCATTTAATTCACCATTTAAGAATGCAGTCTTGACATCCATTTGATGGATATCTAAGTTGTGCAATACTGCAATCGCAATCAACATCCGAATGGACGTTATTCTTGTTACTGGTGAATATGTATCGAAGTAGTCAAGTCCTTCTTTTTGCCGATAACCCTTGGCTACTAATCTAGCCTTGTACTTATCGATAGATCCATCGGGTTTTAATTTTCGTTTGAAAATCCACTTACACCCAATTGGTTTACTTCCAGGAGGCAAGTTTACCAATTCCCAAGTATGATTACTTAGTATGGATTCTATTTCGCTATTTATAGTTTCTTTCCACATTTGTGCTTCTGGGGTTGACATAGCCTCTTTAAATGTTTGAGGCTCGCTCTCAATAGCGTATGCTATGAAATCTGGACCAAAAGATTTTGAGATTCTAGATCTCTGACTTCTTCTTGGTTCAATTTCCGCATTAACATTTGGTTCCTTGGGGCTTTCGTCCCTGAATGCCATCTCATGTGTTCTTTTCCCAGAAGTCTTATCTGCTTCCCGTTTGTACGGAAAGATATCTTCAAAAAACACAGCATCTCGAGATTCGATAATCATGTTTACATGAATATCAGGTATTTCTGATTTATGAACCAGAAACCTATAGGCACTACTATTCAAGGCATAGCCTATGAATACGCAGTCTATAGTTTTTGCTCCCAACTTAGTCTTTTTAGGTAATGGTGCTAGCACCTTTGCAAGGCACCCCACATTTTGAGGTAATGGTAGGAAGGTGTCCTTCCATGCCATAACTCGAATGGTATAAGACCAAGTTTCTTGTGGGGTACTCTATTTAGAATATGATTTGCAGTTAATAGAGCTTCCCCCCACAAGTTCTGCGGAGCTCCAGAACTTACGAGCATGGAATTAACCATCTCCTTCAAAGTTCTGTTCTTCCGTTCAGCAATTCCATTCTGCTGAGGAGTGTATGGTGCTGTAGTTTGATGTATTATACCAAAACTAGCACATAACTCACTAAAATCATTTGATTCATATTCTCCGCCTCTATCGGATTTTAGAATCTTGATTTTCTTGTTGAGTTGATTCTCAACTTCGGCTTTATATGTTGTAAACATATTTATTGCCTCATCCTTACTGTTCAAAAGATACACATAACAGTATCTTGTACAGTCATCGATAAAAGTAATGAAATACTTTTTACCGCCTCTAGTTGGCATAAACTTCAAGTCACATAGATCGCTATGGATTAACCCTAAAGGTTCTGTATTTCGATCTATTGAGTGAAATGAATTTTTAGCCAACTTGGCCTCAACACAAACCTCACACTTGCGAATTTCTTCCAAGTTGAGTTTAGGAATATATCCCAGATTAGACAAGTTCTTTAAAGACTTGTAATTTACATGCCCTAATCTAGCATGCCACAAATTAGGAGACTCAAGCAAATAAACAGAAGAATTTTCTTTATTTATAAGCTTCGGGTACAGATACACAGACTTTTTGTCTACCACTGCAACATTGTCTTTAAAAAGACAATCAACAAGATTCTTGTTTTGTTTGAGACGGCTGCGACATTCATTCGCCTTATGCCCCTCTTTGTTGCAGATGTAGCAAGTTCCCTTGAAGCGCATGTTCTTGCCTTCTTGGACCTTGCCTTTGTACCCCTGGGAAGTCTTCTTCCGCTTTAAGCCTTTGGAAGTAGACGCTTTCCCATTTGAGTCTTCGATCACATTGGCTTTTGCTTCGTAGGAGTTCTTACTGCTCCTTTTCTCGGACTTTCTTTTGTCCTCCTCAATACGAAGCCTCACAATGAGATCCTCCAACTTCAACTCCTTTCGCTTGTGCTTAAGGTAGTTCTTGAAATCTCTCCACGCAGGTGGGAGTTTCTCCACGATAGTAGCAACCTGAAAATTTTCAGGTAGGATCATACCTTCGGCTTCTATCTCATGCAAGATAAGTTGGAACTCTTGCACCTGACTGATTACAGTCTTGCTGTCCACCATTTTGTACTCCAGAAATCGTCCAACGACGAACTTCTTGGTACCAGCATCCTCAGTCTTGTACTTCTTGTCAAGACTGATCCATAACTTCTTTGCCGTTGTGATAGGACTGTAGACATTGTAAATAGAGTCATCCAGTCCATTTAAAACATAATTTCGGCAAAGGAAGTCACATTGAGTCCATGCATCAGTTGCAGGCTCTGGTGGATCTTCTTCCAGGAATCTGGCCAGATGAAGAGTGGTCAAGTAGAAGAGCATCTTCTGTTGCCACCTCTTGAATTCTGTGCCATCAAATTTTCCTGGCTTCTCCGGCTTCGGGTTAGGAAGTGGAGTAGGCATCAATGCTTGTAGCATGTTTGGTGCCTTACTTGAGCTATCTTGATTAGTCTCAGACATCTTCTGTAAGTTCAAGCAGAACAGAAGTAAGAAACTGTAATTGTCTTAAGATTGTTGGGTATTCTGCTTAACAAGAATCAATCTGACAACTTATCAAGATCACTGAGATATCAACAATCTAATTGGCCAGGTCGGCAAATATCAGGTGGGAGGTTTTCCGTTCAATAGAACGTTCCTTAATTCAAGAACCACCTTTCAATTCCTTCCTTGGTTTAAGCACCAATTAGACTGAATCCAAGTCAGTCTCGATATACTGTAAAGTATATCCCCTGTATAAAGGACTTAATCCACTTATACAGTAACACTTAGATTAAATCTAAGTCAATCTCGATATACTGTAAAGTATATCCCCTGTATAAAGGACTTAGTCCACTTATACAGTATTTGAAGTGAGGTACGCTTACAGCGAATCTTCTTAAGACAATTACGTCCCCCGCACCGGTGCTAACGGGATAATGGACGCTGGTCTCCCAAGATACAACACTTCTTCACGGTATTTGGATAGCACTACCAAATCACCGTACGGTCGAACCGTAGTCAACCAGTACCTACACAGGATTAGCAAAACAGCGGTATAACGACAAATTTCAAATGAATATTTGTCTTACTCTTTTGGAGGAACACCCACTGTTGAGGACGTAGGAAGGTTGAAGAATTTTGACAGAATCTCCTTTAGGAAGTCGCTTTGGATTCCCACTTCACTTGGAAGTCGCGGATTCCCACTTCGTTGGAAGTCGCTCTGGAAGTCGTGGATTCCCACTTCGCTGGAGCCCAGTTCAGAACCGAAGTCAGAACTTTTAGAGAGAGAGAAATCTCAGATTTGGTGTGTGTTAAAATGAGAACTTGGAATGCTTTATATAGCATTCCAAAAGGGGCCTTCAGGTCTGAACCCAACCAAAGGCTGCACCCTTTGGTCTGCCAACTGGTTCGCACCCTTTGGTCTGCCAACTGGTTCGCACCCTTTGGCCTGCCAACTGGTTCGCACCCTTTGGCCTGCCAACTGGTTCGCGACCGTTGGCTGTCCAACTGTTTCGCGACCGTTGGCGGATCGGTTCAGATCCTGACAGCGGAGCGGGCAGTCCAACAGGTTCGCAACCTGTTGGTGGATCAGGTCCGGTCTGGTTTGGAAGTGGATCTGGTTCGGATCATACCTTGAGACCCAATTCAAAAAGAACCAGGCCAGGTAGGGAACCCGAACTCACTCAGACCCAAACCCAAACCCGGACCCGGACCCGGACCCGAGCCCGAGCCCGGCACCGGCGCCGGCACCGGCGCCGGCCGCCGCCGCCGCCAGCGGCGGCGCGCGCGCGCGCGCACATACGTGCATAGTTCCCTCCTTTTCGGCGCGAAAACTCCAAGTACCCAAAGGGCACGCCCTTTGTTCTCAATTTTCTCTATATATACACCACAAACTTCCATCCCACGGCCAATGTGGGACTAAATGCTTTAAGCTACCTTTAGTCCCGTTTTGGCTTTGAATTAGGCAATCTTTGGACTTGAATATCTCATTCATTCGAAGTCGGAATTGAACATGTGAATATACCACGTTCATCACAAATGGAAGGAGAACACACTCCAACCATCATCCGGTTGATTCCATCAACGGATCTTGCCATAATTCAACTCGAAGATTCACCTTTATATTCTTCAATTCCAACAATAAGAACTTAACGAAATATTCTCATGTTAGAAGGGTACAAAGATGTATGAAATACTTATACACAGATGTCCTTTAAAAAAAAAAAAAAAAGGAAAGACCACAGGAACGCCATCGGAGCTCCTTACGCATTGCCGAGCAAATTGGAGCTCCACACACATCTCCTCAGGCATTGCAGCTCCGATTCAGTCATTCTATGACTGGATCCCTCATCACTAAAATTGTGACATTTTCTCACCATCGTAGCAGCGTCATATGCAGCTCAGATCACGCCATCCCGTGATCGAATCTCCCACTATCATTATCACATATTTGCAGCTTAAATCCAGTCATGGTCGAATCACTTACACCGAAGTCGTGACATTTTCTCACCACCGCAGATTTGATATCTGCAGCTCAGATCTGACCATCCCTTCCCCGGATCTCCCACTATCATCGTCGCGGTTCAAACCCTTTGGCTGGATCGGCGAGGTCCGAGTCGCATTCATGGATGGATCTCGCACTATCATCGTCGCGGTCCAACCCTTTTTCGCCCGGATCGTCGATATTCGAGTCGCATCCATGCCTGAATGTCCCACTGCCGTCGTCACGGTCCAACACCTTTTCGATCGGATCGGCCGTCTAAGTCATCCACCACGGGATCTTCGCCATGTGTCCCCTTTCTCCCCTTTCTCGCATCAAATGCCAGCTACATGAACGGAAACGCCATCTCCGCCGCCGCTGTCGATCTCCAAACACCAATGTCTGCATAGATCCAACCATCCCATGGCTGGATCCACCATCACCACCACAGGACCGAGAAGCCGCTTGCACCCGGCTGGATCCGGCCATCACCTGGCCGGATCCAAGTTCCGAAGGTGGAGTTCACCTAACCTTGCCGGAAGCTGTCAGGTGTTGTTCGATGCCGAACAACCTGACTTGTCAGCAAATCTAAGGTCGAATCTGCCTCCACCTGGCCAAAATCCACACCCACTTGTTCGGATCTGATCATCTCGATCGATTTCCTCCTCAAAAACATTAATCAATTGTTTTTCAAACTTGACAAGTTTTCGGGTCTGTTTGTTTCGTTACAAAACGTTGCAAGTCGTAAGTCGTAAAATGAGAATGGAAAAAGTGAACTATAGTAGAGAAAATATATTGTATTTTACGGTGTTTGGTTGATAAAGTGAAGCGTAAATGGAAAAGTATATTGTGTATTACGGTGTTTGGTTGATAAAGTGAAAGTGTAAATGATAAAGTATATTGTGTTTTATGGTGTTTGGTTGGTAATATAAAAGTGTAAGTGAAAAAGTTGACCACAAAATTAACTGTAGCAGTGATTTAAATATTATAAATACTATTAAATTAAATCTACTATTGCAAATTAAATTGTATTAATAAATTTGAGATAAAAATTAATAATCTTAATATTTTATTTATAACAATAATATTAATAAAATATTAGTATAAATAGTGAAATATTACTAAAATATTAACTAAATAAATAATATAAAATTTTAAGAAAATCTAAAGAACATTAATAAAATTTTAAGAATACTAATAAAATATAAATATTAAAAAATCTTACAAAAATAATAAAATATCATTATTATATTATAATATTAAAAATACTTGAAAATTATTATAATATAAATTTTATTATAATGTTATTGTAATATTATAGAAATATAAAATTAACAAAGTAAAATATAATTATAATTTAATAATAAATTATTATTATAGTATTATTACACTGAATTATTATTACAATATTAACATAATAAAATATTAATATAATAATAAAATATATTATGATATTAATAAATTAATTTTTTATATTAAAAAATAAATAATTAAATATATATTTAATATTGTTATATTAATAAAATATTAACTCTAAATAAAATAATAAAAAATGGAATAAGTATTAATAAAATAATAAAATATTAAATAAAAATAGTAAATATAAATATTAAAACAATATTAAAAACAATAAAAAATTAAAGATTAAAAATATAAAAATAACTAAATAATTAAATAAGAAATTGAACTTATTTAAAATATTAAATATTTAATAATATTAAATTATATATTGATTATTAAGTAACTGTTTTGAACTGTAATTGTACTACAAGTGAGAGTTACATGACCACAAAATTAACTGTAGCAACTGCAAGTGAGAAAATATGAGTGTAAAAGTGAGATTTACATGACCACAAATTTAACTGTAGCAACTGCAACTGGGAAAAGAAGAGTTGCATTTTGTAACTTATTTTTCAGCGAAACAAACAACAAAAAATGGAAAAGAAGTTTTACGACTTGCGTTTTGTGACGTTTTGCGGCGAAACAAACACGCTCTTCATAGCTGTCTGTTATATCTTCTATCTGTTTTTTGAGTCATTGAAGGAAATTGAGTTGGTAAAATAAATTGAGTCAAACTTTGGGTTTTCACGTTTAGTCCGGTGTGGCAACCCTGATGTAACACTTGAATTATTAAATCTTAATTTAAGATTTTAAATATTAATTTAAGATTTTAATATTCAATTAATGTGAATATAAAGAATGATTTGAGATGATAAGTTAATTATTCTCGTTTGGTAATGAATTTGATCATTTAGTTAATGAACAATTAATTATGTTTAAACTCTCAACATATTTTATATGTGTGTAGCGTGAAAAAGGAATAAATACAAAGTATTATATATAAATATAAGTATACATGTACATATATTTGTGGCGGAGATTTTCCGCTAAGAGCAATCGGACAGTCGATCCTCACCACAAGTGAATTTGGGAGTGGGGTGTAGTATGTTAGATAAGATAATGCAAAGAACAAAAAGAAAGACACAAGATTTTTACATGAAAACTCTTAATTGGGAAAACTACATTGAAAAGGAGAAGAATTCACTATAATTCGCAGGTTATAGGAATTACAAAAATTACTTGCTAGAGTCTTAATGTTGGGCTTAGCTGGAAGAAAAAGGATCCAAAGTCTCCCTCTCGTTGGAGGAGGAGGTACATTATACTTTTGATCTGTATGCATGGGACGGATTGTACGAGCGTAATCTTCGTCACCGCATGATCTGCACGTGTTGATTTGTTATAGTGGTCGTGATTACGTGAGCTTAATTGTTGGGATTGCATGCAAGAAAATCCGTCTGTCCATAATTACCCACGTTGGAGGGCGTTACATGTTAAAAACGCGAGGGAAGATTAGGTTGCGTAACTGTCGGCAGAGATCATGAATGATTAGGTTGCGTAACGCGAGGGAAGATTAGATTTTGGTACCCATATTTTCTTGGGTCCTTTGGGGTTAGTCTTGTAAGGAACCCAAAATTTTTTATTATTAGCAAATTAAAATGATGCAACTTGTCATAACAAAATTTTGCTAAATGGCCTTTGCGGCCACAATGTGTATATGTGTACACCTTAGGATGCTTATGTGTAGGAGTGTGATCATGACGTGCAACATAAGCAAATGCATGATGATGTTGTGCATGAATGTGTGGAGTTTGTTTCTTTGAAAATATTGACTCCAATCTAGTATGGTTAAATGCACAAGAGTTCAAAGTTGAACTCAAACAATCCATTTTATTTTTCAAATCTTTAATCTCATTAGTGGTGGCATGTAAAGCATGATGAGATAAAGAATCATTTTTGTTTTTCTTTTTAGAAACAAAATCTTTTTCTTTTCACAAATTTTTCTTTTTAAGGAATTATTTTCTTGAAAAACAACTTCCTTTTGTTTTTCCACCAA
Organism: Agave tequilana; assembly: GCA_038442645.1. NCBI lineage: Eukaryota > Viridiplantae > Streptophyta > Magnoliopsida > Asparagales > Asparagaceae > Agave > Agave tequilana. The sequence continues at coordinate 236,073 of JAVJIF010031191.1, read as the reverse complement.
ATCAATTTTATTTTTCAAATTTGTGTTTCCTTCACAAAGATCATTCAATTTAGACATGAGGGAAACATTCTTATCTTTCAAATCTTTATTTTCCTTTTCTAAGCATGCAATCTTATTCCTAAATGAATCATTTTCTATATGCATGCAGTCAAATTTCTTTTTCAAATTTTTATTATCTTTCTTAATCATGTCATATTTTTCAAGCAATAATTGACAAAATGTAGAAAGATCTTCATATGACATGTTAACATCCTCATCTTCGGATTCGGTAGTTACCTCAAGGGGGTTATCCCCTTGGACCATATAGCACTTGTTGGAGGTGTCGCTTCCAACATCCGAATCGCTCCCCGCATAGTATTGATCTTTTTCGCCAAGGGAGATGAGGGTATTCCATACTATAAAAGCCGAATCAAAGTTAGAAACTCTAGATAAATAAACATCATCTAGGGTAGACTTTAAAGCATTAAGCGCTTTTGCATTAGCCTCAATATTCTTACCATATAAACAATAATCATTATTAGTGATGGCAAGATAAACATGATAACCTAGGACTTTGAGCTACAAAGACATCTTAACCTTCCAAATTTGGATGTTAAGAATGTCAAAGGTGGGTGGTGACATGAAGTCCATGGTGTGTGTACAAAATAATGTGATTAGCCTAAAAAATGAGGATCTTTAACTCTAGGTTGTAAGACCCAAATCAGAGTACCAAGCTCTGATACCAATTGTAGGTTCACCTAGAGGGGGGGTGAATAGGTGATGGCTAACCTAATGGTCACTAAATGACAAATAATGCGGAATTAAAAACTATTATGACCTAAACTAAACTCTTACACTAAACACCACGTATAACACAAGAGTGTTGCCGAATTTTCCGTGAAGGGCTCTGGACAAACTCCTCTAGATTCCCTAGATAAGGGTTGAGGTGCCGCGTTGGCTCTCTTAGTTGAATACAAGTGTTAGCAAACAATCCCAAGCAAGTATATCAATTAAGCACAATGAATATCTAGCATGTAAAAATAAAGACAAGTAATAGCATGCAAGATATAAAAGAGACAAAGAGAGAGAGAGTGAGCAATCGCAAACACAAGGAATTTGTTTCGAGGTTCGAGCACACTTGCTCTACATCCCCGCCTTCGACACACGAAGGATTTCCACTATGCTCGATCCCAATGGATCTCTCCTTGGTGCCGCAATACCTACAATCCCTCGGACTCCCTAGTCCCGTACACACGCAAGCCCCACTAGCTTGCCGAGGCCGCTCCTCAAACCAAGAGTTCACAACCGAACTCTAAACCACCACGAGCACACTTGCATGTTTCCTCAAAGTACAAGAATGAAATCTCTTGGTGATCTAAACACTTTGATCACCAATAAAAGCTCTCACTACAACACTCCTACAGAATGAATAATCAATGGATGCTCAAGTGTAGTGTGAGAAAAACTAGGATGAGAAAGGTGGAGGAAAAACTCAAAGAATCACTTTAAACACTCTTGATAAAATCTTTCCTTTTGATAGGAAATATTTGCTCTCAAATTTGTGGAGAAAAACCTCTGAAAAGGATTGAAAAAACTGGCTCAAAAATACTCTCCAAATCTTGGTGAAAACAATGCCCAAACCCCCAAATTTATAGGGCTAGAAAAACTAGCCGTTGGAGGTCTGTCAGGCCTGCCGGTCGACCGCCAACGGTCAAAAATCCGACCGCTGGAGCCTCCGGTCGACCGCCCGGCCGACCGAAATAAACAGAGAGCACTGCTCTCAGTTCCGGTCGACTGGGGCGGTCAACCGGCCATCTGCCAGGTCAAGGCGTGCACGTCTGTGCACGTCGGTCGACCGAGCCGGTCGACCGACTTCAGCCCTAGTCGACTTGGTAGGTCGACTAGTTGACTTGGCTGAAGCCTGGAACAGAAAATCTGGGATTAAAACTTGGTCTTTTGGCTCACATAAAAATCCCATAATATACTGAAAAATATACAAAAATAATTTTACCAATATACTTTGATAAACAAACTTTCTTGCACAAAATCAAGACATGTTACAATTGATTTGGACTATTTTTGTAAGTTGAAAAAATTTACTCAAATGAAAAACAGTATTTTTCTAAAACTTGTTTTCCAAACTTCTTCATGATACAAAAACAAGATATTTTGAATTCATTAAAGCATAGTGTGTATGGATATGATCCACTACACAATTAAGATGAAATATCTATGTTTTTGACATTAAGCTCTAAATATGGTTTTGGTTTAAAAGATATGTAAACTTGAAAACCAAAATCCAAACATATATTTTCTAAAATAAAAAATCTTTTGTAAAACAAACTAAATCAAGAGTGTGTGTGCATGCTATACTTGAGCAATCCACCAACTATTCTATCCTTTACATTTTATCAAAAAAATAAAATCTTATACCTAGACACAAGTCTTGATCTTGAAGTCTTCCCTTGAAGTCTTCTCATCATCTAGACTTGGTCCAAACACGATCCAACGAGCTCAACTCTTGATGTGGTCTTGATGCATAGGCTCGTGAATCAACCGGTGCTAGCTCCAAAACTTGAATTTAAATCCTTTGTTGAAGCTCCACACCTACTAAGATCTTGATCATAAATCTGACAATAATTAAACACAAGATCATTAGTAAACATAACTACATGAGTTGATCATCATCAAAACTAGAGTGATGGGCCTTTGGGCCAACATGATGCCCCAGCGGCGTCAATGAATTTGCTTTTAAAGGTGGTCCCGTTGCAGATGGTCAGACTGCTTTTTTAAGGCCATGATTTTTTAGAGGATTTTTTTTGAGAAAAGATTTGGTAGGAAAGAAATCTGAGTATTGAGCCTATTTATCAATGAAGCACCAATTTGTGGTGGAGATTTTCCGTTAGAAGCGATAGGATGGTCAATTCTCACCACAAGCGAGATTCGAAGGGGTGTATGCATATGAAATAAGATAACGCACATCACAAAAAGAGAGACACGAGATTTTTACATAAAAACCCTTAATCGGAAAATATCGCGAGGATGAGAAGAATTCACTATAATTCGCATTTGAATGTTGTAGGGTTGTATTTGAGTGGGAAGGATTCGGCCTTGAATCCTTCCGGATGACAAAATCTCTCTCTAGATACGCGCAAGCGCGCGCACACATATATTGGAGGAAGGTGATAAGGGCGGAGAAGGAGAGGAAAATATGCATACTTACATTGCATGTCATATGTATTGTGTTTATGTGATATATGTGTATAAATGTAATAGAATAAAAAGTGTTCTATCATGAGTTCAATGAGATAAAAAAATACTAAAATGACTACTTGATATGTCGTGATTTTCTATGTGCTAAGTACTGAGATGAATTTAGATTTTATATATATAAATATATACACATGATTAAATACAAGATCTCATCATAAGAGAATAATAAAATGAACAATTAAGTGAATTGGATTTTTTTGCTTAATGAATAAGACCACTGGAGTACTTATTCTGTTTGCTTTATCTTTATTAATGTATCATAGAACTCCTTTTTGTTTTCTCCAATCATATTCATATTTATTACCTTGTGCACAACTCATGTTTTCTATCGTTATATGTATACCATTACTTGGACTCTTTGCATGACATTACTCACTGGGCTGTTAAGCTCACCCTTGTATGTTAACAATATTTTCAGGCATCGATAAAAGTAAAGGCCCGGTTTAAAGCTTTATGAGTGTTTCTTTTGGAACTGCATGAAGAATCCAATATTGTGAAAATTTACTTATATTATGCAATCTATGAACACTTTCATGCTTGTATATAAAAATCAAATTTCATATGTATGTTATATAATATATGTTAGACTTGTGAGCTAGATATTTGATCTTTATTTATGTATGAAAATATATGTGTGATTGTAGGTTTTATTTTGAGTCTGATGAAGATGGTTATTGTGATTGGATTGAGGATGCCGAAAGGAGTACTCCCGAGCTTATATATTATGATTGTTGATTGTCGAGACTATGATCTCGAGTATGTGTGATAAGTAGTCCGATTATGACCGAAATTGTATAACTGTAATACATGACAGTATAGTAATTGTAGAGAAGATGCAACTGAAATTTAGAAGAAATCTGAATATTATTATATGGATGGAGGATTAATGTAACTAGGACCGTTACACCTGGTCCAAGCATTGACAACTCAAACTTGAGCTATCAATGCTTAGTCCATGGCTGGAAATTCTAGACTAAGCATGAAAGCTCAAATTTGAAATGTTAATTCTTGGTCCAGAGTTATAAATTCTGGACTAAAAAATAGCAGTCAGTCCGGCTCAGAGCCCGTCACGTTGACGTGGCGAAACAGCCCAGCGCCTTATGTGGCACTGAGCTGGCCTGTCAGATGTCGGTTTTTATAAATTAATATTAGAGAGGTTTGCTTTTGAAATTAAATTTGATCAATAATTTTATTCAGAAAAATTCCCAAAATTTAGTTGTATTTTTAGATACTTAAATGGTATATATTAACTTTAAGAGACTGGAACCATCAAAATTCTCAAAAAGATTTAATCCTCTGGTTCGATTTTTAGGGCGACTCACGCTTATATCTAACTAATTTCTTTTTGTTTGTCCTCTAGTATTTTTGTTGTTTTTTAGTATATTAGAATTTTAAGGAGTTTTGTGGAAACCCATGAAAGTTTATGTGATAGTTTTGAGAAAACTAACCCTCAATAGAGAGAGAAAGTTCATCTTATTATGCAAGTTAATTATTTATAATGTAATTAGTCACGACTTTACTTAACTTGCTCTTTATATTGTTTAGAGTTGAAGTAATTATTTATGCTTTGGAAAATCAAATTTGGATTTACTTTGTTACTAATATCGAATTTAAGACAAGAGAGAATATGTGCTTGACTTTTAATTTTAACCCTTTCTTCTCATTGAATATATATCTCATACTACTTTGACGTGTAATTTGACAGTACATAATATACCTCTACCTAAATACAATAAGATACCTATTTAACACTATTTGGATTTGTATTTATAGTTTATTATTATTATTATTTTGCTAACTAAAGGGTGCATGAAGGCACCAATTGTAACGCGTGTGCAAGATCTCGAACCGATGACCGGTGAGTGAGCGTGGCTCTTACGAACCTAAGGCCTGATGGAAATGCCACTTGTGGGGACATTTATAGTTTAAATAGACAGAAAAAACTTGATAATAAACTTGTTGTTGCTAATGAATTTACCTCGCTGTCCTCTGAATATAGAAAAATAAAATATTTCTTAATATAATAATTTTTTTGAATTTTTTAATTTTATTATCCTTTTATCACGAGTCACCTGTCTTATTGACTTTCTTTAGCTCATCTTAAAACAGAGACCCCACTAACGGGCGGGAAACTTCACATGTTCCTGGAACCCTAATTTGGCAGATCAGCAAGTCAACTTTGCTGTGGCTTGACCTTGTCAAATGTCAACCATATACAGGCACCTTCCCCAAATAAAAGGCCATGGATGTCGAGGAAAATGGAAAGGAGTTTTTTTTTTTTTTTTTTCCTTCTGTGGACGTTGTTGGTGAAATTAATTAATTAATTAATGCACTTTCTCCTACAATTATGAAAGTAGATTTGCAGTACTGTGTTTGTCACTGTGCATGGAAAGCTCAGCTCCATGAAACCGACCAAATTAAAGAATATTGGTTAAGCTTTTGAAGTACTAGTATTGTTGGGGCTCTTGACATAAATATTTATGGGGGAGGGCCAGCTAACGATGTCTCAAATCTCCAAAAATCCATGGCCAAACTACTAATCATTTATGTGGAAATATTAATGCTCACATGCATCCACTGTCTATTTCTTTTTATGGCTACTTTAGTGGGATAGTGTTTCTTTTTGTTTGAAGCTAGATAATTATGATCATTCTTGTATAGTTTTCAATTTGATAACACAAAGTTGAACCATTATTGTATCAAAAGATTGATCTCGAATTCAATGCTTTGTATTCTCTAGATAGTTGGTCTTAAATTTGATTCTCGTTTGTATGCAGGGTTGATTCTCAGTCTAGATAGTTGGTCTTAACTTTTCAAATAAGTTTGGTTAACGGGATTAAAATTTATATTAGATTCATTTTAATAACATATGAATCAATTATTTTACTTAATGTGAGATTATAACTCACGCTCTAATTCCTTTACCTCCTTAAATATTTGATATAGGGTTTGAATCTCAACAATCACATATTAACAGAGGCAAATACCCTCGGTAATGGTTTATCGAACAATAGGTTCTAATACCATATAGAGTTGTAAAGCCCACAAACTAAGATGAATACTGCTAAGAATGTTAAACCTTTTTTTTAGGTTGGAGTGGGGTCTTACCCCAATAATATTATTACTAAGAGAATAAAGAATATGACGTTACAAGAGGGGACGTTCAATTCATGTATGTGAGCCACACAAACATATTATAAGAGGGTCAATCTCGCGTTAACACGTGAGATTTGCCCTCTTATAATATTATAAGAGCTTCAAAGACTTTAGTTTTTGTAGGGGTGAAACTTGACATCTTATTCATGTGTCGACGTGAGATTGACACTCTTATAATATGTGTGTAACTCTCACACACATGAACCAAATCCGACAGAGGTTGGGGGAGACAACAAAACTAAAAAATAACAACCACCAAAAGGGATGACAAAGATACAACAAGCTATGATGGTTGGCGACAATTATGAACAGGGAAATTAAGAAGTATCAACACCTTGTCCTCCTCGCCGATCTTGACATCAACAGTTAGAAGCTAATTAATGACCCAACACTGCTGTTCCTTCCTTTATACGTAGCCCATATAGTTGTTTCTTGAGATACAACTTGTTGAAAAGGATTTTCGTCATATACAACGTTTCTAAGCTTGACCACAATCACGTAGCCGTTTCTTCATTCATCACGTTGTACATAACCTCGTTTTCGAGACATAGTTGGATCGTGCTTGCCGTCTTTAGATCCATCTCCTCCCAATTCTCGTTTGACGTTCATGCAGGTTTTGCTGACTTACCCTATATGATCATGTGAAGACCTTGTTGCACCAACAACGTCTTCACCCTCTTTTGTCATAAGCCGAAGTTTCCTTTGCCATTGAACTTTTCGACCTCGAACTTTGTCGTAAAACTTTCTATCTTCGACATATCATCCGGCATTAACCTTTAGCTCTGATACCAATTGTTGCGAAATTGATATGCTTTGATACCAATTGTTGTGACTCCCTAGATCGACGTTAGCAGAACTTGACAATATGAACAGTACTTGCAAAAAAAAAATTCATGTAAAGCAAACTAGCAATACCTAGACAAAAGAGTAATAAAGAAAGAACACAAGAATTTAACGTGATTCGACCAAACTTGACCTACGTCCACAGAACTTGAGAGAGATTTATTAATAGACTTGCAACATAGAGATCTAACTTTTCTCTTAATGCAATAAGAGTGTTTACGTTCCACTTAAATGTAGACCTAAATTACAAGAGTATTACCTTCTTTCTAGCTTTCTTGGCTTACTCTGCTCTTCTTTACTTGAGATTCTCGTTGTAGAAACTCTTTGAGATTTGTTTGGTTGATGCAATTACAATGCTTGTTTACAACATTTATTTATAAGATTTTATAATACAACTTCTATTTGGACTATGAGATGATCTTAACCTTTGGATGGTTAAAGAATCTTGATCAATCCTTTTAAGAATTGATCTCTTTGAATAGAAGGATTCTAAATCCTTTAATCTTTAGAAATAAACTTTCATTGAATGGGAATTAAATCCTCTTCATACTCCTGAAAAGAAAACTCGCAATCGCCTGAAAAGAAAACTGTTTCATCTTAATTTACTTCTTCTACTTCAAGTCACCATCTTCTCCAACTCAATTAGATTTTCTTGGACCATCATCTCTACTTGTAAAACAAGACAAAATTCGAACATGCTGGTTACATTAAGCAGACTAAGAAGACAAATATTCTTATGATACTGTGGATCGATTCTTCTTGACATCATCATACAAATAAAGCTTTTACAAAGGGGAAAAAAATTTAAAAAAAAAAAAAAAAAAATCTCTGCAAATTAACCTCTACAAACCAATTGCACTTCCAGGTCTTGTTTTGGCCCATCCATCCATCATCATTTCGTCCATCAGGGATTGTTGGTTGAGAAAGAGAAGTCATCCTCAGTCACCCCACCCCTGGACGAGTTGTAGCCTTCCCCTTCACTCACAAACGAAGAGTAGCAGTCATCATCCCCTCCTTCCCTCTCCTTCAACTCCTCAATCTTCGCCACTGCGTCCCTCAGCCCCCACCTCTTGTTCACGTCGGCCTCACAACACCCCAGCCCAATCTGCAACAAATTCAGCATCTCCCCCTCGCCGATCCTCGTCCTCCTCATCTCCCCGTCAAACACCTCACCCGTCCACTCCTCCCTCACCACCGAGTTCACCCAGTTGGCCAGGTCCGACCCCCCTCTCACCTGCCTCGAGTAGTTCCCGGGGAACTTCCCCGTGAGGATTTCAAGAATCAGGACTCCGAGGCTCCACACGTCGCTCTTTTTGGACAGCCTGCCGTATTGCTTGTATTCCGGGGACTTGTAGGCGATCATGGCCTGGGAGGCGTGGGCTTGACTCATGACGGGGAGGAGGGCATAGTCGGTCAGGAGGGGCTCGTAGTTGTCGGTTAGGAGGACGTTGGAGGACTTCAGGTGGCCGTGGGGAGTGCTTAGGACTGAGAGCTCGTCGTAGAGGTAGCTCAGGCCCCGAGCGATGCCCTTGACGATCTTTAGGCGCGTCGGCCAGTCGAGTGCTGGATTGTCCGCAGTGCGATTACCTGAAGGGGGAAAGATCTCAGTATTACCGACCATCAATATTGGCAATATTGTCCATATGGGTAATATCAGCTCATGGATATCGAGCGATGATGTGATATTACCGATATATATCAGAATCTGAGTGGTATTTGAAATAGGGAACATAATATGAATTTGATGGGGTCAAAAGTCGAGGCCCATCAGATTAAGCCGAATCACAGTGGTTGTTAGTTAGTCTATATTTAAGTTCAAAGGCTGAAAAAAGTTAATACTATAAAAGTTCTAAACAAATATAAGCAGCAGCTTGAATCTAATAAATAAAGCAAAGTAATGAGAATGAAAAATTGAAGACAGTAAAACTAGCAGGTTATCAGTTGGTAAGACAGGCTTGCTGACAGTCAGAAATTGGTTACTAGAAAAGATAGTAATTAATTTTAGAAACGGTTATGATTTGTTTTGAGTAAAAATTGGAGATGAGAGGAGTATGTGGGTTGTTAGTATTGAAATAAATCCTAGCCACTTAAATTCTAATAGATGGTTGTGATTTACTTATAATTTTTTTGAAAAAAATGAACCAAAAAAAAAAAACCAAAAGGTAGGCAGGCTCACCATGAAGCAAACTAGCCAAGCTCCCACAAGGAATAAAGTCAGTGACCAAGAGCTTCTCCTCCTTCCTGAAATAGTAAGCAACCAGAGGCAGCAAGTTTGTATGAGACAGCCTCCCAATTCTCCTCATGTGCTCTTGGAAATCATCCTTCACCATCGAATTCATCTCCCTGAATCTCTTCACCACAACTGCACGCCCATCAAGCAACAAAGCCTTGTAAGACGACCCAAACTCTCCGCTGCCCAAAACCTCGGCCGAGGCCCTCAGCAGGTCCTGCAGCGCGAACGTCTCCCTCCTCTCTTCCCTTGTGAACTCCAGCCTTCCCTGTTCCTTCTCCCCGGCCGGCGCCATTGCCGCCTTCTTATATGTTGCTCCTCCTTGCTCCCCCTTGAGGCTTTCGGCCTTCTTGGGCTTTTGGAACTGCGAGGCCCGGCCGATTTCCTTCTCCTTTGACTTCTTCAGCTTCTTGTGGCGGAGGATGGCATAGGTGACGCCTATGATTGCTAGCACAACGCCGACGCAGACTACGGCGATGGCGGCGATCAGTGTAGTAGAGAGCTTCTTGGGCGACGACGGTGGCGGTGCTGGCGCTGCCGGGGATTTTACTGACAAGCACGGGGCCTTCAACGGTGGGCCGCAAAGAGCCTTGTTGTCTGCAAATTAAGAGAAGCAAGCAAATGGTTACATGAATTATTTTATCAATCACACAAAAGAGGCTTAATTCCATAAACTACTATGAACTCTCAGTTCAAAAATTTATCAAAAACTATCAAAAATACAAAAACCTACCATGAACTTATAAAACTCTCCAAAATTTTTAAAGAACTAAGACATATTCCGTGATAGTTTATTGTAATTTTCAGAGTCCGTGATAATTTTCTCTAAAATCTGATAAAGTTTACAGCAGTTTAAGAAAGACTTATTATGGAAGGATTCGTTGCTGAATCCTTCTCACTTAAATACTGTCCTACGACATCTGAATACAAGATCTACTCCATTGAAGTTGATCTATATTATTTCAAGTAACTAAAAATAAAAAATCATATATTTTGAATACTTTTTACTCATCCATCAAGTAGTTGCAAAATATATGATCGAAATCGTGAGATGATTAGTTTAACGGTATAAGAATATTTGAAATTTAATAAAAATTGGTGTGTGAGAGTTTTTAAATATTTAAATCATAATGAAATGATCGGATCGACAATTTTTATGTTTAAAGATATAAATCTAAGCAATATGTTATTTTCAATCGTCCATTTTACGCCTACTTGATTGATTGATAGGCAAAAATTATAAAATAAATAATTTTTGCTTTTTAGTTACTTGAATAACGTAAATCAACTTGAAAAGAATGGATCTTGCACTCGGAATTCGTAGAGTTGTATTTGAGCGAAAAGTATTTGGTTTTGATTCCTTTCAGAACGATGGAAATCTATCTCGTTTTATAAATGTTAGTCCACAAAGGACTCATTTCGAGAATTCTGTCGAAAAATTTTCTGCTCACCGCCATTTTCGTCACCGCGCTCATCTAGACTGTTGATTCCGGCGGGCCTCCGGGTGGGACTCAGTGGCCCCACCGGCTGAATGGCTCCCAACACGGGATGATGGGCGTGAACAAGAGATGCGGTGAGCAAAATGGAACTAAAATTTGTTGGTCTCACCTGCAAACATGCTAGGATCCATCTTGCTAAGCCTGTCAGGGATCTTTCCCTCCAACTTGTTACTCGAAAAGTCGGCCACTCTCAAATCCGCCTGCCTAAAACTTGGGATCCCCCCAAAACTTGGAATCTCGCCGACGAAGCCATTGTGATCCAGCCACAGCTCCAACAGTGAATCCACCCGAGCAAGCGAGCTCGGAACCCGGCCCGTGAACCCGTTCCTCGACAGAAGAACCTTCTTCAGCGACTGCATACCATCAAACGCATCGTCGGGGATCTCTCCGGTCAGGTTATTCATCGAGAAGAAGACCGTTTTCAGCCCCTTGAACTTCCTCAAATCAGGCAAGGGCCCTGCGAAGCTGTTGTTGGTGAAGCTGAGAGTCCGAATCAGGGGCAGCGCGGTTATCGGGTCGAGGTTCAGTCGACCCGAGAGGCCCGTGCTCTCCAGCTGCAGCCCGCGCACGGCTCCATCGTCGTCGCAGAGGACTCCTCGCCACACGGGCTTCGCGCATGGGTTTGAGTTTTGGACCCAGCTGCGCAAGGAGCCTGCAGGGTCCATTACAGTGGCCTTGAACTGAAGGAGAAAGTTCACGTCAGACGCTACATCTGAGGTTGTGACCCTAAAGGGAGGAACAAGAGGGAGAAGAGAAAAGAAGCGAAAGGCCGAGCACTGGCGGCCATCGGAGAGAAGGTGGCTGTGGGAGAACTGAGAGGCCAAGATTTGAAGGGATTTGAGAACAGAGAGAATGGGCGGCAAGTGCCAAGTACCCAGAAACTTGACGAGGTATACTTTGAAGAAGTTGGGTAGATTTGTGAAGATACAGGAAGGGGCCGGCCAAGGCCTTCTCCTTATAATAGAGACTAACGAAGATATTGGACTTTTGTTCGTTTGTGGTGATTAATTAATGTTAATTATGTGATCAAGGAGATACTATGTTGGTACTTTGACGTTTTATTCTCTTTGTTGCCGCCAAATAAAGAGAGCTGGACATTGGAAGAAGTCATTTGGTTAAATTTTTTTTTAAGAATAATTAGAGAAAAGGACGAGATATATAATCCAGTTATGGTCGAAGAACACTTGGAAGGGAATGTATGTGACAGCTTAGTACCTGGTCTTCTTGTATCTTAATAAGTGGGAAAAGAATGCGTTTTTTTTTTATTTTAATCAAATTAAGAAATAAAGATTTGTTTAGTTTTAACAATTTTACAAATAGTCAAAAGGGATTTTTTCTCTTTGTTAGTGAAAACTTGGGAGGGACGTGTGGTTATTTTTCTTTTAAAGAAATGTTAGTTAGGGAGTTTTCCCTTACGATGCGTTTAGCACACAGGAATTCACTTGAGAATTTAAAACTACCATGTGAATTAATGTGTTTGACAGTTGACATAAGCTCAACTCCACATCTCGAGAATATTGGGTTCTCATGAGCATGAAATTTTCCCTCATTTCGTGATAATATAATTCCCACAATGATAAGTGGGTATTTTGTATTCCGCTTGATGATAATTTATAAGAAAAATTATTTCTTAAAACAATCTTATTTATTTTTCTCATCTTTCTCCCTTCCTTGTCCTTTGTCACCAGGAAAGATGCAACCACCACCAATGTCGCCGACCATTACTGTCATTGTCACCATCATGGCGATCACAGCCGCCAACTTCACTATCGCCGCCAACCCACATCACTGCTGACCATCGCTTGTCATCACTGTTGACCATCGTGAACCCAGTGATCGCCAATGTTGACCACCGCCGCCTTTACAAACTTTAACCACACAACCGATCGATGCCAATGTCAACTGTCATCGCTGTAGACTACCCTAACCGCCAGCCATCGTTGTTGCCATCGTTGAACATTGACTGTTGCTACCAATCATCCCTAACCGCAGTCACGACCATCCCTGACCTTCACCACCACTATTGATCACCGTCGAGAGTCCTTGCAGCCAAATGTCTTACATCCACACGCCGCTATCTCCACCACCATCGACCACCACCACCAATCACCGTTGTCAGCACTATATCACTACTTTGTTCAGTGATACTAACTCCAAGATTAGTTTGAGAGAGATTTTTTTTGGAATGTCATATTCTTGAAAATCTTTTTTAACATACCAAACGCAACAATACTTTATTATTGACTGAAATATTCTAATTATACCAAACATGCTATTGCAACATAGTTAGAAATTTAATGCCAGGAAATCAAACTTCTAGGAGATAGAAATATTGCATTCTGCATATGGAACACAGCTTTACAGTCACTAATACACAAATAAAGATAATTAGTACAGCTTATTCCAAATTTTCTTTCATTAAAATAGAAAATAGAGGGTTAGCTTTCGCAAAGTTACTTTTAGATTTCTACAGTTGAGAAAATTTTCTACTTTGATTAAGTTGAAGGTGAAATTAGAACAAAGGTTTACATAAAACAACAACAACAACAACAACAACAACAACAAAAACAAAGTCATTCCCACTTTTACTTTAAAAACTTAAATTAGAAAAAGCAGCAACTACAAAACCTTCGTCCCAGATCGTTTAGCCAGACAATAGTAGCAGAGTTAAACATCTTCACAGTTTATATGACATGCAGTGCTTTAAAATAATGTTTAATTATACACACTTACCGCCTAATTATAATGGTTAAGAGTGTCATTAACTGTAACATAATAGTACATGTATCACATAAACAAGACCAAACAGGTCCTATGTTGCCCAATACAACTTAGATTGCAAAAATTACAGAAATTTAGCCCATTTTTAGTTAATTTTGATATGCTCAGTATTATCTTAGAAATAAAACTCTAATTTAATCACTCCAATGATATCTTGACAATATATAACGAGTAATTTCTTGTGTAACATATCACAGCTGTTTGCAGCTATGACTATGATTTTGACTCCACCAACAACTCTCAACCCTGGTTAGAGGTGCTTAGTTAACTACGCTTTTGGGCAAATTAGGATGTCAAGAATGAGGATCCAGAGGGAACCAGGTACTTTACCTAGATATTGCCAAAAGAATTAGCTTTCCCAAAAATAACTGGCTTTTGAATTCGAAATATTATATGCTAATGAGCCTGTTTAATACCTGCTTGATTGTTAACAGCCTCCAGTAAGAAGGATAACTCCAATGAAAACTGTATCAGAATATTGAGTCACATGTTAGAATACAGGAATAATGACAAGTATCACAGTTAGGATTGACAATCTACAAAAAAATTCAACTTGCCCCTAATACCAAAGTGACCTTGAAAATATTCGCCAAAGGATACACAATACTAAACCAAACGACTGGCCTAGGCTGGATGGTTAGGTATTATATTGAAGGATACAGCACAATTGTAATCTACTGGAAATATCAAAGAAAATCTTACAATAAGTGAAACGATGTATGAGGATACATTGCTCAAGTACAAAATTTTATTGAAATAATTCCATCATTGGTTTCATTTATGAATTGCAGAACTTGAGAGGGCTCCTATATACATTATAGAACAAAAATGTAACACTCTGATTATTGTGGGGACGATCCTCCATACATTTCTATAACCAAAAGGTAACAGTTGTATTATTATTTTTTGGGGAGAGATTTGCATGTATTTTTCTGTCACATGGTAATTCTACATGATAAGTGAGCAACTCTCGCACCTTTTATTCGCTTCAATCAGAAAAGATGGAATCATCACCTGCTTCCCCGTGGCGCGGTAGAAGGCAGTTGTTGAACGGCAGCGAGTGGATTCACCTGGACAGAGAAGGCGAGCTGCCAAGCATCAATCAGAGCTCTTCTTATGGATGAGACTTGTCTCGATACAATCCTGTAATATATCATACAAAAGAATTCCTCCATAAGAAACTAAAATCCATGCTGCCATTCTGGAAGGAAGCATGCATCTAATTGTCACGCTGTTTTTTCCCTGCAAGAATCTATAATCTGAGGTTCCATTGAGATGAATGCAGCTAAGCTTCAATGCACTACCATTATTGATTGATTTAACCATAACAGCAAAACAACAAATCCTTATACCCTGTATTTTAACATTTATATATGAATCTGTTTTCTCCATTCAGCACTGTACTATGGGTCATAGCTCCTTTTGCTCGTCTCATCCGCCTGATGAATAAAGCAAGGATATAAACAAAACCATATTCACAATTCTCCCCACTCGTATAATTTCTTCAACTACCCATACGGTTTTTTTTCCCCCTTCAAAGGATTATTTTTGAAAGAGTTGTCCAAAAAGGAAGTTATTCTACAGTTATTAAATAATACTGAATTACGGACTTCATGAAATACTAAAGTAACTAAAGCTATAGTTATTATTGATGTTGTTTGCTGTCCTTGCTGCTCTGCTATACTTATCAAGCATATGCGGCACAAAATCATAAAAAACGAGAATAATTTATGCTAGTTTGATTGAGTTTATTTATTTAAGAGTATTTTGTTTAGTCGCCTTCAAAAACAACCTCAAACGGTATTAAAGATTTCATATAGACTACAAAAAAATTATAATAATAATCTAGAAGTGTGCAGAGGGCTCAATTGATCTCCAGTTAGTTTTAACATAAGCAAAAACTACAATTCAAAATATATTTAAAAAACCATTAGACTCAGTTGTTCACTTTCTTGATTCTTCAAAGACTTTAGGCATAACTATTTATAAATAGTTTCACAGGAAATTAATAATTTTAAAAAAAGGAAAGAAAGTTAAGACTTGGATCCATCAAACTTCTTCGCATAAAATCATAATAATGACCGTTCACACACACACACACACACACACACAAAGAGAGAGAGAGAGAGAGAGAGAGAGAGAGAGAGAGAGAGAGAGAGAGAGAGAGTTGTGTCATTCCGGAAGGATTCGAGGCCGAATCCTTCCCACTTAAATACGACCCTACGACATCTAAATGCAAGATTTATTCCACTGAAGTTGATCTACATTATTTCAGGTAACTAAAAATCAAAAATCATGTATTTTGAATAATTTTTGACCATCCATCGAGTAGGTGTAAAATGGACAAATAAAAATAGCATATTGCTTAGATCTACATCTTTAAATATACAAATTCTCGATCTGACCATTTCATTATGATCTAAACACTTAAAAACTCTCACATACTAATTTTTATTAGATTTCAAATATTCTACATAATTAAACTAACCAATTCACTATTTCTGTCGTCTATTTTGCGCCTATTTGATGGATGGGCAAAAATTATTCAAATACATGATTTTTATTTTTAATTACTTGAAATAATGTAGATCAATTTCAACAGAGTGAATCTTACATTCAGATATCGTAGGGTTGTATTTGAGTGGGAATGATTCGGCCTCGAATCCTTCCAGAATGACACGTCTATCTATCTATATTAAGAAGAGAGATAGACTTGTGCCATTCCGGAAGGATTAAAGGCTAAATCCTTCCCACTCAAATACAACCCTACGACATTCGAATATAAGATCCATCCGTTGAAGTTATGCTATATTATTTCAAGTATCTATAAATCAAAAATCAAGTATTTTAAATACTTTTTACCCATGCATCAAGTATGAAAAAACAGACGGCCTAAATAGTGAGTTAGGTAGTTTAACGATGTAGAACATTTGAAACCTAACAAAAATTAGTTTGTATGGGTTTTTAAATGTTTAGATCATGATCAAATGGTCGAATCGAGAATTTGTATGTCTAAAGACATAGATTTAACCAACTCACTACTTTCGACAGTCCATTTTGCGCCGCTTGGTGGATGGGCAAAAAGTATTCAAAACACTTGATTTTTAGTTACATGAAATAATATAGATCAACTTCAACGGAATGGATCTTGTATTCAAATATCAGATGTTGAAATTGAGTGGGAAAGATTCGGGCTCGAATCTTTCGCATGCACCCAAGTCCATACACACACACTTGTCCTTCCAAAAGGATTTGAGCCTGATTCCTTCCCACTCAATTTCAACCCCCCGACATTCGAATACAAGATCCACTCTGTTAAAGTTGATCGATATTATTTCAAATATCTATAAACCAAAAATCAAGTATTTTGGATACTTTTTGCCCATCCATCAAGCGGCGCAAAATGGACGGCCGAAAGTAGCGAGTTGATTTGATTTATGTCTTTAGACATACAAATTCTCGTCCGACCATTTCATTATGATCTAAACATTTCAAAACCCCTACAAACTAATTTTTGTTATGTTTCAAATGTTATACACTAACATCGTTAAACTAACCAACTCACTATTTAGGTCGTCCGTTTTTTTTCCTACTTGATGCATGGGCAAAAGGTATTCAAAATACTTGATTTTTAGTTTATAGATACTTGAAATAATATAAATCAGCTTCAACGGAGTAGATCTTATATTAGAATGTCGAATGTTGGTATTTCAGTGGAAAGAATTCGGCCTCAAATTCTTTTGGAAGGACACAAGTCTATCTCCATACGCACACATATACATAAGAGAAAGAACGGAAAATCAGCTGACAGGAGGGACTACCTCCTATGTCGCTGATGTGACAAATTCTCATCCCCAGATCTGGGCCTGAGTAATAATAAGTGAGAGGGTTGATAAGTTTGCAAAAAAACTTCTTTCTTACCTCGATCAAACCCCACAGCTCAAATTGTCGATCTCTCATCCCTTCATTCTCCTATCTAGCCTTTCCCTCTCCTTTCTCTCTCTCCCCCTCTTCTATCTTGCCTCGATCAAACCATTTCTCGCTGCTACCCCAGCCTCACTCTTTGTCTCAGCTCTCTCTATTCTCTCTTGATCTCGATCCTGAACACATCAACTGGCCTCTGTCGCCCTCACTGCCCTAGCCTCTCTCTCGATCTCGTCGACGCCTTCATCCCATCTCTCTCATTGGCGTCGCCTATATTATCTCAAAGATGGACATCTGCAGTGAAAGCATTCAGGTAAATGTAATGGTTAAATAGTTTACTCTTCGTTTACTCTTTTTTCCTTGCTTTAGGAACTAAAATTTCTCTTGTAACCAATCAGCTCAAAGCCAATTGGGAACGTAATTACTGGGATTGATCTGAATACTACAAATTCATGTGTGGCAGTGAAGGAGGGCAAGGTATGGATCTACTTCAATTTCAGTTTTCATTATAAATTATGTCGTGAATGCTTACTTTATCAATCGAGGTCAAATAATTTAACATCAAAATATTTTTTAAACTTTTGCCAAATATATTGTTGAGACCCCTAAGCATAAGCTCTAACCGATGACTGATTCAAAACATATAATTTTTTCTGTATATGTTTCTTTCTCTGTAAACTTATGTTCAATTTGATATTGTTGCATGCTAGATGATTGGCGAAGTAAATTGGGACTCTGCAATTGAATATAAAAAGTAAATATGTGGTGACTTTTCATAGGCTGGTCTCAGTTATATGAGTTGTAGATTTCTTTTCTCGAATATGAAAAGTTAATGTGAATATTGATCTTTATGTTAGTATTCTTATTGCTTCTTTAAACTCTTCTCAGGAATGTATGATGATGATGTTGAAATGAATGACATTCTACCTAGTGGTACAAGAGAAGAAGAGACACAAATTCATGTGAATTAGGTAAATCGAAATGGGAGCAAATCTCTTACCAGAGAAAAACAATATTGGTTTGGAGTGTCCTACACATGTTGAGGCATACAACTACTATAATTCATATGCATTTCATTGTGGCTTTGGAATTTGTAGAGAATACATTAATAAGTCAAGATCTGTTCCAAATATAGTTATTTCTTGAACTTTTATTTGTAACAAGATAGGGAAGAAAAGGATGATGGATAAAAGAGAATTGGGAAAAGTCGTTCGAAAACCTAACAAGAGAGTGAGTTGTGGAGCCAATATGAAAATCAAGTTGACTTCTTCAGACACATGGGTAATTAATAAGTTTGTGGGGGAGCACACACATGACATCACAAACCTTGACAAAGTGTTTCATCATTATTCTTACAGAAAGCAGCATCACACACAGGCTGCAAGGAGTAATATTCAAAATTTGAGTCAAGAAGAAATTACTTCTAATATTTCATGGATGCTTAATGTTACATATAAGAGTCAAGATAGTGTACAAATCACTCCACAACAATGCAGTGATCATATTAGAACAATAAGGAAGAATAACAACGGCAATGAGTCCATCTCTATCATTAGGAATTTTCAAGACCGGAGAGCGACGAATCCAGATTTCTATTTTGCTATGGATGTTAATCATTTAGGCATGCTGAAGAGTGTGTTTTGGGATGGGAGATCAAGATCATTCTAAAGTTTTGGAGACGTGATAGTCTTCAATGTTACTTGTTGGACCAACCATTTGAGTCTTGTTTTTGCTCCATTCACAAGAGTTAAGCATCATCAATAGTCCACACTCTTCGATTGTGCATTACTTACAGATGAGTAAGAAGTTACATTTGTGTGGCTCTTCATCCAGTGGCTCGAGTGCATGCGTGGACTTACACCAAAAGCAATCGTCACATATCAAGATCCGCAAATAGGGGGAGAGCTATAGAAAAGGTTTTCTTTAATACTCAACATCAGTTTTGCTCTTGGCATATCGGCAAGCATGTTGCCGAGAAGGAAGTGTAATTGAAGAACCAATATGGAGACGAGTTCTCTAAATTCTTTAACAGTTAGTATCGAACAAGTACCATAAGCAAGTGTGAGAAACGATGAGCCATAGATGAAAATGCATCAAGTTGGTTATCAAAGATGTACAGATTGTGAGAACATTGGGTGGATGCATACATGAAAGATGTATTTTGGGCAGGAATGACAAGCAATCAGAGGAGTAAAAGTATCAATGATTTCTTTGATGGCTTTGTCAATTCAAAAACTCGGATTGTTGACTTCGTATGTCAATATGACAAAGCCATAACAGCCCGTCGTGCCTCCAAATCTCATAAAGATTTCATGAATCAAAATAATGCCCACTCAATTGTCTTTCACACTCTATTATAGTGCAAGCCCGAAAATCATATGCTAGAGAGATCTTAAAGCTTTTTCAAACGAGTTCCTTGATGGTGTGTCACTTTTTCATGAAAAGCCCCAAAGTGAAGGATCAAAAAGAATTTTTAAAGTTAAATATTCTCTCAATGACCAAGACAAGTGGGAGGAGGTGACTTTTGATCAGGTTAGCGAGCTTACTGCCTCATGCACTTGTGCAATGCTTGAAACAAATGGTATTTTATGACGGCTTATCTTGCATATCATGCTTAATAATCAAGTGAAAGCTTTTCCAGAAAGTTAGATATTGCATAGGTGGAAGATTGATACAAGGTAAAGAAATATTGGATTTGCTAATGTTATGAATCTAAGAAAAAAATGAAAATAGCATGGAACAGTGTGGGATCATAATATTGTGGGCCCTTCGAGCCAAGTTTAATGAGGGACTTGAAATGGTGTCAGAAACAGAACCTCTTATGTTTAGACTTGAGAGTATGTTAGAAGATTTAATTCTAGAAGCCAAGAAGGAAATGATGCCCAAGGAGATCCATGCTCGATATTCCCATATTGAAAGTTAAGTTGGATCGAGCGCTCCCATGGTGTTGAGATCAGGTGAAGAAAACTTTGTTCGAGACCCCGATGGTCCTGTTAAGACAAAGGGTCGTCCAAAGTGTCCTGCAAAATTACAATAAAGATTTGAAGGATCACAAAAAATAAAGAGACAAAACAGAGAAAATGTGGGAATTACGGACAATCAGTCACTACAAAACCGGTTGTACCATGTCAGTAAGTTGCCCCTGATTGTTTGTTTACATGACCTAACTCTTGCTTAAATAACCTGTCATACTAATTTTTGTTTTATGATTTTTTTCAGAATAAGGAGCTTTAGCATATGATGCAAAGGAGATGCAATTTCCAACACTAATTGCAGCACTTTTTGACCCAGCACTCATTTCAGCTCAGCATGTATACGTATTTATTTGGTGCATATAGTTATGTTTGAATTTTGGAAGTCTAGCTATTATATATTGATCAGTTAGGTACTGAGTCCCCTTCTATATATTTTCAAGTCTCTAATTTTTCCTACTGATATTGGCCAGGTTCATTACATGGGGGAGTAACAACAAAGCATTTTGGAGACAGATACTTTGTAAAGTGGGTGCTTACTGCATTTAGCTTAGCATGATGATTGTTGAACATTAAGAGGTTGCCCACTTTTGTAAAGAAATGGAGTGAATACTCAAAACAAGCTAATTGACTTGGTGGAATTTTTATTTGGATATGTAGCGACTCAGTCATGCTAATTTAATGACGTCTGGATGTGATTTTGTTATTTGGGGATGTTTTAAACAATGTTATTGATGTCTGAAACAATGTTAATTTTCATGCTGTTTGAAGAGATGGTCGTATTCTGCTTCTATGTACTTCATTGTTTGCCTCTTTTGTGAGTTGTTGAAATTTCAATTTATTGTGGATGTTGTCTCATTTGGGATTCTTTGCGAATGTGGCAGCTAAAGTTGTTCACAGAGATTGAACGGTGTGTTGCAGGTGGAAGCTCTCTGCAGAGACTGCAGCAGCAGCTATCTCTACAGAGAGAGTTGTTGTTGTTTCTCTCCCTGCACAAAGACTGCAGTTGCTGCTCAGCAGCCACTGTGCAGAGAGAGCAGCAGTTCGCTCTCTCTGTAGAGAGAGAGCTATTGCTGCAGTTTAAGTGCAGAGATTTTCTTATCCTTCACTTCTACTTAGGAGTTGTCATGATTCATGAGAAGCCTTTTTCAGCTATCACAAGTCTTTGACTAGCAACATTTTAGATTGTGATGCTTTAATTGTTGTAGCTCAATCAACATGAAGAAATTAATTCAAATAGGCATAAATCTCAATGCACTACTAGCCCAACTGCAAGCTAAAAAATAACAAGCATGTTTCCTCAATGTTTCCTCTATCCAAGAACTTTGTTCATTAATTCAAAATACAATCACTTCCCACTGAGCTCTCACAGATATCCTCTCAATTCTCAATCTACCAACTAGACTATTTACCCATTAAGCATTTCAGTATCTAAATCTACAGTCTAAAAACAATACAAAGCATTTCATAAGCTGAAACTTATAACTTAACACAGAAAAAAGACTTGACGCTACTCTTTACATATCAATGGGCACGCGGTTATACAAATGTGATGGCAGCCTAGGAATTGTGACCGCTTGCAGGGCATATGCATGAAGGTAACCATCCCAGGATTCTCCGTCGTGTCAATTTCCTCTAGCTTCACCCCTTCCGGCAACTCCCATTTGAAGTGGTGCAGGAGATGTCCCAACATAGACCGCACCATGTTGATACCGAGTTGTGCACCAGGGCACACCCTTCTTCCAGCTCTGAAGGGCAGCACGCGAAAATCATTCCCCTTAATATCGATATTCTCCTCTTCAAATCTTTCTGGTCGGAACTCCAATGGATTCTCTCACAGCTTGGGGTCACGAGCGATAGTCCACGTGTTTACGTGCACGATAGCTGAAAAAGGCTTCTCGTGAGTCATGACAACACCGAAGTAGAAAGTGAAGGGTTCAAGATCGAGTTCGAGAACGAGAGAGAATAGAGTAGAGGGACGAGGGTGGCAGTGAAATCAAGAGAGGGGGGTGGGGCGGCGAGGTTGGGCAACGGATGGTTTCAGGATCGATTTCAAGAGCGAGAGAGAATAAAGAGAGTTGGGACAAGGGTGGCGGCAAGAGAGAGAGGGTGGGGCGGCGGATGGGTTCGGGATCGAGTTCGAGAGCGAGAGAATAGAGAGAGTTGGAATTGTGGCGGCGGCAAGATCGAGATCGAGAGAGGCTGGATGGCGAGGGTGGCGACGAGAAGGGTATGATCGAGGCAAGAGAGAAGAGGAAGAGAGGAGAAGAAAGGGATGAGATCGAGAGTTTGAGCTGTGTGGGGTTTGATCAGGCAAGAGAGAAGAATTTTTTGCAAACTTATCAACCTTCTCACTTATTATTACTCAACCACAGATCTGGGGCTGAGATTTTATTACATCAGCAACAGAAGAGGTAGTCCCTCTTGTGTCAGCTCATTTCTCATTTTCTCATACATATAAATATATATATAAAGAGAAATAAACTTGTGTCATTGTGGAAGAATTCGAGGTCAAATCCTTCCCATTCAAATACAACCCTACAACATCTAAATGCAAGATTCGTTCTGTTGAAGTTGATTTACATTATTTCAAGTAACTAAAAACTAAAAATCATATATTTTGGATATTTTTTTGCCCATCCATCAAGTAGGCGTAAAATGGACGGCCGAAAATAACATATTGCTTAGATCTACATCTTTAAACAGACAAATACTCGATTCGACTATTTCATCATGATTTAAACACTTAAAAACCCTCACACGTCATTTTTTTGTTATATTTCAAATATTCTACATAGTTAAACTAACCAACTCACTATTTCAGTCGTCCATTTTGTGTCTACTTGATGAATGGGCAAAAAAGTATTCAAAATACATGATTTTTTATTTTTAATTACTTGAAATAATTTAGATCAACTTTAACAAAGTGGATCTTGCGTTCGGATAGTAGGATTGTATTTGAGTGGGAAGGATTCAGCCTCGAATCCTTCCGAAATGACACGAGTACACACACATAGATAGATATATATATATATAACCGTCCATTTTTTAACCATTTGATGCATGGTTAAAAAGTATCAAAAGTTCATGATCTTTTTTCACAACCATTTTACGATATATAAATCAAAATTAATGGAGCAAAGCAAATCTTCCCTAGGTATGGTCTGTGGTGAGTTTTTAGGCCGCCTCCCTAAATAGTTATCTAAAGATACATACTAGAAACACTTTACCCATATATATATATATATATATATATATATATATATATATATATATAGAGAGAGAGAGAGAGAGAGAGAGAGATTGTAAAGATATCAAGATATCCAAAAAGAAGAATACTATTATGGTAATGATAAATTAATAAGGAAAACAAATTGATTATGTAAAAGTAAAAGAATTAAGTCAAGTGTCATTCGTTAAGTGAAAATAATAATGTGGTTTAGATTATTTATCACCATCCAAAAAACTAAACAGTAAAAAGTAAACAGCAAAATTAAATTGCTTAGCATACAAAAGGCAGTGTCAGTCAAGAACTTTCCTCAAAATCCATGAAGTTTCTAAGATAATTCTACACACACACACACACACACACACACACACAATCCAATAACATATTGGTATTATTGGTAATATTTAGTGTAGTATCAGCATCTAACCCCATTTATCATGTAGTGCCCTTCTCTCTATAGGACATTATCTTTCTCACTGAAGTCATAAGATTTTAGAAATATTTTCTGCACTATTTCCAAATCCCAATTGTGTTTTTCAACCAAATTCCTAGTTGCAATAATAAGCAAAATCCAAACTATAAACATGTACCCAAGAGATGCAATGGAAGAGCAAGTTTCATGTCAGTCAGGAAAGACTGAAACATACAACCAATGACTAGTGATTCGTATTGTATTTTGACATGGATGCATGATTGTTGTCCCATGGTTCATGTGATTACCACAATACTTTTCTGTGTTTGTTTATGTTCATATATTGAACATCCTTAAATCATAATAAAAAATGAATTAAGCAACTAATACATTATAAAATTTGTAATGAAAGGGCGTGAGAGGTCCACATCATGTATTTTCTTTACATAAACAAAGTTGAATGCCTCGAGTGACCAACTAGTATGAAAATGCATATGTTAAAAATGGATGGATACGTCAAAGTTTAGTATGAACTAAGAACTGCATTGCATATCATAGATTATAGCTATGTTTCCTTCTCTAATTGACACTTCGCTGAACGCAAAGAAACAGAAATTTGGCAAAAGAAAAAAAAAACATATTACCACTTCAAGATTGCACGTCTCTTCCGGAGAATATACAAAGTGAAAAGCATCAGTGAGCCCAGAAACATAATCTTTCCACGAGGAAGGACCAAACAGAAATTGCCAAACTTCAACAGAACTCTCTGATCTGAGATACGCTCAATAGATGGCTTAATAGATTTCAAAGAGGCAGGTTTCAATTCATCTCCAATAGGATGGTTTTGTAGCTCAGTAGTCTTGGGAAAACTTTTTCCCAAAGATACAGCCGAGCCCGTGCTTGCTACAGTTAATCCACCACTTCCCTCTGCTGCTGAAGAGGTTCCTGGACCTAGAGATGAGCTGGAATGTGCAGCTAGATGCAATGAGTACAATCTTCTCAACATATCCTACAGAGTTCAGGAAAAAAAAACCATCTGATTCCGATTCCAAAGGAAGCTTAATATGAAAGCAATCAGATGGAAAGCTTAAAAAAAGAGACAGAAGTGAAGTTACAGTCTTACAAGTAGTTAAGTTTGTATTAGTTTGCATGTTGATGCATACGAAGGCAATCAATGAACATCTCCATTTTGCACTGTAAAATTTTAACTTTTAGGGACAATATTGTTTAGTTCACAAGTCACTGGTTGACAACCTACACCCCACCCCCCTCTATGTGAACGGTTTACACTGGGCAACTAATATTGGATCAACTTCTCATGTAGAATGTAGATATCTAATCTATCCAAGTCATGTTCAAGAAGCTACAACAAAATCAAATAAAACATACTCTATATATAGACCAAACCAAAATCCAGGAAACCAACTGAACAAGACAGATGGGATATCTCACCTGCCGTTTTTCTTCAGGCAATCCTGCTTTCTCTGTCCATGAAATAGCAACATCAGGTTTATGTAGGATCATACCAAGTATTGTTATGGCATAAACCTCTGCTACCTCCAAATACTTTTCTACAGGTATGACAGCCTGCCATTGGCATCCTTCAAAAGAAGAACTCTGCAATTCTGCTTTCGGCAAAACATTTGATTCCTCTTTCAAATAAACCCATTTTTTAAGGAACTCCTCAAAGATTGTCCTCAGCTTGGCTGAATATCCCTCTGAAATTTGCATGCAGGCCCTGCCAAAGACCAAGGTATTTACATGCTTTCCTTCTTGACAACAATAATGGCATAGCACAAACAAAAGCAAAAAAAAAAAAAAAAAATGAAAAAGAGTACAAAATCCCTTTGAACACACTTTAAATTTAAGAATCACAAAATCTAAACATTCTTGGAAACAACTACATGCCATACAAAGGTAGATCGAGATACCCTGTTAAGAAAACTTGAACAGGTATTGCTTGCACTGTACCAAACAACATTGTAAGCTCACCAAAGAGTTCTCTTGTCCTGCATTTAGTAGAGCTGCCAGGCAGTTAGTAAATTAAGTATCGGAACTCAGTAAAATCACAAAGCCTGCATGTAAAGCTAGTTAGTCACAATAACATGAAGTCCTGTACAAGGAAATAAAGCAAAGATAACACAAAAATTTAATGCTATTTATATGAGGCAAACTGTTTGAAATTTTTCATTACTGAGAAATAGAAAAGCCAACAACACACTCATAAGAAACAAGCCCTTTGTCGCCAATTAGAAGTTAGCTTTACAGATTCATTGTTCTTGTTGAGATACATCAATGGTCCTCCAGCAAAGCAACAAGTTATAGCTATTTCTTTTTGTTTCTTATTATTACCATTTTCTCCTCACTCAACTTTTTTTCCCTCTTCTTAAGAAGGCATCTATCACTGCACACGAGTAAAATTCCCACCAGCTCCACAGCACTTTGTCTCCAAAACTTACGCCTACTATGCTTGACCTAAATGTTGTCCAAAAATAAACCTCAAATCCTAGAGTCCACATGTGACAGCCACACGAGTTCTGCACTGATATTTCTTAGGACACCAGTAATTTGATTCTAGAACATGTCTTTAACACATATTTTCATGCATATTATGGTCTACTATACTCAATTTAATCCACTAATACCTCATGATATTTAATCACATTATGTATACATTCATCAAGTCAAATTATTTATATCTGCACCTATGATCTTTTAATCCCCTCTCTCCCCCAAAATCTTGGTCACGCTATGTTCATATTCATTAAGTCAAATAATCTATCCAGCTCCTGTAGTCTTTTGCTCTTCAAAAACATTCCTCCATAGTCTCAATTCATCAAACACATTGTCCTCGCTAATCAGTTTAAAATCCATGGGCCTCCTTTTTGACATTAAGTTCCTTAATGCTTGAAAAAGAAAATATGGGCTAAAAGTTGATTCTTGTCCACGCCAATCAAAAGTGAAAATTCACTACCTCAGCACAATGTTATTGAATATGATATGTGCTACTATGCGCTTAGCTGGCACACTCTGCATATGGCATTTTTCTTTCTTGACAAAACAGGAGAAAATCAGGAAAATATAAAAAAATATGAAAAATATAAAAAATTATGAAAAATGTAGAATGTCTAAATTGTTGATATTAATGCATATAACTGAAATCAAATAGCTTCTAAGGCTATATAAACAATGGTTTCAAATATCAATCGATTTTGATATAGTGGCAATATCGCATAGGGTTTTGAGGTACCTGGTGCTATATTAACCCTGTAATTCAGCTCATATCGGAGCCGATATTGCCGATATGACTCATAATGCTAATTGACAACATTGATACTAAAAATCATTGGGTTATACCAACACCGATTTTGAAATTTTATACCATAATATAAACAAACTCATTACTAGACAACGTATTAATAACAAGTAAAGAGGATGAATTCATTCAAATCAAACACAAACAAGAGAGATCCACTCCCTCTCCTCCCCGTTCAATATCTCATTGGCAAAGTGGCCAAAGAAATGAGGGAGAACTGAGAAGGGGAGTAAAAAAAGGTCGGGGGAGAAAGAAACCGCAGACTTTTTTCTTTTTTTCTTTCGTTTTCTTTTTTTTTTTTTCTTTTACTTTTTTGGGGTGGGGGTGGGGTTGAGATTGGATTATGTGAGGGAGGTGGTTAAGATTGGATTGTGTGAGGGAGAGAGTGAAGCCATTTAAGTTAAGAAGGGTGAGGTTCAGGTCACCCATAACCATCCCTCTCCCCTCTCCTAAGAGTACACATTCACACATGCGGGCATACAAACAATATATGCCCACAAACAAACAAACAAAAAACAGACACTGAATATTTGGTCGCATGATAACCTAACGCAGCTAAAAGTAGGTGATGGCCGCGCATATGCATATGCGGTCACATATTCCGTGTTTTAAAATTTGCGTCAACAATGTGCATACTTACCCTGTTATTACCTCAAAGCCTCATTACTAATTTGCTACATCCTTTCTTAGCACCATTTGACTATATGTCGACTCTATCATATACTTTACCAGCATGGTAATTATAGTGTGTATTATACCCTCCAGATCAAACTTTCAGTCACTTGCTATGCAATATATAACCTCAATGATTGCCACTTTAGCAAAAGATTGGATAGGTTTTCAACGATCATTAAAACTTAGCATAACATAGCTAATAAGATTACCGTACCACGTTGATCTTTTGCACTCATTATGGGTCTGTTTGGTTACAGGTGGAAGTGAGGAAGTGAGAAATTGAGGAAGTGGTAATAATTTCCTTTGAAACTTGGGAATTGATTAGTAAGTTTTCTGGTGTTTGGATGTTGTTGGGAAGTGTGGTTTGGAAAATTTTTTGTCTTTTTCAGTGTTTGGATGGTAATGTGAAAGTGAAAGTGGAAAAGTTGACCACAAAGTTGATCGTAAAATAATATTAAAATAAAAATTAATTAAGAAAAATAAAAAATGGACTGTAATTAGAATGCAAGTGAGATTTACATGATCAAAAAATTAACTGTTTTGTATTACAACTTATTACAAATGAGATTTACATGACCACAAAATTAACTGTAGCACTCTGGAAGTGAGGAAATGATTGTGTAAAAGAGAAAAGAGAAAAGGAAGAGGGGTTTTCTTATTTTCCTCTTCTGGTGTTTGAATAGATAGGGAAGTGAACAATTATACTTCCCTATTTCCTTACTTCCGCCCACTTCCTTGCAACCAAACAGCCCCTATAATGAAATGGAACATTTGTTCTTCTAATTCTTTCACATTCTGCTTCCTCTTTTGACCAAATTCTAGTGTTTATTGCACTATTATTATAATGAACTGTGGCATTGCTTCTCCTTTAATCCTTTTCATTTTCTCCACCATTATTTGGCTAACCTCTAGCTTATTGAGTTACCAAAGTGAAACCACAAAGAGAGGAGATTTGAATGCTTATTAAGAGTTACATGATAAATTTGTTATTGAATGTAAAAAGCAAAGGAACTCGAATAAAAAAGAATGCTAGATAAGAATTCTGGAAATAATGTCACACTTCATTGTCCTTTCACAATCATATCAACTTTTGGGTTTTGAGTCCAGTAATACCCTGATCCAATCTAAATGGTACAATTTTTCCAAGATAGACCAAAAATTTCCCAAATCTTGTTTACTAATGTGCCATTGAAAAACTTTAGATCTATATCCTCTTTGTTTATAAACAAAAGAAAACATGTTTCCTCTTACTGCACCAAGTAGCCAACTAGAGAATTTCTGCTGCTGCCAACAGAGATTTCATATGCAGGCAGTTTCTTGAATACAAAACCTGTGAGAGACATTGAAACCATAATCTCAAAAAGAAGCATAGAGGATCTTGTAGGTGGTGGAAAAGGGCTCCATTGTGGATAGATTCACTGAGTAAATCAATGATGTTTTAATTTACTACAAGAAGAAGTGCTCGGAGAAAAAGAAGAGACGGGAAATAGCAGATAAAGATCCAATAAAATATGGAACATAAAGGAGGAAGCCTAGAAAATTTTGTGGGAGAAAATGGTTTAGAGTTTCCTATAACGAGGGAAGATGGAGTAGAGGTTAGGAATTGAGGAAAAGGATTTGGGTTTCCTTAGAAAGACAGAAGGGAAAAGGGGGGGAGAGGAAGATAGATGATGATCATTATAAATGGGTAAGGTTAGCTACTTGATAGATCAGAGATGATAGCTAAGGGCATAACTGTTCAAAGAAAAGTTAAAGTTAATGGACTCCTCTTGAAATCATTAAATGAAGTAATAAAAAAGATAATATTAAGAGAAACTTAAGTGATTTGAGGGTCCTATGAGAAACTTTAAAGATTGGGAGATCAATTATAAAATTAAGGAAGATTCAAGGACTTGTCTCAGGAAAAAAGAAGTCCTACTTGCAGGTTGACTAAACAAAGTCATTTAAGAATAGCCGGAACTTCTCATTATAGGAAGGGGATACATCCTACTATGTAATATGGATCAGATTCTCTAGAAAATCATTCACCCGTGTTTCAATCAGCTAGCTTGCCTACCCTGATTTTCAAACCAGTCAGGCACCATCGTTAAATATATAATATCCTCAAAGAGAGAGAACACGGTCTTAGTATCCTTAACAAGGGGTTGCAATTTGAACAAAGCCTCCCCTGACAGCAGCATAGTTTTATTCAGATTTATAAGCCAAAGTTGAATTCTTCAAGAAAAATCAGTTTGAAGATAGCACATGCAATCATCTTGGACACCCAAGCTATTAATATCAAAATGAGTCGGCCATGAAGCACTATGCAAACAAGAAAGCTCCACGGAGAAGTGATTAGAGTTTTACAACCAACTTCAATCTTATATCCACCATGTGGGCAACTGGGTTGCTTGCATAGTCAGGGCCAAGGCAACCATAGGCAAGAAAGGCATTGCCATAAAACCTAGAAGGCTGGTTTGACATAATATCTTATTGGCCACACAATTTAAGCTCAAGAGACGAAATACCTAAAGGTCTAGCCAAAAAAAGAAACTGGAGGAAAAGAAAGATGGAACAGTCTGCTACATGCTATCACATTCACTTGAATTCATTTCTGGAGGCAATATAGAACAAGAGCTATATGTAATTGCACTCCCATAAAGTAATGGCATGCTAGAAGGAGGAAATTTTCATACCTGCCCAATTCTTTCAATGACTGAACAAAAACCATGCCAGCTGATTCCATCATTTCAGCCAGTTGAGCGTCCTCTACTGCCTTAGTTAAAGTGGCGGTACGTATCTGTTCAACAACAGAAGCCGCTAGTGACACTGCCTCCTCAAACATGCAACAGACCATATAGCTGCATTCCAAAACAAAAGGGCAGGAATTGATGAGAATTGATGAGATGCACAGGAATGCACAGGAATTGATGAGATGCATGATTAATACTTCAAAGGATATCAAAGCCACCGAAACTGATAATGTCAGTAGATAAGACATCAACATTAGAATGTGATTATGTTATAAACAAATAGCTCTTTGAAGAACATGAAGAGAGAAATTGCTACTAATAAATAAAGCTAAGGGCTAATCATAAGTTGGTCTTGTATCTTTCCCAAAAAAAAAAAAGCTCATTGTCCTTGAAGAGCTTAGTTATTAGATCATGAAAAGATACAACATTTGGAATTTAGCCATCAGAGTCTCATTTATGTGCAAGATCAGAATATTTCATTTGCCCCAAAAGTTCTTAAATCTAACACTCTAACCACACGACATGATAATAAGATGTATATTGCATCCATACTAGCAGTTGGCAGTCTTGTCAGTCACAAATCATGCACACATTCCTAGAAACAATGAGTAGAAGAAAGAGAATTTGGAGCTTTAAGATTGACCTATGACTTTTCAATCACCAAGGCTTAGGTGCCGTATATATAATCCAAAATTAAGACCGCAAAGAGTGCTATATTGTATATAGTTAAAAGGGTGACTATAGAAATATTACATAAATGATATATAGAATCAAATAAAGAAATTAAGAAGGATATGAGTATTTCAAATGAATACCATTTCAAGGCCAGAGAGCATATGAATGCATAAGGGAGAAAGGCATTGTTTTGAGAAGAAAATCATACAATGAAGCACTTGACCATTAAGAAAGCGATTTAGGCTTCAATAAAAACCAAACCAGATTGAAACATCTAGATCTTCTACATATATAAAGTGAGAAGCTGTGTGTGCTGAGACATTGCAGTTGTATCTGCTCATAAAAAACATAGGTGAACGGTGAACCCTCATGGTTTTTCGTATTGAAGTCTGTGTTCAAATAATTAGGACAAAAACCTTATGGGTGTGACTCCATTGGATGCCACCTATATTTCTCTAGGTCTGAATACTTAGGATTTCTATTGAAAATGCTTGTTTGGACAACTAAAGTGTAGGTTATTCATGCAATTGTCATTCTTGAATAATTGTTAAAATATTATTATATTCAAAATTAAAATTTTATACAGTTAATCAACTTTATAATTAGAAATAAAATAATGCTATCGCTGTATGCTTACTAGTTACTTACTAACAAGTTAAATTTAACAACTTGCTACATCCTTTTTGCATCAACCATGTACTTATTGCATGCTTACTAATTTTTCTAGTAACAAGATAAAAATTAGCATGCCAGTATTTATTTACTTGTTGGGGAAAAAATACATGGTAACAAAATTTTAGAGTTGCATCCATCCAACTGAAAGGGAAAAAAAAAATCTCATAACAAAATAAATCTGACCCAAACAAATCTATGCACTTCTCCTCACAGCAAATCCCTCACAGATATTAGCAGAAATTTTTAGAGGAAAACCCCACCTGAACTCAAATAGAAAGAAAATTTTCAAATGTTCCAAAAAAATCCAAAAAGAAAACAATTGAGAATTTCTCACATTTTTAGATGTCCCAAAAGATGGAGATTTTCATATTTTCACAAAAAAAAAAAATCCAGATTTCAAAAAAACGGAAAACTTTTACACTTTCCAGAAATATTGAAGTGGGTAAACAGAAGAAGAGTGGGATTGGGGTGCCCCCGTCTGTGCAACTCAATCTTAGTTGCAAGAATCTTGAGATCCTCGGAGATGGGATGCCAAAAATATAAAAGTATTAAAATCTCGAGATTCTTAATGTATATTTAAAGGGGTGTGTACAACAGACAAGCCCGAGCTATACAATTAAAGAATGCTTTGAGAGGGAGAGAACATGAATTACAAAAATGAGAATGACATACATAAAGAAAACTCCATTTTTGGCAAACAGTTTAAAATATAGATTTAGAATCTCGTTCCTCCATTTTGGAATCCCCCCACCACCACCCCCCCCCCCCCCCCTCCAATGGCATGCTACCTTCTCGTTCAGCTCAGAGCTAAGTTTGCATTCTCTTTCTTTTGACAGACAAGTATGTTCCTCCATCTTCGAATTTCACACCAAACATAACCTTACAGTGCTCTATCTTCTCAACCACAACCAGGTTTTCCATCCTTTTTCAACTTTAGCTGCAATAAGTTTTTTCCAGAAAGGAAAAAAAAACATTTTAGACTAATGCTGAGATTGGTTGGAGAAAGTGTTGGAAGTGAAGTGAAAAGATATAGGAACAAAAAAGGAAAAAAGAAAATGAATGAATGAAAAGCTGTTTCTACTATCTGGAACCAAGGAACATTGGAACCCAAATTGAAGAAAAAACAGTGTGCATAGTCTATAGCAATTAGCAACATTCAAACTGATAGGGATGCAGGTAATATCCAGCAAGGCGCAATTAAGACCCTGTTAGGCATGAGAAATATCGGATGGGCCTCGAGAAAGATTTGGCACGGCTGAGTTTTCCCCTAAAACAGTGTCTCTTTTTATTCTAAATTTGAGCAGATAAACTTTAAGGAAAATTTAAAACAGTATTTTGCTTTCTTTTCCTTTCTTTTTCTTTATTATTTGTCATTGTAACAAAACAATGAAACAAATCAACAACTACACCAAGTTTTCTTTCCTCCTCTTTGCTTTCTTTTGAGCTCTGAACAAAGCATAAATCTGTATATCCAAACAATTTCTCCATCCAAATTTAAGCACTAGTATCACAATTTGACTACAAAAAATGATAATACAACTTCTATCAATCAAAATATAATTCCTATCAACAATAACAATCTTACTCAAGAAATCACTTTACTTGAAAGTTTAGATTGAGATCCTCACAAGTTTTTTTTTCCAGTGAAGAAATTTTATACTTGAAATTAGATGAAAGCAACAACTTTTCAATATAAGCATGTCAGTTCTGAGTGTATATTATCAAAGGATCTGAATTAAAAAACAATTGTATCCCTTCAAACAACAAATGCAACAAGTACCTAAACTATTTTTTTTTTTTTTATTAAGAAAAAAACACCGAATTTATTAGTAAGCTATAATCGGAATAGTCACGAAGGATACCTTTCAGAGAGATCGATTTGTTTCCAGATTTCGGATTCGGAGAGGAAAGCAGCCATGTCCGCTGCTGCTGCTGTGCGCGCGCGCGCGCGTGTGTGTGAGAGAGAGAGAGAGAGAGAGAGCCTAGGGCTTGCGTGAGCGATAAGATTATGGGGAGAGACTGAAACTCGGCGATGGGTTTCGATTCACGAATCTGGGTCGGAAAAAAGAAACCAAACCCGAGGTGATGAAGCAATTAAACGAGTGGGATTTTTTAAGATATTTATCTCCAAAATCTTCTATATTTTGGTGTTAGTCTCTAAAATCTTTCCGTATTTCTTTTTTTTCTCTTAAGCCTGTTTGGTTGACAGTAAAAGTGAGAAAGTAAGGAAGTGAGAAATTGATAACAGTTTCCTTTGGAACTTGAGAATTGGTTAGTAAGTTTTCTAGTATTTGAATGTTGTTAGGAGTATGATTTGAAAAATGTTATGTATTTTCCGGTGTTTAGATGGTAATGTGAAAGTGAAAGTAAAAAAAGTTGACCACAAAGTTGACTGCAAAATAATATTAAATAAAAATTAATTAAGAAAAATAAAAAATAGACTGTAATTAGAATGCAAGTGAGATTTACATGATCAAAAAATTAACTGTTTTGTACTACAACTTAGTATAAATAAGATTTACATAAGTACAAAATTAACTGTAGCACTTTGAAAGTGAAAAAATGGTTGTGTAAAAGAGAAAAGAGAGAAGGAAAAGGAGTTTTCTTATTTTCCTTTTTCGGTGTTTGGATAAATAGGGAAGTAAGCAATTATACTTCCTCATTTCCTTACTTTCGCCCACTTCCTTGCATCCAAACACCCCCTAAATCATGTAAGTTTTTAATAAAAAAAATCTCAAACATTATTTTATAATAGTTTTATGGTATCTTGAATCTTTCCGGTTTAAAATTTACTTTCTAAATAAAAAAATAATCTCCGCTCGTTTTTTAAATCTTCTTAGAATTGACCTTCAAATCTCATGTGTATTAGAAATTTCCTCCTAGTGCTTATTATTCGTGAATCAAAAATATTATTTCTTGTTTCTTATTAAGATATGCTTAATTTTTTCTAGAAAAATAATTTATCCTCCGTATTCTCTAATTATAATCATGAGTTTATCATAATCCTAATCCTAGCCCAATCATCACGCAGCATAACCCAACCTAACTTTAAGATCGCAACCCCTCTTCCTCTAGTCCTCTTTACAAACTCTGCATAAGCAATGAAATTAGCGAAAAGAAAATCGAGGGAGACAACGAGTATCACTAGGAATAAGGAGCAAAGGCGACGATCATCATTAATGCTTATCATTCGATCTAAGCTCCTTTTTTTTCTCTATGCAAGGTCTTCATTTTCTTTCTATTCGAATCAAAGCTCTACTCTTAGAAGAAGAAGAAATGAGGGGAAGGAAGGGGCGTCCGGATCATGGTGATTTCAACGAGCCAAACCCCAAATTGATCGTGACAGCTAATCTCACTGCACTTTGAGTAAGATTGCAAGGCAATTTCAATCTAAATAAGTTTAGGAATGTATAACATCCAGATTTTTTTAAATCTCAATTAACGCCCTAAATCCAATAGTCAGAACCGATAATTCTGATGATAATAAATTGATGAAATTTATATGAAACGAGAAATAAATATTTTGTAGCCTAATTATAATAAATTGGTGTGAAGTGGTGAGTACAAGTTATGAAGTGATTGAATATTTTTTTATCATAAATAATTATATATAGATGTATAAGTGTGTCTGTGTGTGTATACGGATACAAGAGATGAGATACATGTATTTAGGGGTGACAGACGGATCGTGACCCGCCAGACCCGACCCGACCCGGAGTTAGCGGGTCTGGGTTTGGGTCATAATCGGGTCAATCCGTCTGACCCGATTATTAAATTGGTCGGGTCGACCCGAACCCGCCAGACCCGTTTGACCTGCCTAGCCCAATTATTCTCTCTCCTCCTCGACTTCAGCCCAATTTTGAACCCGTGACCTCTAGTGTATGAGTTTAGTG
Organism: Agave tequilana; assembly: GCA_038442645.1. Taxonomy (NCBI): domain Eukaryota; kingdom Viridiplantae; phylum Streptophyta; class Magnoliopsida; order Asparagales; family Asparagaceae; genus Agave; species Agave tequilana. Next base: position 199,809 of record JAVJIF010031191.1, on the reverse strand, counting down.
TGATGACCAATCACATCACCAAACAATTTAGTATTATAGTGTAAAGAAATTGTATTTAAGGCTTAATAATCAGATCAAATGGGTCAGGTCGGGTCGACCCGATTAAGTCTGGGTCTGAATTTTTGACCCGTATAATAATCGGGTCGGGTCGACCCGATTATTATACGAGTCGAGCAGTAATTGGGTCGGGTCGGGTCGACCCGGCCCAATTGCCACCCCTACATGTATTTATACATGTGTATGATTAATTACAAATTTAATATGGTGTGGAGTTAAATAAATAAGGTATACGTATGAATACCTTGATATATATATATATACATGTATATTACATGCATGTACATTGTATAATTAAATTAAATAATAGGTAGAAGTGAGGTGGCAATGTTAAAGGTGTTTGGGAAAGAAAAGCGAGAGGTGGCAAAATGTAAAAAGTTTGGGGGAAAAAAAAAGAAATAAAATAAAATAGATAATTGTTTAGCGGAGAAGGAGAGAAAAAAATCTCATTCTGATCTCCTCCTCTCTCAGGCTCATCGTTTCTCTCTACCTCCCCCTCTCTCTCTGTTTTTTTTGGGCCGGCGGCAGACCAGGTCGGTGGGGAGGCGCCGGCGACAGCGGGGGAGCAAGGGCGGAACCTCCCCGCTCTAGTCCCTCTCTCGCTCTCTTCCTCTCGCTCTCACTCTCCCCCTCTTTTCCTCGGGGGTCCAACCAACCTGATGGCCGAAGGAAGTATGGGAGAGGCCAGGTGACGGCTGGCGGCGTAGGGAGGCCGGAGGTGGCCGGCCAGTGCAGGCGTTGGCGGTGGAAGTGAGCTTGCGGTGTGGAAGTGGTCTCTTCTCTCTCTATCTCTCTCTGGTTTGAACGGCGACCAGAGGACGATTAGGCTAACGGCGTTGCACCGGCAATGGTCGATGGCGCCATCGCGGCGGCAGCCAAGGTCGAGGGGCCTCGCAAAGTAGGGTGTAACCATTGAAGAAGAAGAAAACAAACCCATTATGGGATTTGGGTTCAAGAGAGACCGGATCTGACCCATTAAGAACCTGAACCTCAACCCGATTAACTTAAAAGGTTAAATTTAAATTTTAGACCCTAAGTGTTAATTATTTATATTTTAAACCATGAGAAATTATAAATAAGGCATTGGATAATTTAAATATTTTATATCAAACCGAAAATTTTGGTTTTAGTTTCCGGACGATAACTTGATCATACGAAGTTGGAATCGGATGATTTTGGAACCGTTATAATCGCGGAGACGAGAGCTACGTGTCTGCAATTCTAATGAGTGGAATTGGGCAAAGATGAGTGGAGTTTTTGATAATTTGGATTTAATTATAAAATAATCATAAATGTGATTTTCTGATAAATGTATGGATATGGCTAATAATACGTGACTTATAAAAACAAGTTGCGAGTATGAACTTTAATTATCGGTAAAGTTATCATTTATGAATAATTGTTGATGCTATTTATTGATTGATATGCTTGGCGACAAGTATGTGCATGTATCGTGTAATTGATATGCTGTGATATGTGGAGTTATGACGGAGTATATGGTGGAATGTGTGTTGAAATATTAACTATATCTTTTCGTGACAGACAGGGGGTATGCCTGAACAGTATACATCCATCCATTCATGGCATGACAATCAGGGGGTGTGCCCGAATAATATATATCTGTTGAAATAAATGGGTGATATGTGTATCACCGAGTAGGTTGAGTGATACCTGAATATATGTGTGTATACTTTGCATGTGCTGAATGTGTTACTTGTTTATTGCGATAAGTTAGACTTATTTGGATTTGAATCTAAATTAATTTGGGCCTACACAAGTCTAATTGGATTTATACAACTGTCTCTATAAGCATATGTTGTTGGACCCAATAAAGAATTGATCAAGCCTAATGGTTTGCATCTAGACACGTTTCAATTACACTTAACCATGAGTGTATTTAAATTAAGATGTGAGACTCATCTACGTGTGTGGAGCTCGTCTTATCAATCAAGGGTTTGGATCTATGATGAGTTGAATTAGGATTCCTTAATGTTATATATCATGGGTAGGATTTCCTCTCCACCATAAAATATATATTAAAACGATCTCTCTCTTGGAGGTATTTCATCTCCTCTAAAGATTAAGAAGAGAACTTGATGGCTGGAGAGAAGAATATTCTTCCTCAACTCCGGCATCCTCGAAATCGTGCAACCTTCGGCATTCCTTTCGCGATGAAATCGGGTATGCCTAAACGCTCCTTCCTTTTGATCTTGATAAAGAGGGTATTGCGTGTATGGAGTATTATTTGGAATAATTATTAGATCCAATAATTGGTATCAGAGTCTCCTCTTTATCGGATTATTAGGATATAAAGTAATTTTTTTATCTCCATTAATAAATATCATGAATAAATACTTTCTTTTAATTCAATAAATATTTTTTTGTCTCATATATTGAATTAAAAGACTAAAAAGGATGATTTTATTGAATTCAACGTGTATATATTTTAATGGAATAATCATTCTGTGTGTTATTATTTTTTAATTCTGTTTATTTAAACTAAAAAAAAAAATGCCCGCGCAGCCAAGGTGCTGCACACGGCCCCTTGGCCCGCAAGCGCGTGCATGCATAAAGGCATGCATGCACATCTTTATACATGCGCACATGCAGACCGCAAGCCGCCAGCACCATGGGTAGGCGGCGGCTGACGGCAAAACACAGTAAGGGAATAAAAGGCTAAATAATTTTGAGTTTTCTTAATTAAGTAAAATCATGAGATTAATTAGGATTAGAAAATTTAAAAATAAAATTTTAATCTAATAAGAAAACTCAATTCTAATTAATCTCATATTAAATTTTAATTGAAATTGTTGAGATTGATTTGGGTTTTAGGATTGGATGGAATTCTAGTGTGAAGCAAATTTTGGGGTAAAATTTTAATCAAATAAAGAGACTTAATCTCAATTAATCACATTAAACTAATCAGATTTTATTCAGTTTATTAAACTGACCCATTAAGAAGAAAACTCAAAAGTTAATCATTGCAGGTCGGGTCTGATCCAGACCCGATAAGTACTGCAGATTCGAAACTTTAATTAACCGTTACGGCCTCATCCATTGGGCATGTAAATAAAAGTTTTGAAGCTCTTGATAAGTACTACAATATTACATGCACTATATATGACAAAACAGTAGTTAGTTAACATAAAGAATGTATTAAAGTATTTGTTTTCCATAGTTATATGTATCCTTATATGCTTCCGCTTCATCAATATTTATTATATTGCTTATATTACTCTAGCATGATGAATATTGACGTTTACTACAGTTGATAACAAACAGATAAAGATATATACATGTTCAAATTAAAGAATTTATAAAAGAACTTATTTAATTGTGTATATAGTTCATGCGGATAATATTCGGCCTAAAGGAAGACTATTGTTTGGCCTAATTATGTACGACGTCGGATACTTGATATGGGTAATGCAAGTGGGAGAATCTTGGTGTGTGATTATCAGCCTAAAAGAAGGTTGATACACTATAAGCCCGTATTGCATTATCAACTAGTCTGACGGCGGAACAAGAATAAAGATACGTAGATTTGTGTGGTACATGCGTATGGCAATTAGCCCAAAGGAAGATTGTCATTATGGCCGGGTCATTACATATATTATATGGTCGATATAGATAACTTAAATTTTGGGACCAATCCTATAAAGGGACAGTCGACCCAAAGGAAGGTTGTTCTCTTACATAGGACCTAGGCTTTAGGATATTTATATCGGATCAGTACAGTGTTGGCATAAAGAGACACAAATTGTTCTGAAAGTTTGGTCGGCAGCTCTATCGGTTAAACTGGTTGCATTTTTGAAAATTAATTTTTATGACTATTACAATAGAATTTTATAGAATACAATGTTTATGCTAGATTGATGAAATTATATGCTTATGTAATCTAGATTAAATGGTACAAATTTTAAGAAGTGGTAAGACCACGTAAAAGATTGTTCTTGGATTCATGGACCTAAACTGTCCCTAAGGACTGATGGACCCCATGTCGTTACTGATAAATGTTCTGTTAAAAAAATGCCAATCATGATAAGTAGAAGAGGTCTAACGGGACGTGTCTAATGGTCATGAAGCACATTATTTCTATAACTATTAGGGGTTTTATGTCTGATAAAGGCAGTGTTAATAGTTTTCCAGCTGAATTAGCTAACCGATTTATTAAATCAGATAAAGTTGAAGCTAGCACGCATCTTAACAAGCTGATAAATATGTGCTACAACAGCAAAGAAAACATAAGGAAGTACATTATAGAGACGTTTAATCTTGTTTCTAAACTAAAGACACTGAAATTGAAACTCTCTGAAGAGATTCTAGTGCATTTCATTTTGATATCTTTTCTTACACAGTATAATCTTTTTCAAGATTATTTATAACGCTCAAAGGGAAAAGTGGAGTCTCATTGAGCTCATCGGTCACTATGTCCGAAAAGAAAAGAGATTGAAATAAGAAAAGACTGAAAGTGCTCACTTGACATCCAGGATAACACTTCTAATAAGAAAAGGAAAAGTATAACTAGTAGAGGAACATAAACACCAATACAATTGTTGATCCTAAGTGACAAAAGTGCAGAAGAAGAAGCCTATGATCATTGCATGCTTCTTCTGCAATAAAATAGGTCATCTCAAGTATGATTGCATAAAGTATCAGAAATGACTAATTAAGAAGGGTATATCTCATATATATGTTTGTTCTGAAATTAATTTAGTTTCAATGTCACCCCATACATGGTGGATAGATAATTCACATTAGCGATTCAATGCGGAACTTTCAAACCCAAAGGAGGCCCAGCCCAGCTAAGTGACACATGTACATGGGCGATGAAAATAAAGTTGCAGTTGAAGTTGTTAGAATTTGTAGGTTTAAATTAGATTCTGGTTTTTATTTTAGATTTGGATGAGACTTTATATGTATCATCCTTTTAGGCGGAATCATATTTCTATTTCATTGTTAGACAGATCTGGTTTTACTATCACTCTTGGTAATGAAATGATTAGTCCATTTTTCAAATCTAAAGTTATTGGTGCGAGAATTCTGATTGATGGGTATATAAATTGAAGCTACATGCCTCATATACTGATTTTTTGTATGTGAATAGCCTAGGGACTAAGTTAACATTAATTAAAAAAATATTAGAAAGTTTGGTGCTAAACGGATTTCAAGTGTCTTGGATTTGATGTATATAGACATTTGTGGTTCATTCCCTACAGCTTTTTGGAATGGTCACGAATATTTCATCACTTTAACGGACGATTACTCTCAATATGGGTACCTATACTTAATTCATGAAAAATTTCAATCACTGAACATGTTTAAAATGTAGAAAGTTGAAGTTGAAAATCAACAGAATAGAAAGATTAAAGTCGTTAGATCTGACGGTGGTGGTGGGTACTATGGCAGATACGACGGGTCAGGTAGATGTCCATGACCTTTTACTAATTTTCTACAAGAGTGTGGTATTGTAGCCCAGTACACAATGTAAGGGATAACTCATCAGAATAGTGTTGCTGAGAGATGAAATCACATACTAAATGACATGGTTAGGAGTATGATAGCTCATACTACTCTACCAAAGTCATTATGGAGTGAAGTCTTGAAGACGACTGTCCACCTTCTTAATAAAGTACCTAGTAAAATAATAACTAAAACCCCATATGAGTTATGAACTGAGAAATCTCTCAGTATTAGCCATCTACATGTTTGGGATTGCGCAACAAAAGCTCGGTCATGTATGCCATATGAGAAGAAGCTGGACTCAAGAACTGTTAGCTATTTATTCGTAGGGTATTCTGAGAGGTATAGAGCCTTTGGATTTTACTGTCCCTCCGCTAAGAACATAAAGACGGATAATGCTAAACTTTTTGAGAATATTCAGAATAGTGGGAGTCAACTATATAAGGATTTCACATTTGAGGAAAAACATATTGTTATACCCATGACAACTGTTCCAAATGATGAAGTAGTTGTTCCACTTTAGAATGAAAATACAGTTATACCCTTACAAGGTACGTATATAGTTCATCCAGAAGTAGATCCTGCTAATGTGGTAGAAGCTGAAGATTCTCAATCACAAGTACCTAGGAGATCAACTAATGAGAGAAGACCATCCATTACAAATGACTATATAGTTTATCTTCAAGAGCATGAGTTTGACATAGGGTTAGAGGATGGCCCTACATCCGTGAATGAGGCCAAATTCAACATTCACTCCACCAAGTGATCAAATACGATGAAAGATGAGTTAAAATTCATAAAGAACAATGATATTTGGGATTTAGTAGAGTTACCTGAAGGAAAGAAATCGATTGGTTATAAATGGGTATTCAAAACCAAGCGGGATTCGAAAGGCAATGTCGAAAGGTATAAGACACGTCTTGTCGCAAAAGGATTCACTCAAACCGAGAGTACTGACTATAATGAGACTTTCTTCCTAGATTTCATGAAGAATTCTTTTAAAATTATTATGGCACTAGTGACTCACTTCGACCTAGAGCTACACCAAATGGATGTTAAGATTGCCTTTCTTAATGGTAGCATTGAGGAAGAAATCTGTATGGTGCAATCAGAGAGTTTTAAAGCCCACAGTTCACAATATTTTGTTTGCAAATTAAAGAAATTCATTTATGGTCTAAAGCAAGCATCCCTTCAATGGTATTTGAAATTTGATCAAGTAATATCCGATTTTTATTTGAACGAGAATGTGGTTGATCAGTACATTTACCTTGAATTTAAAGAGAGTAGACTTATATTTCTTGTGCTATATGTTGATGACATTCTACTAGCAAGTAATGATATGACTCTTTTACTTAAGACCAAAAAGTTTTCTCTCAAAGACTTTTGAGATGAAAGATCTTGGAGACATTTTTTGTGTGATTGGCATCTCTAGATTCAACGTGACAGGACACGTGGAATATTAGGCTTATTTCTAAAGGCCTATGTCAATAAGGTGCTAGATAGACATGACATGAAGAATTGCTATAGAGGAGATAAGTTGAGTTTACTCCAATGCTCCAAGAACAACCTACATAAAGAGCAAATAAAATACATTCCATATGCATTGGTAGTTGGAAGTCTGGTGTAGGCTCAAGTTTGTACCTGTCCAGACATAGCATATACTGTTGAAAAACTTGGTAGATATTTATCAATCTTGGGTTTGATCACTGGAATACTGCCAAGAAGGTAATGCGATATGTACAGAAGACTATATAAAATCTGATCAGTTGTAGCTAATCAGATACACATATTCAGATTATACTGGATGTATCGACAATAAGAAGTCCACTTCAGGTTACATTTTTCTGATTGCAATAAGATGGTGGATTTAGTCGAGAAGCCATTGCAGCTATACTATGACAATAAGAGCTATAGAGTTCTATTGTAATAATGCCATGAGTTCAGCAAAGTCGAAGCATATCGACATCAAGTTTCTTGTCATCAATGATAAAGTTCGGAATCACATTGTGTCTGTTGATAGTGTTAGTACTATTCTTAACATTATAAATCCACTCATTAAAGGACTTTCATCTGAAGTCTTCTTAGAGCATATTGCTCATATGGGGATGGATAGTCACGATGATATCCTGATTTAGTGGGAGTGGATAATTTTATGTAACAGACAGTATTTCTAAGTGCACTTTATGTATATTTGTTGATTTTGATAATAAAGTGATAACTGCTTTCTTTAAATTCTTTTTTGAGTTTAATTTGCGCATTTGACTTTGTTAGCAGTTAGACTCGTTGGAGTCATAAGGTGGAAAGCCAGTTGGAATTGTACCTTATTTGATCAGATGATATTTTCACGCCACACGTCCACATTTGATCCATGTCGTTAAGAATTCTAAAACTTGTGATGTGGAAGGTCCTGTCTCAATAATACATAAGGTAACAGCCGCCATGTTCAGTAGCAGAACACTTAATAGACCAGATTATTTTGAAATGTGGTTTATTGACGGTTAAAGTTTTGGTACCATAAAGTTATGTATAACATCCTTCCAGGATAACTTGTTTGGTCCAAGTGGGAGATTGTTAGATTTATTTGGACTAGAGTCTAAATTAATTTGGACATACACAAGTCTAAATGGATTTATACACCTGTCTCTATAAGCCCATATTGTTGAACCCAATAAAAAATTGACCAAGCCTAATGGTTTGGGTCTAGACACGTTTCAATTATACTTAGCCATTAGAGAATTTAAATTAAGACGTGAGACTCATCTACACGTGTGAAACTCGTGTTATCAATCAAGAATTTAGATATGTGATGAGTTGAAATAGAATTCCTTGATGCTATATATCATAGGTAGGATTCCCTCTCCAACACGAACTATCTATTAATGTTGGCCCAATGGCCTTCCACTCTAGTTTTGATGATGATCAACACTCATGTAGTTATGTTTACTAATATTCTTGTGTTTCTAAGTTTCAGATCATTAACAGGATATTAGTTGGTGATTAGCTTCAACAAGATGTTTAGAAGCTATTCATGATGATTCCGGTGCCAAAGCTTAGAGATCATACCTTTGCATTTGGAGAATCACGGAGTTTTGGAGCAAGTCTACTTGAAGATGAAGATCGTCAAGAAGACTTAGGTATCCTAGTTTAGATAGAGTTTTAGATCCATTTGTAAAGCTTAGTTTAGTTGATATGCTCAAGTGCACAAATCACACACGTTTTATGATTGAGTTTTGGTTTTCATGAATAGTTTATCAAAACAAGTTTAAATTGATATATGTATAGTTGCTTCATTCTATACATGCATGCTTAATTTTTTAAACAAACTTATTTTGACTATCCTATTCATGTTTTGGAAAATTCTAGTTTGATAAAATACAAGTTTTGTTTTTGATAACATTGGCAAGACACAAAAATGAATTGATATGATTGATATATGTCTTGAAATTTTTATCACAAGTTTGGTTATCAAAGTAAAATGATAAAACAAGTTTTAAAAAAACATATTTTTAGAAAAACAGTTTTTATTGTGATTAAAACTATTTTTTAGATTTACTGTGAATTTATGGGATTTTTATTGAGTGAAAAGACCTATTTTTAAATCCCGTATCTGTGCAGAACTGAGGACTGGCTGACAGGCCAAGTCGGTCGACCGGACCGGTCGACCGCACCAAGGGCCGGTCGACCGGGCCGGTCGACCGATGTGCACAGACGTGCACGTCTGTTAGGCACAGACACGGTCGACCGGGACGGTCGACCGATTTGAGAGCTCTGCTCTCGGGTTTTATCGGTCGACCGGGCCGGTCGACCGCAGTTGCCCAACGGTCATAATTCTGACCGTTGGCGGTCGACCGGACCGGTCGACCGGTGGCCTGTCAGGCTGCCACATCAGCCTAACGGCTAGTTTTGTGTAGGGGCTATATAAACCCCATCTCTTTGGGGATTTTAGCCAAGTTTTTTAAGAGAAAATTTTTCAGTTTTCTGAAGTGTTTAAAAGAGTTTTCAAAAGAGTTTAAGTGCAAAAACTTCTCATCTTTATTGTTTAGGGTTTTTGGAAAATCAAAGAAAAATAGGTTTTGGGATTTTTGCTTAGATCTTTAATTCTATCATATTGCAAGTATTTTCCCAAAGATTTTTCTTTGTTGCTTGTTTCCAAAAACACTTGTTTCCACACTTGAGCTATCTTCTATCCTAAACTATTAGGATCTTTGTTTTGTGGAAAAAGAAAGAGAAAGAAAAAGAGAGTTTGTGGTTTTGAACCACTTGTTGTAAACCCTCCTTTATTTGTTGTATCCCTCTTCGGTAGAGGTGATCGGAGTGGTATTGGTTTGCTCCCTCTTAGGTAGAGGTGGAGTTTGGTTGTGAGCCTCTTCGGTAGAGGTGTGTGGATTGGTTGTTGTATTGGCTACGGGCCTTACCCCTCGGTTGTGAGGTGGTTGTTTGAAAGAGGAGTTTGGTACTCCTAGTGTTGTAAGAAATCCTCTTCGGTAGAGGTTCCCTCGGTGGGAGTTGAGATAGTGGAAATCCTACACGGTGGTGTAGGCGGGGATGTAGAGCAAGGTGCTCGAACCTCGAAACAAATCTTGGTGTTTGCGTATTGATCCATTGTCTCTCTAACTCTCTCTCTTATTTGTGCAAAGCATCATATTCATATCATAATTGCTTGTGTTGTGCATATTTCATATTGCCTTGCATTTATTCATATTGCTACTCATTCTTATATGCTTGGCTTGATTGTGTGTATTTCATATTGCTTGGATTGCTTGTGTGTGTGTGTGCCTAACTTATACTCATCCAACAAGAGCTTCACATAGCACCTCAACCCATTTCAAGGGGAATCAAGAGGAGTTAGTCCAGAGCCTCGCAAGGGGAATTCGGCTACACTTGTTGCATTGTATTAGTTTGTGCATAATTTGCATTAGCTTCCGCATTTAGCGCACTTAGTTTGCATTTAGTTTCTTAGATTAGCACTTACACCTATTCACCCCCCCTCTAGGTGTTTTTCAATTGGTATCAGAGCTAGTGCTCCTGATACTTAGGCTTAACATCCTAGGAGTGATCCATTTGCTTGCTAATCTCATTTGCATTTGTTTGCACATTCATAGTTTACCATGGACTTCATGACCCCTCCTAGCTTTGACCCTTCCAACATTGATGTTTGGAAGTATAGGATGTCCATGTACCTAAAGACCCTAGGTTTGCATGTTTTCCTTGCGGCCACCAAGAGATGTTATCTTGGTGATTGCAATCATATAGGGGCCAATGCACAAGCCCTAGAGGCCATTAGAAGCACTTTACCTAAAGAATATCTTTTACGTGTTTCTAATCTTGATTCCGCTTTTGCAGTGTGGAACAAGTTGACAACAACCACCACCTCAAGCTTCAAGTCCAAATCCAAGAAGAGGAATCTAGTGGAGAATCCAACTCTATATGCTACATGGTCCAAGGGAATGACTCCCTTGAGGTACACTCGGAAACTCCATTAGATAGTGATGATGATGCTAGTTCTTCAAATGATCATATTGATGCCCATGCTTTGAATGAAGAACTTTCAATTGTTTGTGAAAAACTAATTGAAAAATATAAGATTTTGAAAAAGAAAAGTCTAGAAATTGAAAAAGAAAATAAGTGTTTGTATTCTAGACTTGATTGTGTTTTGCAAGAGAAAGTTGAGGTCTATAATGAAAGGGATTCATTGAGATCTCAATTAGAACTTGCACTTAAAGAAAATGAATTTTTAAAATCTAAAAATGATTGCCATGCTATTTTGAAGAAAAATGAAAATTTGTCTTCCAAAGTAGATTTTGTTTTAAAAGAGAATGTTACTTTGAAAAACAAAATCATTTCTATTTCCAATGATTTAAATGTTTGCTTAGAGAAAAACATTGTTTTGCAAAATAAAATTGATGAACATGTTTGCCATGCTAGTGTAGCTTCTTCATCTAGTCTACCTAATGCATGTACCTCTTCTTCTAGGATTAATGATGATATTTGTATGCTAAAGAAGAGAGTAGATTGTTTAGGCACCACTATGAGCCAATGTGCTAAGAACCATACACGCTTGGAATCCTTGGTTCGAAAGAAACAAGTTCCATCTTCTATGCATGCACACCCTCCACGGCATACACATGCTCCTCACGGACACCATCACACCATGTATGCTCATGTGTACACTTGTACACATTGTGGTCGTAAGGGCCATCTTGCTAAATTTGTTCTGATAGATTACATACTACTAATTTAGCAAAGAAATTTGTTTGGGTTAGAGAAGGGACTAACCCCATGGACCCAACAAGATGTGGGTACCAAAGACCACCCCTCCAATTTTTGATGTAGGTGTGGGCTCTCACATGACGTAAGAGTGATAGCACCTTGGAGTGGATGCGTTCCGGACTTCATGGAAATCATATTGGATGCATCACTTTCAAGGGAAGGTTGGTGGAGATGACCACCATGTTTTGGAGACAAGGAGAGTTGCTTCTTCGTTTTTGGTAACAATTCTTTACTCCCATTTATTGTTTACATGCTTTTCATGTTCATAGTTTATAGCATGTTTTTATTGTCATTGGATTAGTATGTTCATTCCATGTTTATTAGATCCTTGACATACATATATAGTATTTGAGACACACATGCTTATATGATCCCATACTTAGTGTTCTCACTTATGTTTAAGCTATAATGTACATCATGAATCTAATACATGTGAATTCACATAATAATCATGTTTTAGTTTTCCATGATGACTTTTATCATGATGATTTTTATATGTGTTTTTGATGCTTCATGTTTTGAATATATGTTTAAGTGTTAGTTTTCATTAAGACTAGTTATATACTTGTACATAGAGTGGGCTACAAATAAATCTATATATAGTTGGAATTGAATGCTTATTTGAACCCATTAGATGTGCTAGTATAGTCTAGTTTTGATGATTCATACATATTAAACTTGTATTCTCATTTTTGAATTTGCTCTATGATTATGTATTTCACTTCATGTATATGTTTGTATTGCCAAACTTTAAGATATACATGTATACCCCTTGAGTCATTTGCCTTTCATGCAAATCTATATTATGGACTCAAATTGTGTTTAGGGATATGTATGTATACTTCTTGTGTTGACAATTCATACATATACCTTGAAATGAAAATTGCCTTGATGAAAATTTAGCTTATCATGATTTTCATGTTTTTCATGTGTTCAATATTTAACTTCATGTATATGTCTATCTTATCAAAACTATTGACTATACATGAGTATCCTTTTTTGAGCCACGTGCCTTCATGCATATATTTGTGGACTCGTTATGTTTTGGATATGTATGTATACTTTAGTTTGTATTAGACATACATATGCCTTGAAAATTAGATAGTTTTGATGATTTTTCATGTTTTTTTTTTTTGATGGAATTATGTTTTAAGGAATAATTGAGCTTAATGAAATATTTTTCGTGATTATGATCTTCACATATTATTTGTACACTCATATCTATTGCTCATGTTTTGTTTCTCATGAGTTATGCTTTATTGGTTAGAGTGATGATTATCATGTGAATTTCATTTTTGTTTTATTCCTTGCTTGAAGGATTTCGTGCTAGTTAACAAGTTTTCCATTTAACTAGTTGCGATGTTCTTCATTTTGGTAGTGATTTTCAAACAAAACTACATTTTCAAATCTATCTTTGAAAACCCCTACCATCAAAGGGCGGTAGGATGGGAGATCATGTTCATGTATGCCCTAAATTGAAAATCTTTATAACTTGAATTATGATTGGGTGGTAGATGATATGATGTATACACTTGATCTTATTGTTATGTCAATTGGTATCATTGAACTCTTTCAATTGGTATCATTTTGATCTTCTTGTAGACTCATATATGTTTTGTATGTATGTATGCTTTAAATTCCAAGTATATCAATTTCTATTGGTATCTATCTTTCATACATATATATGTTTGTGTTTATGCTAGTGCTTGAGTTTCAATTTTGTTTCAATTGACTACTTCTAAATTGGTATCAAGACTATGCATCATTTTAGTTTGTAATTCATAAAGGGGGAGAAAATTTGATTTTGTATTTCAATTGGTATTTGTACTCCCACACTTTATGATTAAAAGTTGTTATTTTGAACATATGATATCAACATCAAATTTGTTTATATATTTTCAAAATGAAATATATTCTTACAATTGGTATCAAAATTTGTGTTTAGACATTCAAAATTTGTTATGTTGTTTTACAATTGGTAATTTGTTATGTTTAATTACAATTGGTATCTCAAAATGTTGTTTAAAGAAAATATTCAAAGTTTTGATTTGTATTTCCTATATGCAAGGAGAGCTTAACATCTCTCTTACATATAGATTCATGTTGAGTATATTATAAATTGAAGAGCTTGACAACTCTTCTTTATATGATATGCGTGTGTAGGGGGAGCTTCACATCTCCTCTTATGCATTACATAATATGTGTTATGTGAATTGGGGCTTGTCATCCCTTCTTCATGTAATGCATATGTGTAGGGAAGCTAACTTAGCGTCTTCCTCTTCATGAATGTATATAGCATATAACATATATTGATCCTTGTTTATTGGTATCAAGATGCTTCATTGACATATTTTTAATTGATATCATGTTTGTAGTCACCCCTTATTGATTTTTTTTTTGCTTTAGACAAAAAGGGGGAGATCATTGTTTGCATTGTTTTGATTGACAAAAAGGGGAGAAAGATTTTTACCCCTCATTTTATCTATGGTTTTGATTGTTTACCCCTTTGTTGATGATTGACAAAAAGGGGGAGAAAGATTCTGAGTTGTTTAGTTTTTATATATGCTTATTTATGTTTTTGCATATATTGAGTTCATGCATAAAAAAATAAACAATAAGATATGATAAATATGTATGTCTCTTGTTTAGAATCATAAGCTTTCATTGCATATTTATTTATTCATTTCTTATGCATGAGTTAAGGGGGAGCTTCCTTGAAGCTTATCTTTAATCCATGCATATATAACTCCATGAGTTTTGTCATCATCAAAAAGGGGGAGATTGTTGGCCCAATGGCCTTCCACTCTAGTTTTGATGATGATCAACACTCATGTAGTTATGTTTACTAATATTCTTGTGTTTCTAAGTTTCAGATCATTAACAGGATATTAGTTGGTGATTAGCTTCAACAAGATGTTTAGAAGCTATTCATGATGATTCCGGTGCCAAAACTTAGAGATCATACCTTTGCACTTGGAGAATCACGGAGTTTTGGAGCAAGTCTACTTGAAGATGAAGATCGTCAAGAAGACTTAGGTATCCTAGTTTAGATAGAGTTTTAGATCCATTTGTAAAGCTTAGTTTAGTTGATATGCTCAAGTGCACAAATCACACACGTTTTATGATTGAGTTTTGGTTTTCATGAATAGTTTATCAAAACAAGTTTAAATTGATATATGTATAGTTGCTTCATTCTATACATGCATGCTTAATTTTTAAACAAACTTATTTTGACTATCCTATTCATGTTTTGGAAAATTCTAGTTTGATAAAATACAAGTTTTGTTTTTGATAACATTGGCAAGACACAAAAATGAATTGATATGATTGATATATGTCTTGAAATTTTTATCACAAGTTTGGTTATCAAAGTAAAATGATAAAACAAGTTTTAGAAAAACATATTTTTAGAAAAACAGTTTTTATTGTGATTAAAACTATTTTTTAGATTTACTGTGAATTTATGGGATTTTTATTGAGTGAAAAGACCTATTTTTAAATCCCGTATCTGTGCAGAACTGAGGACTGGCTGACAGGCCAAGTCGGTCGACCGGACCGGTCGACCGCACCAAGGGCCGGTCGACCGGGCCGGTCGACCGATGTGCACAGACGTGCACGTCTGTTAGGCACAGACACGGTCGACCGGGACGGTCGACCGATTTGAGAGCTCTGCTCTCGGGTTTTATCGGTCGACCGGGCCGGTCGACCGCAGTTGCCCAACGGTCATAATTCTGACCGTTGGCGATCGACCGGACCGGTCGACCGGTGGCCTGTCAGGCTGCCACATCAGCCTAACGGCTAGTTTTGTGTAGGGGCTATATGAACCCCATCTCTTTGGGGATTTTAGCCAAGTTTTTTAAGAGAAAAATTTTCAGTTTTCTGAAGTGTTTAAAAGAGTTTTCAAAAGAGTTTTAAGTGCAAAAACTTCTCATCTTTATTGTTTAGGGTTTTTGGAAAATCAAAGAAAAATAGGTTTTTGGGATTTTTGCTTAGATCTTCAATTCTATCATATTGCAAGTATTTTCCCAAAGATTTTTCTTTGTTGCTTGTTTCCAAAAACACTTGTTTCCACACTTGAGCTATCTTCTATCCTAAACTATTAGGATCTTTGTTTTGTGGAAAAAGAAAGAGAAAGAAAAAGAGAGTTTGTGGTTTTGAACCACTTGTTGTAAACCCTCCTTTATTTGTTGTATCCCTCTTCGGTAGAGGTGATCGGAGTGGTATTGGTTTGCTCCCTCTTAGGTAGAGGTGGAGTTTGGTTGTGAGCCTCTTCGGTAGAGGTGTGTGGATTGGTTGTTGTATTGGCTACGGGCCTTACCCCTCGGTTGTGAGGTGGTTGTTTGAGAGAGGAGTTTGGTACTCCTAGTGTTGTAAGAAATCCTCTGCGGTAGAGGTTCCCTCGGTGGGAGTTGAGATAGTGGAAATCCTACACGGTGGTGTAGGCGGGGATGTAGAGCAAGGTGCTCGAACCTCGAAACAAATCTTGGTGTTTGCGTATTGATCCATTGTCTCTCTAACTCTCTCTCTTATTTGTGCAAAGCATCATATTCATATCATAATTGCTTGTGTTGTGCATATTTCATATTGCCTTGCATTTATTCATATTGCTATTCATTCTTATATGCTTGGCTTGATTGTGTGTATTTCATATTGCTTGGATTGCTTGTGTGTGTGTGCCTAACTTATACTCATCCAACAAGAGCTTCGCATAGCACCTCAACCCATTTCAAGGGGAATCAAGAGGAGTTAGTCCAGAGCCTCGCAAGGGGAATTCGG
This sequence comes from Agave tequilana, assembly GCA_038442645.1. Classification (NCBI taxonomy): domain Eukaryota; kingdom Viridiplantae; phylum Streptophyta; class Magnoliopsida; order Asparagales; family Asparagaceae; genus Agave; species Agave tequilana. The sequence continues at coordinate 183,243 of JAVJIF010031191.1, read as the reverse complement.
CTACACTTGTTGCATTGTATTAGTTTGTGCATAATTTGCATTAGCTTCCGCATTTAGCGCACTTAGTTTGCATTTAGTTTCTTAGATTAGCACTTACACCTATTCACCCCCCCTCTAGGTGTTTTTCAATTGGTATCAGAGCTAGTGCTCCTGATACTTAGGCTTAACATCCTAGGAGTGATCCATTTGCTTGCTAATCTCATTTGCATTTGTTTGCACATTCATAGTTTACCATGGACTTCATGACCCCTCCTAGCTTTGACCCTTCCAACATTGATGTTTGGAAGTATAGGATGTCCATGTACCTAAAGACCCTAGGTTTGCATGTTTTCCTTGCGGCCACCAAGAGATGTTATCTTGGTGATTGCAATCATATAGGGGCCAATGCACAAGCCCTAGAGGCCATTAGAAGCACTTTACCTAAAGAATATCTTTTACGTGTTTCTAATCTTGATTCCGCTTTTGCAGTGTGGAACAAGTTGACAACAACCACCACCTCCAAGCTTCAAGTCCAAATCCAAGAAGAGGAATCTAGTGGAGAATCCAACTCTATATGCTACATGGTCCAAGGGAATGACTCCCTTGAGGTACACTCGGAAACTCCATTAGATAGTGATGATGATGCTAGTTCTTCAAATGATCATATTGATGCCCATGCTTTGAATGAAGAACTTTCAATTGTTTGTGAAAAACTAATTGAAAAATATAAGATTTTGAAAAAGAAAAGTCTAGAAATTGAAAAAGAAAATAAGTGTTTGTATTCTAGACTTGATTGTGTTTTGCAAGAGAAAGTTGAGGTCTATAATGAAAGGGATTCATTGAGATCTCAATTAGAACTTGCACTTAAAGAAAATGAATTTTTAAAATCTAAAAATGATTGCCATGCTATTTTGAAGAAAAATGAAAATTTGTCTTCCAAAGTAGATTTTGTTTTAAAAGAGAATGTTACTTTGAAAAACAAAATCATTTCTATTTCCAATGATTTAAATGTTTGTTTAGAGAAAAACATTGTTTTGCAAAATAAAATTGATGAACATGTTTGCCATGCTAGTGTAGCTTCTTCATCTAGTCTACCTAATGCATGTACCTCTTCTTCTAGAATTAATGATGATATTTGTATGCTAAAGAAGAGAGTAGATTGTTTAGGCTCCACTATGAGCCAATGTGCTAAGAACCATACACGCTTGGAATCCTTGGTTCGAAAGAAACAAGTTCCATCTTCTATGCATGCACACCCTCCACGGCATACACATGCTCCTCACGGACACCATCACACCATGTATGCTCATGTGTACACTTGTACACATTGTGGTCGTAAGGGCCATCTTGCTAAATTTTGTTTTGATAGATTACATACTACTAATTTAGCAAAGAAATTTGTTTGGGTTAGAGAAGGGACTAACCCCCATGGACCCAACAAGATGTGGGTACCAAAGACCACCCCTCCAATTTTTAATGTAGGTGTGGGCTCTCACATGACGTAAGAGTGATAGCACCTTGGAGTGGATGCGTTCCGGACTTCATGGAAATCATATTGGATGCATCACTTTCAAGGGAAGGTTGGTGGAGATGACCACCATGTTTTGGAGACAAGGAGAGTTGCTTCTTCGTTTTTGGTAACAATCCTTTACTCCCATTTATTGTTTACATGCTTTTCATGTTCATAGTTTATAGCATGTTTTTATTGTCATTGGATTAGTATGTTCATTCCATGTTTATTAGATCCTTGACATACATATATAGTATTTGAGACACACATGCTTATATGATCCCATACTTAGTGTTCTCACTTATGTTTAAGCTATAATGTACATCATGAATCTAATACATGTGAATTCACATAATAATCATGTTTTAGTTTTCCATGATGACTTTTATCATGATGATTTTTATATGTGTTTTTGATGCTTCATGTTTTGAATATATGTTTAAGTGTTAGTTTTCATTAAGACTAGTTATATACTTGTACATAGAGTGGGCTACAAATAAATCTATATATAGTTGGAATTGAATGCTTATTTGAACCCATTAGATGTGCTAGTATAGTCTAGTTTTGATGATTCATACATATTAAACTTGTATTCTCATTTTTGAATTTGCTCTATGATTGTGTATTTCACTTCATGTATATGTTTGTATTGCCAAACTTTAAGATATACATGTATACCCCTTGAGTCATTTGCCTTTCATGCAAATCTATATTATGGACTCAAATTGTGTTTAGGGATATGTATGTATACTTCTTGTGTTGACAATTCATACATATACCTTGAAATGAAAATTGCCTTGATGAAAATTTAGCTTATCATGATTTTCATGTTTTTCATGTGTTCAATATTTAACTTCATGTATATGTCTATCTTATCCAAACTATTGACTATACATGAGTATCCTTTTTTTTGAGCCACGTGCCTTCATGCATATATTTTGTGGACTCGTTATGTTTTGGATATGTATGTATACTTTAGTTTGTATTAGACATACATATGCCTTGAAAATTAGATAGTTTTGATGATTTTTCATGTTTTTTTTTGATGGAATTATGTTTTAAGGAATAATTGAGCTTAATGAAATATTTTTCGTGATTATGATCTTCACATATTATTTGTACACTCATATCTATTGCTCATGTTTTGTTTCTCATGAGTTATGCTTTATTGGTTAGAGTGATGATTATCATGTGAATTTCATTTTTGTTTTATTCCTTGCTTGAAGGATTTCGTGCTAGTTAACAAGTTTTCCATTTAACTAGTTGCGATGTTCTTCATTTTGGTAGTGATTTTCAAACAAAACTACATTTTCAAATCTATCTTTGAAAACCCCTACCATCAAAGGGCGGTAGGATGGGAGATCATGTTCATGTATGCCCTAAATTGAAAATCTTTATAACTTGAATTATGATTGGGTGGTAGATGATATGATGTATACACTTGATCTTATTGTTATGTCAATTGGTATCATTGAACTCTTTCAATTGGTATCATTTTGATCTTCTTGTATACTCATATATGTTTTGTATGTATGTATGCTTTAAATTCCAAGTATATCAATTTCTATTGGTATCTATCTTTCATACATATATATGTTTGTGTTTATGCTAGTGCTTGAGTTTCAATTTTGTTTCAATTGACTACTTCTAAATTGGTATCAAGACTATGCATCATTGTAATACCCCATTCCCGGAATACGTACTTAGTCGCGTATTCAGTTTTTGACTGATTTCAGTTTTAAATATCATTTTCCAATATTTTAGATTTTATATGAATTTCTAGAATTTTCCTGAATTAAATTGAAAATCTTCAAAACCGGTGTCGACCAGTGCCGCTGATCGATTCCCGGATTTTTAATTTACAAACAGATTGGAATTTCTCGAAGAGTCTTTAGACATTTCCTCTTAGAATCATATTTCTTACCTAAATACTTTTTCTGAGGATTTTATGAATTTATGAAAATTCCACCGAAGTCGGTATCTTGACTGATTCCGGGATTTTTAGTTTTAAAACTATAAATTATTTCTTAAAACAGATTTCACTATGATTCTTAGTATAATATTCTTGATTTTTGATAATTATTGCGGGTCGTTCCGAGATACTTGATTTCGGGACGATTTCGGTATTTTTCCGAAAGTTTTCCGCATCCGCATCCGAATCCCGGGAATCCGCCACTATAATTATTTTCATTTTCTCTTCCAAGAGATTATCTTCTCTTTTCCATTTTCTTTTCCTTTTCCCATTTTCTTTATTCCTTTCCTTCCACCCTAAGTTTCTCCAAGCTTCCACCATAAGCTTCTCCAAGCTTCTCCAACACTCCACCACAAATATCTCCACCTCACCCCTCACCTTGGCAAGCCATAATTGGCCAAGAGAAACACCTCATCCCACTCTTTTACAAAAACCCCCTCTCTTTTACATTTTTGGCATCACCTTCACAATTCCAAATCCTATAAATACCTTTCCTTCTTCATTTCATTTCATTTTCTCTTCTTTCCCTTCACCAAAGCCTTAACCTCCACCAACTCCTCCTTCATCTCCACCACAACAACCACCACTACAACTTCTCCAACTCCTTACCTTCATCTTCTTCCTCCTCCATCTCCATGGAAACCACCACAAATTCCAAAACTCCACCAAAGCTTCCACCTTTCCTTTACCTTCTCCAAAAAAATACCACCACCATCAAAAGCCTTCACCAAACCATCATCCCACCACCAAACTTCAAGGGCCGGCCCCTCCTTTTGGATTGGGGCCGCGTTCTTCTCCGTTGGCAAGACTTAGGACCGGTCCCTCCTTTTGGATTGGGGCCGCGTTCTTCTCCGTTGGCAAGACTTAGGGCCGGTACCCTCCTTTTGGATTGGGGCCGAACTTCCCTTCGTCGGGTCGATATGTATTCCACTTCCACCATTTAATGGTTTGGATTTAGAGTTGGACCATCCCTTCGGTTAAAACGCAGAGTTTACCTCCTGCATTTAGGCCATCCCTTAACGCGGCCTTCGCGTTATTGTATTGATGCAACGCGGAGCCATACTCGCGTCTGCGTCCTTCTCACGTCAACACGACGCGAAGCTAAAGCTCGCGTCTGTGTTCTATTTATATTGGCGTGACGCGGAGTTTATCCTCGCGTCCGCATTCTCATGCCCTGACTTAAACGCAGGCCTCGAGCCTCGCGTTGTGGCACCTTGGCAACGCAATGTTATTTCTCGCGTCTGCTATTCCCGCGTTTGCCATTCTTGCTACGCGAACCCCGCGTCTGCTATTCCCGTGTCTGCTATTTCTCGCGACGCTAACTCCCGCGTCTGCGACCCTCGCTTCTCACTCTCAAAACCCGCGTCTACCTGTGCTTTAGGACGCGTTCCGAGTTGCATGGATTTCGGACCTTTCGGCAATTCCGGTGATTTAGGCGAGTGTTCTCGCTATCGTCTTGGCTTTCCCATTTCATTGATTATGCAAGTGTTCTCGCTTTCTTCTTGGTTTTCCCATTTCATTTGATCGACTTGTACTTATACTTTCTTTGATTGCGTTCTAACATTATTCCATCACCAGACATTCTACTATTTGGCAAGACCCCTTGATATAACATGACTTGCCACCTGACTATATCAATCTCTTGACATGTCTTGTCACCTGCTAATATCATCATCCTGTCATGCTATCTCTTGACACCCAGCATGATCTACTCGACTTGTGATTATCATGTTTACGGGAATCCTGCCTTGTTATCCTGTATGGAACTAAGTGCCACACAGAGCAAAGTGCCACACCATACTCGGTGGGGGCCACCTCTTGAATCTGTGGGGCCACCTCTAGAATCCATCCCCTCAGAACAAAGTGCCACACAGAGCAAAGTGCCACACCCTACTCGGTGGGGGCCACCTCTTGAATCTGTAGGGCTATTCCTATTATGACCTGTTATTCCCGTAATTTGATAATATTGATAAGCTACAACTTGCACGGGGAATGGGAGGAAGTGATGGATGCCGGAATGATGCCTTGCTTATAGTAATGGAATAAAATATTGACGATTCGTGTTAGTGGGACTTTGGGCCCACAGGAGATGCGTGTTAGGGGGACTTAGGGCCTCCAAGCTGGTCCCAGGTGTATGGGAACTACTATAAGAAGTGCCATCAGTTCTCCATCTGCTTCCGTTAACAACCCTCGGCTTGCTTATATATGGATGTATGTGTGTTGGGATGTACACCAGGACACATACCTAGATATATGAGTCAGACGAGTAATAATAACATAAGACTCCTGTCATACCTGTTATGATGCTTGTTATGATTCCTGTTATGCCTGTTATGATTCTTGTTATGGCACCTGTTTTGGACTCCTGTTATGATGCCTGTTATGATTCCTGTTACGACTCCCGTTATGTACTCTTGTTATGTATTCCTGTTATGACTACCTTGTGACTCTGATTCTATACGCTTGGATTACGGTAACATGAGATAAAGGTATATATATGAGGGTTTCCTTGTTTGGATTATTCCTTCGATGTACTAGTCTCATGAGACCGTGACTTAAGCGTATACAATCAGATTTGCTCGTTCTTGGCTTTATTCAGTCTTACTACTATACATGTACTTACCCTTGCTCGCCACCTGTCATTTGTATCACACTCGCCTGGGGAGTTTCATCTGACTCCCCTGGATCCTTATGTCCAGGTCATGGAGCTTGGAGCATGTCAGAGCTTGGAGCGAGTGGATTCTCCCAGTTGCTGATCAGAGTGGCGCAGCGGTAGCGTGGATCTCCAGCAGACCATCTGTAACTCTATCCTTCCAGGCCCTCTTGTTCGCCTCTCGAGTTTTCCTTTTTATAAACTCGTGAGTGCCTTTATACTGTTCATACTTATACATTTCCATGTATTCCCGCAATTGCGCATTTTAGTGATGTAATATTCATGTAATATTGGATCACCTCTGGTGATAACTTTGTAATTGTACTCATGTGTTGGAATGTATAATGCACCACTTGCTTTCATACTCTGATTCTTGCCTGTACTGATGCTTAGCGTATATAGGTGAAGGTACTTCTGACTTGCGTATATACGTTGCAGTAACGTCCCCGTACTAGCGGGATCGGGGCGTTACAATCATTTTAGTTTGTAATTCATAAAGGGGGAGAAAATTTGATTTTGTATTTCAATTGGTATTTGTACTCCCACACTTTATGATTAAAAGTTGTTATTTTGAACATATGATATCAACATCAAATTTGTTTATATATTTTCAAAATGAAATATATTCTTACAATTGGTATCAAAATTTGTGTTTAGACATTCAAAATTTGTTATGTTGTTTTACAATTAGTAATTTGTTATGTTTAATTACAATTGGTATCTCAAAATGTTGTTTAAAGAAAATATTCAAAGTTTTGATTTGTATTTCCTATATGCAAGGAGAGCTTAACATCTCTCTTACATATAGATTCATGTTGAGTATATTATAAATTGAAGAGCTTGACAACTCTTCTTTATATGATATACGTGTGTAGGGGGAGCTTCACATCTCCTCTTATGCATTACATAATATGTGTTATGTGAATTGGGGCTTGTCATCCCTTCTTCATGTAATGCATATGTGTAGGGAAGCTAACTTAGCGTCTTCCTCTTCATGAATGTATATAGCATATAACATATATTGATCCTTGTTTATTGGTATCAAGATGCTTCATTGACATATTTTTAATTGATATCATGTTTGTAGTCACCCCTTATTGAATTTTTTTTTGCTTTAGACAAAAAGGGGGAGATCATTGTTTGCATTGTTTTGATTGACAAAAAGGGGAGAAAGATTTTTACCCCTCATTTTATCTATGGTTTTGATTGTTTACCCCTTTGTTGATGATTGACAAAAAGGGGGAGAAAGATTTTGAGTTGTTTAGTTTTTATATATGCTTCTTTATGTTTTTGCATATATTGAGTTCATGCATAAACAAATAAACAATAAGATATGATAAATATGTATGTCTCTTGTTTAGAATCATAAGCTTTCATTGCATATTTATTTATTCATTTCTTATGCATGAGTTAAGGGGGAGCTTCCTTGAAGCTTATCTTTAATCCATGCATATATAACTCCATGAGTTTTGTCATCATCAAAAAGGGGGAGATTGTTGGCCCAATGGCCTTCCACTCTAGTTTTGATGATGATCAACACTCATGTAGTTATGTTTACTAATATTCTTGTGTTTCTAAGTTTCAGATCATTAACAGGATATTAGTTGGTGATTAGCTTCAACAAGATGTTTAGAAGCTATTCATGATGATTCCGGTGCCAAAGCTTAGAGATCATACCTTTGCACTTGGAGAATCACGGAGTTTTAGAGCAAGTCTACTTGAAGATGAAGATCGTCAAGAAGACTTAGGTATCCTAGTTTAGATAGAGTTTTAGATCCATTTGTAAAGCTTAGTTTAGTTGATATGCTCAAGTGCACAAATCACACACGTTTTATGATTGAGTTTTGGTTTTCATGAATAGTTTATCAAAACAAGTTTAAATTGATATATGTATAGTTGCTTCATTCTATACATGCATGCTTAATTTTTTAAACAAACTTATTTTGACTATCCTATTCATGTTTTGGAAAATTCTAGTTTGATAAAATACAAGTTTTGTTTTTGATAACATTGGCAAGACACAAAAATGAATTGATATGATTGATATATGTCTTGAAATTTTTATCACAAGTTTGGTTATCAAAGTAAAATGATAAAACAAGTTTTAGAAAAACATATTTTTAGAAAAACAGTTTTTATTGTGATTAAAACTATTTTTTAGATTTACTGTGAATTTATGGGATTTTTATTGAGTGAAAAGACCTATTTTTAAATCCCGTATCTGTGCAGAACTGAGGACTGGCTGACAGGCCAAGTCGGTCGACCGGACCGGTCGACCGCACCAAGGGCCGGTCGACCGGGCCGGTCGACCGATGTGCACAGACGTGCACGTCTGTTAGGCACAGACACGGTCGACCGGGACGGTCGACCGATTTGAGAGCTCTGCTCTCGGGTTTTATCGGTCGACCGGGCCGGTCGACCGCAGTTGCCCAACGGTCATAATTCTGACCGTTGGCGGTCGACCGGACCGGTCGACCGGTGGCCTGTCTGTAACGCCCCGATCCTGGCGGATACGGACACGTCACCGCGACGTATATACGTAGGTCAGAACTGCCCCCACGTATATACGCTAAGCGTAAAAGTACAATACAATACAGGATCAGAGTATAACACAAGCGTGGTATATTCATATATGCCAACAATAAAGTACAAGTACAAGTTATGAACTGATACACTTTACAAGTGTTTTGTTTCACAACCAAGTCCAAAGAAGATATACAAATGTATACAAGATGCTCACGTAAGAAAGGAAGACGCGTGAGCCAAAAATGAAGAGTACGGCACTGGAGGAACTAGAGCTGGTCGGCCTGCTCACTGAAGTACTCTTGGTCCTCAGTGGATGGATCCACTTCGTTCCAAGTCTCGGAATCTGAATATGCAAATCCACAGAATCAAGACATATAACAATAAACGAGATATGGCCAAATGGCTAATGGATACGAGTAAATAAGATATAGCAATATAAAGGATAAAGCATGGAAATCCAAAGTCCTAAAACAATACATCTACAATTAATGTCTTATTATTATTACTTGTTTCATCGTGATATCTAGCTATGTGGTCCAGCGTCCCAGTGCACATAGATCCATATCCCAATAAAGCAAGGGGGTTATTGGAAATCAGCGGTTGTATCGATGAACTATGTTTACAGTGGATCCCGTGCATGCCCGGGATAACGGCCCAATAATGTTCCGTGCTTGTAACGGAACCCAGCCGCTAGGCCTCAATAAAAGGGACTTATGTATGCCCTTATCAATATGGTACCAGCAATACAGGGAGCAAGCTCTCCCCTCAGTCCCCTGGTGTACCGCAGGTCAGACTGGAACATGGGTTGCACAACACTTCCTAAAACCACTGTAAACACGAACACAATCGATATCCGCATGGTCTCCCCCGGACCCAATATAAGTTGGTCTATTTTATGTAAAGGTCAAATCAATCATGCTTGGTACAAGTGATAGCATGATAAAGTGGAGATATACATTTTAATTAACAAGTCTAACATGAAGATACATGGTAACATGTCATGTGGTATCAATTAGGAAGCATAAACAATACTAGCATATCATACATGTATCAATGAACGATCAAAATTTAAAACAGAAAAGAAAACAGAAGTCTGGCACAGTTTTGAATTGGCGGTCGACCTCCGGTCGAGTGCCGGTCGACCGGGGTTTGTGAAGGCAGTAGGGTTGCCAGTCGACTGCCGGTCGACTGGCCAAAGTGCGTGAGCTCCAGAATCGACCGGTCGACTGCCGGTCGACTGGGCTTTGCAAGGGCGGTAGGGTATCGGTCGACTGCCGGTCGACCGTACCGAATCTGGAGCTCCAGGTGAGCTCCAGGTCTCCTAGCCGGTCGACTGGTCTATGGACCGGTCGACCGCTAGCCCAATTCTGTGCACGTTTGTGCATATCGGTCGACTGCCCCCATAGGGCCGGTCGACCGATGTTCTGAAATAGGCTGTGGTCTGACTAAAAATCCAGATTTTTGTGGTGGTTGTTTTGAATGGATAAAAATAGGATTTTTATAACATAAAGTGACATGATCTATCAATACAAGTATGCTAAGAATATTACTAGTCTTGGTGAGTAAAGATACTCACCTCGAACGGTCGTTTGGAGTTTCTACGAGTTCCGGACGAGCCGAAATACCAACTTGATTCTCGGCGATAACTCGGACGATCCCAAAATCCAAGTTGCGGTTCTTGAGATGGCAAGGAGACCTAGGGTTTGCTTTGAGAAAGAGAGAGATTTTGCTAAGGTTGGAATTCTTGAGGAAATGAAGTAAAAGATGAAAATGTAAAGGGTTTGGTTTAAATAGGATTTTGAATTTGTAAAGGGGATGGAATTTTAAGAAAGAGAGGGGCTTTTGTGCAAATGTGTAAATGAGATATTTTCTTGACCAATCAAATGAAGCCAAGTGGAGATGAGGTGGCTTCCTTGGCCAATCAAATGAAGCCATTTGGAGGTGAGGTGGAGGGTCATAAATGAAGCAATTAATGTGGAAGAGTGTGGAAAGAGGAGAGGTGGAAATAATTGGGATTTTGGAAATTCAAAACTCTTTTGGCTTAATGAAGAAGGAAGAGAAAATAGAAAAAAGAAAAAGAAGGAAAATTAAATTGAAAGGATATTTTCCCTAACTCAGAAAATTATGAAATTAAAACCGTGGGTTCCCGGGACAAAGTCGAAAGTACGGAAAACATTTCGGAAATACCGGATACGTCCCGAAATCAAATATCTCGGAACGACTCCAAATTTTCACCAAAAATCTATAATAATATAAAAAGACTTAAAATGAAGTCCTTTCTGAGAAATACCTTATAGTTTTAATTATAAAAATCCCGGTATCAGTAATTTACCGACTCCGTGGGAATTTTCACAAAATCCTAAAATCCTCAGAAAAAAGCTTTATTTAAGAAATAGGATTCTAATTAATAAAGTCTAAAGGACTTTCTGAAAATTCCTAACAGTTTGGAAAATACAAATCAGAAAATTGATCAGCGGTGCTGGTCGACACCGGTTTTGAAGAAATTCATTTTAATTCTAGAAAATTCCAGAAAATCACATAAAATCTAATAAATTGGAAAATGATATTTGAAATTGAAATCGGATAAATACGGAAGGTAATTCGGAAAATACGGTTGAAAAGCTGAATACGCAACAAAGTACGTATTCCGGAAACGAGGTATTACAATCTACCCACCTTACAAAAATTTCGTCCTCGAAATTTCGCAAGATGAAAGACAACAAGGAAAGACATGATAGATGGAATATAACGGTAGAGATAGAAGGGAAGAGTCTTACCAAGTGGTGAAGAGTTGCGGGTATCGTTCTCGGATGACGTCCTCTCGCTCCCATGTGGCCTCTCCTGGCACATGGCGGTTCCAAGACACTAATACTAAAGGTATATCCTTGCTCTTCAGTGTCTTGACACTCCTGTCTAAGATGGCCATTGGCTGCTCCTGATAAGATAAGTCTGGTTGTAACTCCAGTTCGGAATGATCTAAAATATGGCTGTCATCCCTCACATATCTTCTTAACTGAGACACGTGGAAAACGTTATGAACTCCGTCCAACGATGGCGGCAGTGCCAATCGATAAGATACATCTCCCACTCGATCCAATATCTCGAATGGGCCGATATACCTTGGACTTAGTTTCCCACGAGTGCCGAAACGGATCACTCCCTTAGTCGGTGAAATCTTCAGGAACACATGATCTCCAACTCCGAATTCCAATGGCCTCCTCCGAGAATCTGCCCAACTCTTTTGCCTGCTCTGAGCTGCCCTGAGATGATCCCTGATAATCTTGATTTTCTCCATCGTCTGGATCAACATCTCTGGTCCCAATAAACTCCGCTCACCGACCTCATCCCAACAAATCGGTGATCGACACTTCCTCCCATACAGTGCCTCAAAAGGTGCCATCTTTATACTTGCCTGGTAACTGTTGTTATAAGAAAACTCGGCCAAGTGTAGATGGTCTTCCCAAGAACCTCCAAACTCAATCATGCAAGCTCTAAGCATGTCCTCGAGGATCTGGATGGTCCGCTCCGACTGTCCGTCCGTCTGGGGATGATAAGCTGTACTGAACTTCAGACGAGTGCCCAGACTCTCTTGGAGACTCTCCCAAAAGTGAGATCTGAATCTCGTATCTCTGTCTGAAACAATACTGACTGGCACTCCATGCAGACGGACCACTTCCTTCATATACTTCTCCGCCAACACCTCTGTCGTCTGACCGACCCGGAATGGTATGAAGTGGGCCGACTTAGTGAGACGGTCAATGATAACCCACACAGCATTATTACCCTTGGGACTACGAGGTAATGCTGTGACGAAGTCCATAGTGATATGCTCCCACTTCCACTCAGGTATTGGCAAGGGTTGCAGAAGTCCAGCCGATCTCTGATGCTCGATCTTTATTTGCTGGCACACCAAGCACTTAGCCACAAATTGAGCTATCTCTCTCTTCATGGCATTCCACCAGAAGTGCTTCTTCAGGTCTTGGTACATCTTGTTTCCCCCCGGGTGTATAGAGTAGGCTGAACTGTGTGCTTCAGCCAAAATCTTCTGTCTCACTTCTCCCTGGGGAACACAAAGCCTATCTCCAAAGCACAAGGCATCATCAGGACGAATACAGATATCCGTCCTCAATCCAGCCTCGACCTGATCTCTAAATGTCTGGAGTCTGGGATCCTCCTTCTGGGCTACCTTAATCTCCTCTATCAGTGAAGACTGGATCTGTAAAGCCATAAGCTGTCCTGTCTTCTCAGCTCCTCGGACCACCATCAAATCCAATCGGATGAAATCCCGAATCAAGTCCTCCTGCTGAGTGAACTGGACAAGTACTCTGTTCTCTGGCATCCTACTCAAAGCATCCGGGACTGTATTGACCTTGCCTGGATGATATTGCAAGTCAATGTCGTAGTCTGCCATAAGCTCCAGCCACCGCCTCTGCCTCATATTCAACTCCTTCTGCGAGAAGATATACTTGAGGCTCTTGTGATCTGTATATATCAGCACTCTATCTCCCAGAAGATAGTGCCTCCAAATCTTTAATGCAAAGATCACTGCTGCCAACTCCAGATCATGAGTTGGGTAATTCCTCTCATGAGGTTTCAACTGCCTGGATGCATATGCGATAACATGATCATGTTGCATAAGCACGCATCCTAGGCCTTTACCTGAGGCATCACTAAAGATGACCATCCCTCCTCTCCCTGAGGGAGTTCTCAAGATAGGAGCTGAAATGAGCTTTTGCTTCAACTGCTCGAAGGCTGCATCACACTCCTCTGTCCAGATGTACTTCTCCCCTTTCCTGGTAAGCTTCGTCAATGGAGCTGCAATCCGAGAGAAATCCTGGATGAAGCGTCTGTAGTATCCAGCTAGTCCAAGAAAGCTCTTTATCTCTGTCACTGTCCTCGGGACTGGCCACTCCTTTACTGCTTGTACCTTGCCCGGATCAACGGATACACCTTCTGCTGACACCACATGTCCGAGGAATGCTATACTGTCTAGCCAGAACTCGCACTTGCTCCTCTTGGCATGAAGCTGCTCCTGCTGAAGTGTCTGCAACACAATCTTCAAGTGTTCTTCATGCTCCTTCCTGTTCTTAGAATAAATCAAGATGTCGTCGATGAAGACAACAACAAACTGATCCAAGAAGGGTGAGAACACTCGGTTCATCAAGTCCATAAACACTGCAGGGGCATTAGTGACTCCGAAAGGCATAACAAGAAACTCGTAGTGGCCATATCGGGTCCTAAATGCCGTCTTCAGTCTATCCTCCTTCTTCACTCTCAACTGATGATAGCCCGACTGTAAGTCCAACTTGGAGAATACACGGGCTCCATGAAGCTGATCAAATAAGTCATCTATTCTGGGAAGGGGATACCTGTTCTTGATGGTGACTTTGTTTAACTCCCTATAGTCAATACAAAGTCTCTTGCTACCATCCTTCTTATTGGCCAACAATACTGGAGCTCCCCACGGTGAAGTACTTGGCCTGATCAATCCCTTATCTGATAACTCCTGCAGCTGCTTCTTCAGGATTTCCAACTCTGTTGGTGCCATCCTGTACGGAGCCTTAGATATAGGAGATGCCCCTGGGATAGTCTCAATGGAGAACTCAATCGTCCTGACAGGTGGCAATCCTGTAATCTCCGCAAACACCTCCGGGAATTCATCCCACACTGGCACCTTCTGCTTCTGAACTTCTGATGAAATGATCTGCTTTCCCTTAGTGGACTTCACTTCTCCACTAAACTGAAACTCAGGCTGATGGGGAATTCTAAAATTGATCTTCTTCTCTCTACAATCAATTATAGCATGATACTGACTGAGCCAGGTCATGCCTAAGATCACATCGTACCCCTTAGTATCGAGCACGAGCATATCTATGGCTAAGACCTTGTCACACAGTTCTACTGGACAGTCAGTACATACTCTAGATGAGAAGACTACCCCATTCCCGGTACTTATCTCCCACTTGTGGTCTAGTAATCTAACAGGAATAGAATGGACGGCCACAAATTTATCGGAGATGTAACAATGGGATGCGCCTGAATCAAATAAGGCGAGAACCGGATGTGAATGTACACTGATGTTACCTGTAATCACCTCCTCTGATGCCTCAGCCTCTGCCTCCGTCAGGTTGTAAGCCTGACCCCTGCCACGCCCGGCCGCTGTCCTGCCTCCTTTCTGCACTGGGCGTATCATATGCTGTGGAGGAAGGGGTGGTCTCCTCACCACTGGCCCCTGGTCTCTCCTCACTGCCGGTCCCTGACTTCTCTGCCCAAGCGGTCCTGGTACTACCCGCTGTCCACTCGGCCCTGGAAGTGCTGGCAAGGTCTGGTTGGTTGTCCCAAATCTCCGGTGTGGACAAGTCTCTACTGCATGATCTCGAGACCCACACCATAAACACAAACCATTTGCCCTCCGGCAATTGGGTCGAATGTGCCCTAGCTTCCCACAAAAGTTGCAGACAGGAAGTGATTGGGCTGGCTGATAAGGCGCTGGTCTGAAAGGCTGCCTCTGGGTCTTCGCCACTCTGAATGGAACTCCTCGCCCCATAGGCATAAATGGCCTCTTCATGGCCTGCTGTCCCATCTGATTCCCCAAGTCTTCTCAAACCCCCGCTCTACTTTCCGAGCGGTAGAGAGAACACTTGCATATGTCTTCAACTCCTGAGACATCATGTACATCTGAATATCCATCCGAAGACCCTTCTGAAACCTGTTCGCTCGCTTCTCTTCGTCCGTCACCATATAAGGAGCGAAACGGCTGAGTCTAAGGAAGTCTGCTGCATATTCATCTACCGACTTGTTTCCCTGCTTGAGCCCGATGAATTGCTCCTCCATCTCCTCCTGTGCTGTAGCCGGAAAGAAGCGGCTGTAGAAACTCTTGGAGAAGGTAGCCCAAGTGATAGGCCTCTCCAAGCGAGCCTCCTCTGCAAGCCACCAAGTCCGAGCTATGTCCTTCAGCTGGATCTTAGCGACCTCAACTTGACTCTCCTGTGGGACACGAGCTGCGGTCAGCAGGTCTGTCGTGTCCGTCAACCATTGTTCTGCCTCCAATGGCTCCTCACTCCCCGTGAACACTGCAGGCTGCAATCTCCGGAAATCCGATACATTCCCCGGCTTTGGTTCCTTTGGGGCTGTTAGCTCTTGCCTCAGGAGCTCAGTCTGCTGCTGCTGTACTTCCACCTGTTGTTGCTGGGTCACCATCATGGCTTGAATGATCCTCAGCACATCAACATTCTCTCCTCCTACTGGTCCATTGGGTCCATTCGGGACTTGCCCGACATTGTTCCGACCCGAGCGACGCTCCATACCGTATGATAACTGGAATTGAAAACAATGGAAGGGAGTTTAGGATACGAAGGAATTGATAATTGAAGGAAGCAAGACGGACTCTATAACTTTGTACATTATAATTGGCATAAGCAAATTACTAGAATTTGCCACTTGATTGTACTTTAGGTTTAAGAGCCAGGCTCTGATACCAACCTGTAACGCCCCGATCCTGGCGGATACGGACACGTCACCGCGACGTATATACGTAGGTCAGAACTGCCCCCACGTATATACGCTAAGCGTAAAAGTACAATACAATACAGGATCAGAGTATAACACAAGCGTGGTATATTCATATATGCCAACAATAAAGTACAAGTACAAGTTATGAACTGATACACTTTACAAGTGTTTTGTTTCACAACCAAGTCCAAAAGAAGATATACAAATGTATACAAGATGCTCACGTAAGAAAGGAAGACGCGTGAGCCAAAAATGAAGAGTACGGCACTGGAGGAACTAGAGCTGGTCGGCCTGCTCACTGAAGTACTCTTGGTCCTCAGTGGATGGATCCACTTCGTTCCAAGTCTCGGAATCTGAATATGCAAATCCACAGAATCAAGACATATAACAATAAACGAGATATGGCCAAATGGCTAATGGATACGAGTAAATAAGATATAGCAATATAAAGGATAAAGCATGGAAATCCAAAGTCCTAAAACAATACATCTACAATTAATGTCTTATTATTATTACTTGTTTCATCGTGATATCTAGCTATGTGGTCCAGCGTCCCAGTGCACATAGATCCATATCCCAATAAAGCAAGGGGGTTATTGGAAATCAGCGGTTGTATCGATGAACTATGTTTACAGTGGATCCCGTGCATGCCCGGGATAACGGCCCAATAATGTTCCGTGCTTGTAACGGAACCCAGCCGCTAGGCCTCAATAAAAGGGACTTATGTATGCCCTTATCAATATGGTACCAGCAATACAGGGAGCAAGCTCTCCCCTCAGTCCCCTGGTGTACCGCAGGTCAGACTGGAACATGGGTTGCACAACACTTCCTAAAACCACTGTAAACACGAACACAATCGATATCCGCATGGTCTCCCCCGGACCCAATATAAGTTGGTCTATTTTATGTAAAGGTCAAATCAATCATGCTTGGTACAAGTGATAGCATGATAAAGTGGAGATATACATTTTAATTAACAAGTCTAACATGAAGATACATGGTAACATGTCATGTGGTATCAATTAGGAAGCATAAACAATACTAGCATATCATACATGTATCAATGAACGATCAAAATTTAAAACAGAAAAGAAAACAGAAGTCTGGCACAGTTTTGAATTGGCGGTCGACCTCCGGTCGAGTGCCGGTCGACCGGGGTTTGTGAAGGCAGTAGGGTTGCCAGTCGACTGCCGGTCGACTGGCCAAAGTGCGTGAGCTCCAGAATCGACCGGTCGACTGCCGGTCGACTGGGCTTTGCAAGGGCGGTAGGGTATCGGTCGACTGCCGGTCGACCGTACCGAATCTGGAGCTCCAGGTGAGCTCCAGGTCTCCTAGCCGGTCGACTGGTCTATGGACCGGTCGACCGCTAGCCCAATTCTGTGCACGTTTGTGCATATCGGTCGACTGCCCCCATAGGGCCGGTCGACCGATGTTCTGAAATAGGCTGTGGTCTGACTAAAAATCCAGATTTTTGTGGTGGTTGTTTTGAATGGATAAAAATAGGATTTTTATAACATAAAGTGACATGATCTATCAATACAAGTATGCTAAGAATATTACTAGTCTTGGTGAGTAAAGATACTCACCTCGAACGGTCGTTTGGAGTTTCTACGAGTTCCGGACGAGCCGAAATACCAACTTGATTCTCGGCGATAACTCGGACGATCCCAAAATCCAAGTTGCGGTTCTTGAGATGGCAAGGAGACCTAGGGTTTGCTTTGAGAAAGAGAGAGATTTTGCTAAGGTTGGAATTCTTGAGGAAATGAAGTAAAAGATGAAAATGTAAAGGGTTTGGTTTAAATAGGATTTTGAATTTGTAAAGGGGATGGAATTTTAAGAAAGAGAGGGGCTTTTGTGCAAATGTGTAAATGAGATATTTTCTTGACCAATCAAATGAAGCCAAGTGGAGATGAGGTGGCTTCCTTGGCCAATCAAATGAAGCCATTTGGAGGTGAGGTGGAGGGTCATAAATGAAGCAATTAATGTGGAAGAGTGTGGAAAGAGGAGAGGTGGAAATAATTGGGATTTTGGAAATTCAAAACTCTTTTGGCTTAATGAAGAAGGAAGAGAAAATAGAAAAAAGAAAAAGAAGGAAAATTAAATTGAAAGGATATTTTCCCTAACTCAGAAAATTATGAAATTAAAACCGTGGGTTCCCGGGACAAAGTCGAAAGTACGGAAAACATTTCGGAAATACCGGATACGTCCCGAAATCAAATATCTCGGAACGACTCCAAATTTTCACCAAAAATCTATAATAATATAAAAAGACTTAAAATGAAGTCCTTTCTGAGAAATACCTTATAGTTTTAATTATAAAAATCCCGGTATCAGTAATTTACCGACTCCGTGGGAATTTTCACAAAATCCTAAAATCCTCAGAAAAAAGCTTTATTTAAGAAATAGGATTCTAATTAATAAAGTCTAAAGGACTTTCTGAAAATTCCTAACAGTTTGGAAAATACAAATCAGAAAATTGATCAGCGGTGCTGGTCGACACCGGTTTTGAAGAAATTCATTTTAATTCTAGAAAATTCCAGAAAATCACATAAAATCTAATAAATTGGAAAATGATATTTGAAATTGAAATCGGATAAATACGGAAGGTAATTCGGAAAATACGGTTGAAAAGCTGAATACGCAACAAAGTACGTATTCCGGAAACGAGGTATTACACTGTCAGGCTGCCACATCAGCCTAACGGCTAGTTTTGTGTAGGGGCTATATAAACCCCATCTCTTGGGGATTTTAGCCAAGTTTTTTAAGAGAAAATTTTTCAGTTTTCTGAAGTATTTAAAAGAGTTTTCAAAAGAGTTTTAAGTGCAAAAACTTCTCATCTTTATTGTTTAGGGTTTTTGGAAAATCAAAGAAAAATAGGTTTTTGGGATTTTTGCTTAGATCTTCATTCTATCATATTGCAAGTATTTTCCCAAAGATTTTTCTTTGTTGCTTGTTTCCAAAACACTTGTTTCCACACTTGAGCTATCTTCTATCCTAAACTATTAGGATCTTTGTTTTGTGGAAAAAGAAAGAGAAAGAAAAAGAGAGTTTGTGGTTTTGAACCACTTGTTGTAAACCCTCCTTTATTTGTTGTATCCCTCTTCGGTAGAGGTGATCAGAGTGGTATTGGTTTGCTCCCTCTTAGGTAGAGGTGGAGTTTGGTTGTGAGCCTCTTCGGTAGAGGTGTGTGGATTGGTTGTTGTATGGCTACGGGCCTTACCCCTCGGTTGTGAGGTGGTTGTTTGAGAGAGGAGTTTGGTACTCCTAGTGTTGTAAGAAATCCTCTTCGGTAGAGGTTCCCTCGGTGGGAGTTGAGATAGTGGAAATCCTACACGGTGTGTGTAGGCGGGGATGTAGAGCAAGGTGCTCGAACCTCGAAACAAATCTTGGTGTTTGCGTATTGATCCATTGTCTCTCTAACTCTCTCTCTCTCTTATTTGTGCAAAGCATCATATTCATATCATAATTGCTTGTGTTGTGCATATTTCATATTGCCTTGCATTTATTCATATTGCTATTCATTCTTATATGCTTGGCTTGATTGTGTGTATTTCATATTGCTTGGATTGCTTGTGTGTGTGCCTAACTTATACTCATCCAACAAGAGCTTCACATAGCACCTCAACCCATTTCAAGGGGAATCAAGAGGAGTTAGTCCAGAGCCTCGCAAGGGGAATTCGGCTACACTTGTTGCATTGTATTAGTTTGTGCATAATTTGCATTAGCTTCCGCATTTAGCGCACTTAGTTTGCATTTAGTTTCTTAAATTAGCACTTACACCTATTCACCCCCCCCTCTAGGTGTTTTTCAATTAAGACTATCTCTCTATTGGATGCCTCTCATCTCATCTGAGGAACAAGAAGAGAACTTAGTGGATGGAGAGAAGAATCTCCTCCCTCAACTACGACGTCCTCGAGATCGTGCAACCTTCGGCATCCCTTTCGCGATGAATTCAGGTATGCCTAAACTCCTATTCCTTTTGATCTTGATAGAGAGGATATTGCATGCATGAGATCTTATTTGGAATAATTATTAGATCCAACACGATTGACATTATAATACAAATTGTAATGAAAATACCGACATTTTTACTTATATACACATCAATATTAATCAAACAATAAATTGAAGTAAGTTGACTATATAGCTGAAATATCTATGTTCATGACCACTCACTTTCATGTATCATGTACACTATGCATTTTTAATGCTACGCTTCAATTAAAAATAAGGTTAACTCCATTCACTGAGCTGTTCAGCTCACTTCTCTCAGTTTGAATATTTTCATGTCAAGACAAAGACCCAATCGAAGGATTCATGAGTATAACAACGGATTATTGTCAAACATTCTGAATGGACATCAAGATTTGATATTATTATACTTAAATCCTTACTTATATTAACATGTTGGTTTTTTATAGATTAGTGGTTATGGTGTAGAACATAGTTAAATTTGCATCGATACATGTTAAATGTTATGTATAGTTCATTTATTCTGAATTGAGATTTTTGGAATAGTTTTGCTGATTTTATTCATTTAGTTGAATTATTTTCTGGGATTGATGAGTTGAAACAAATATGAATGTTTTTTTTTATGCAAGTAGGCGATGTCAAGCCAAAATTGTGACATAAATTGCATGAGATATTGTATATAAATACATGATCGATGTTAAGATCATATTTGTAGATTTTTATATATGCTGTATTAGGATAGACTCTGTATAGTAGAGGAAATGTTATCAAAATTTCTGATAAATTTATTAATAATTATGAAGATTATGGAATTGATTAGTGTACCTGGAATTGATTAAAATTAATTTGGAGGTTTGAAAACCTGGACCGTTATGGAATGTGATAAAGAGAAAAACAAAGAGAAAAATGGAAGAAATCAGGAGAAAAGATAGCAGATAGAAGTTTATGTTTGACGGACTTAGAAATGATCACGATGAAAATAAGAAGAAGATTAAATAAGAAGATGGGCGAAGAAAATGAAGGGTACGTTAATAACTAATTAATGTTTATATAATTTTCATTTAAAAAAAATCGTAGCTTATAAAGTATATATAGAGGATATTTTTTCTTTAATAGTCGCATCTAATCAAATTAATAATTAATTCAAGTTATGCCCTTATTTCTTCTTTGAACAATGATAGCCATAACTTAAGGTTTGTAGACTCCAAGACGTGGCTATAATCGGGGCTAAAGAAAATGGAGAAGAAGAAAATGACAACTTTCTCCCAATTATTTGTGGCCACATCTCAGAATTTGTAGACCACACATCCAACAAGCATTATTCATTTTCTTCTATATTTCAACTTTCAACCTGCAAGATCCACTAAATCTCAATTAATCACTACTCTATCTAAATCTAAAGAACCATGTTCATAACTAGCATATTCATTTTAGACGGTCTATAACAAGAGATTTTTAGAAACAAATCGTGTCAGGAAAGCCTGATTCACTGGTAAAAAAGTGAATAAGTTTTGAAGAGCTCTAGCCTGTTTGGTTGACGGTGGAAGTGAGGAAGTAAGGAAGCGAGGAATTGGTAATAGTTTCATTTGGAACTTGGAAATTGGTTAGTAAGTTTTCTGGTATTTGGATGTTGTTAGGAAGTGTGATTTGGAAAATGTTATGTCTTTTCCGGTATTTGGATGGTAATGTGAAAGTGAAAGTGGAAAAGTTGACCACAAAGTTGACCGCAAAATAATATTAAAATAAAAATTAATTAAGAAAAATAAAAAATAGACTGTAATTAGAATGCAAGTGAGATTTACATGATCAAAAAATTAACTGTTTTGTGCTACAACTTATTATAAATGAGATTTACATGACCACAAAATTAACTGTAGCACTTTGGAAGTGAAGAAATGGTTGTGTAAAAAAGAAAAGAGAGAAGGAAAAGGAGTTTTCTTATTTTACTTTTTCGGTGTTTGGATAGATAGGAAAGTAAGCAATTATACTTCCTCATTTCCTTACTTCTGCCCACTTCCTTGCATCCAAACACCCCTAAATTGAAATTCAGTTAGCAACTGAAGTTAAAAAAAAAGAAAAGAGAAAAAGAAACAAGTTGTAAGATTTGAAGTGTGAATATAAAAATATGAAAAATTCAAAAATATTTTCTAAATATGAAAAACACCAGGGGAACATAAAAAGAAAAAAACCCAATGAAGTGATGGGCTGTCAAATTCGGGTATTCTTTACCCGCGCAGCGTAACCTGAGAGTGATCCATCACTCAATTATAACTCAACCCCAGACTTATAACACAGAAAAATATCATCCTCGACCGCTAAACCCCCCGGAAACTTCTCACCCCCCAGTTCGTTTAAAATATCAGTCCAATCCCATTTCCAAACCCTAATCAGCGAATTTTGATTTGTGAAGCGCGAAAAGGGTTGACCGATCGGATTCTTCAGTTCAATAATCGGCTCGAAGTGTCAGTTCTTGCTTCCAGATAAGGAAACCCTAGGTTTTCTTCTCCCTCCCTCCCTCCCTCTCTCTTGATACTCTCTTGAATTTCTTTTTTATTGATAATTACTGCTTGGATTTATCTCATTTCTTTTTAATTACTCTTGGGTTCCTGAATTAATCCTCTCCATGCTAAATTTGGGCGTTCAGAGATGGGTTCGTCAGCTGTGGAGGCTACTCCGTTGCAGGTAATCTTAATCTTTCATAATTCCTCGCGTGTAATCCTTTCTGAATTTAGCAATTTTCTCTTCAAGAAAGTTAGTAAATTTCTTTCTGAATTTCAAATTGAGCTTATGATTGGACAACTGAGGGTATTCACTTCAGCTGATAACACTTCCCTTGCTCGATGTTTGGATGTATTTCTCGTTAGTGAGTAATGTACCAGTTCGTGTATACGCTTGAACACAAAATTTGCCAACTGATCCTTTTTCCCACCATTATCTTCTTTCTTGTGTTGTAGAGGATCTATCCTCCATTAGAACTGAATCCTTCTAGTTGAAACAAATGGAGAGGTTAGTTATGCTGTTGGAATTGCAGGGGTGCTCGTTAGCGAGTAATGTGCCAGTTTTTGTACACGCTTGAACACAAAATTTGCCAACTGATCCTTTCTTCCACCATTATCTTCTTTCTTGGGTTGTAGAGGATCTATCCTCCATTAGAACTGGATCCTTCTAGTTGAAACAAATGGAGAGGTTAGTTACGCTGTTGGAATTGCAGGGGTGAAACGTGAAGGTATCTTTGTACTTATTGACGTATGTAGTACCAGAGTCCGATGTATTTTTTTTACATCCATCCGTCCCTCCTTGTGTTTCCACACTGATATATGTTAGTTTGGAAGAGAAGTTTCAGTAGAAAACACTGGTGTTAGCTCAGTCAGGCATAGGGGAGATGATACTGGTGAAGGGAAGGATGTGGGTAGAGTTTGCTACTGTTGTGAAAAAAAAAACATGAGAAATTTCCTTAAGGGCTCATAGTGCTTCTTATCTGAAGCTCAAGACTTTGCTATGCTTCCATTTGGTGCCTTCTTCACTATAGATCGTGTCCCATTTAGTGAAGAATTTGGGAGAACACACCAATAGAACCTTTGAGAGGAAGGCTAGAAGAGATTTTTTTTTTTTTGAGAATAAAACGACAATAGTGAGGATGGGAAATCTTATTTATTGGTCTATCTAAGACAGGGCAAGCTTGATCCTCTGTTGCTTGCCTTTCTTTCTCTAGTCGTGTGATATACTGATACAAACAAATGTTTCTATAATTAATTTATTGTTGTATTGCTAGGGATTTGAGCAAGAGGAAGTTTTTTGATTTATTTTTTATTTTTTATATTTTGGGGTGGGGAGTTTGATATTCCATACTACATAACAATATCTACATATTATTAAATGCATGTAGACTAAAATTCAAAATATTTAAGTTTGCGTATGCATCAAGTGGCTGAGAAATGAAATATATAATTATGTTACTGAACATGTTGCCCAATACCCATACATATGGTCTGGAATATTCTAAATCTAACAAAACTTGGTGTGGAATGTTACTTTAAATATTTAAGCTGCTGCCAATTTGGATTCTCCATTTAAAATCCCAGCCATTGCTTTTTCAACATGTTTTTTTTTTGCATTTTGTGAGGCGGCATAAATGTTTTTTTAAATTTTTTTTAAGTCATAAGTTTTTCTTTAAATAAACTAGGTTATCTAGATTCATGATCATATAAAAAAACATGGATATTAATTTGATGCTCTACCATAAACTTCTGAATTTTCTGGCTTAGCCAAACTGTGTATATTAATATGTGGGTGGACATAATAACTGTTTTTAAACTAGTTTTTTTGCAGCAATTTGCATCACTGTTAAGATTTTCGATTTTTACACAGTTACTCCAATTTTGTCTTTGTCACCTCTTCATATCATCCACGGGCGACCCTCCTCTTCTGCCTCTTAATCTATCTGAAGACTCCTGTGTGATGAGAGAGAGAGAGAGAGAGAGAGAGAGAGAGAGAGAGTACAATACTAACCGACCTACCTTTATCAGTATTTCTCATCTCTAGTAGGATTTAGGATATAATATTAGAGAAGTGCCCAATTTTGACTTTTCAGATGTCCATACCCATCCCCATGTCCCCCTTTGACATATCTTTGCTCTTAAAAAAAAAAAAAATCGTCTGTGTGATTCAAATGTGTTTATGCCTATAAAGTAATCTGTCTTAAACCAGCTATTCTAATAATTCTCATCTCTATGAAGATTTGCGAAGTCCTCCGATTTTTGTCACTTGTCCATATCCATCCACACGCGACCCCCCTGCACATGCTTTTAGCTCTCTGAAGAAAAATCATCCGCATGACTCATGTGTGTTGTTGTTTGCTTGATTACTTGCATGTTATTGGTGTTCTTGTGCGTGAACACATAGTGCCATTCTTAGATCAGCCTTTTTCATAATTCTCGTCTCTAGCAAGATTTAAAATGTTACAAAGCTCTAGTTTTGACTTGTCACCTCCGCGTACTAATCCACACACAATCCCTCCTCCCCTACTCTTTGCGCTCTCCAAAGAAAAATCTTTTGTAAGATCAAAACTATGCTCCATCATATGCTTTTGCATTTTCTACAGAAGAAGTCAAATTATCATATAAACATATATTACATAGTGCTTCTATTTGAATTTCCTGTTTCTCCTTGTACTTTTGAATTCTCAACACCAAGTTGATAGTGCTATTAGCCATGGCCTATGGGCTATAAAGTTACTTAATGATTATAATAATGGGGATGGAACTGGAATGCTCAACGCCAATTTTCTTCTTCTTCTTCTTCTTGCTATAGTGTTATGCTATCCTTATCTATACTGTGTGGTTTTACCGTGTTTTATCCACAGTTTAATGAGGTTTGAAATTTATTCTTACTCTCTTTCTGTCATTATTCAGGAAGTTATGTTGGAGTTCCGTGCCGGCAAAATGTCCCTCGAGGGGAAGCGCGTGGTCGCAGATACCCGCAAAGGACTTATTCGTATTGGAAGGGTAGGGCCTAATTTTGGGAGGCAATTTCATGGTTCAGGGACTTGGGAACATATTTATGTCATATCTGCATACAACATTAATCAGTATTTGTTCTTTCGTGTTAAGTTAACCTCTTCTGCCTTTGTATTATTAGGGTGAGGAAGGATTGATCCATTTTCAGTGGCTTGATCGGACACAAAACATTGCTGAACTTGTATCCTTTTCTCATTTCATAAGACCTTTTTTATTTATTGGAGATTCTTAATGTGCGTACTGCTCAATGCAGTGCCACGGGCAGTGCGTATAGTATGAAAGAGCAACTTCACTGGCTCCATTCAGTATCTATTTTGACCAGATTTCCTCGGTAATTTGTTCACAATATGTCATATCCAGGGCTCATTGGAACAACTTTTCCATCATACATGGTCATCATTATAATAAAATGTTGTGCATACAATTATTATCCCTTCCTGGATAACCTGTCTATGCTTTTTTTTTACTTTGTATTTTTTCTCTCACTTGTGCGAAAATCTAGTTGCATTTGCTCTCATTACAGGAATAGGTTCTTTGCCATACTGTGAAGGTTATTTCTTTTTTCCCTTGACATTAAATATAACAGGATCAAATAATCTTTCCAGATGAAGCTGTTTTTGAGAGAGTATGTGTTAATTCCCTGGGATGTGTGTTCTCTGATATTTCTTCTTCCTAAGCATTTGTGATATCTTATTTATTTTCTATTATTTAGGTGGCCCAATCTTCAGGGAGAGTATATATCTTGAAATTTAGTTCTGATGATCGAAAGTTCTTTTTCTGGATGCAGGTAAACTTATGCAGTTATATTATCATATCTCTTGAAAAATTGTGTTAAGCTTAAAGAACTGTGTTTGCTTTAGTTTTTAAGTTTTGAATTTGAATCTCTGAATGAAACAGGAGCCACAATCTGATGGAGATACACAATTATGCAATTCTGTCAATTGCTTCATCAATCGCCCTATAGGTATGTTCAAGCTACAGAACTACCATTTTATGACAATGTTTATCTGATGATTGAGGTTTTAATCATTCAGATATGATCGGTGAAGATGAGGCAGAAGCATCTGTTCCAATGCACATGCCTGAAGTGTCAGAGGATACAGCTGATGATGATCTCTCATCTAGGTACTTCTGCAGATCCTTTAGTTCTTTTGAAATTTCAAAAATTAATTTGCTTACTGATGATCTTGAGTTTTATCTACATGCCTATCAACATATCACTAATTTTGATGGTTGTGTTGTGAACACTTGGGGGCGCGTGCGTGTCTGTTTGTATGGTGTATGTAAGCACACGTGCATGCATTTACACAGGTGGGGAGCAGATGCTCTGATGTCGATGGAATTTTCTTGCCAGCATTTCAAAAACACAAGCTGTACACACATGTTTAAACATTTAGGGGATCATTAATGGTGTGGACTGTGGATCATCTATTGGGATGGTTCACCATGTTTATTTAGTTATCATGTCATGAAAATTCTTACCTTGACAAGGCATGCATTTATGCATATACGTTCTTGGCTATTTTATGTAGTATGCTTTGCAGTCCCTTTGGCTTAAAGATGCTTCATCATGGGTACCACATGTATTGCTAATTATTTGAAGGATGCAATCCACCAATGTGGTTATGCATCATAAGATGGGTGGAGTAGGCACTTGATTGCCGCTAGTGATCAGAATAAACTGTTACCCAACTTTCAATTTCTGACATCAGAAGCTGGTCCTGACAGCTGCAAAAGTAACAAAAAATATATGTTAATTTTAGGAAATCCTTGGCCTATATTTTCTGTTGTACCTATAAAATGTCAACACTGTCATACACTCATTTTCCAGCAGAATCTGAGTAGCCAAGGAGCATGACACAAAGGCAAGAAGCTTCATAAAACACTTTGACCACGTTTTTACAACCGGTTTCAATGCCAACCTCTAGGTTCCAAGTTCTTTATAGCAAGAGAGGGCCTTGCCATCTATATGGCTGGTTAACTCAATGGATGATGCTCATGCAACTATGGAACCTCGTATTCCCGAGACTAGGAAGAATCTATATAGATGAAGAGTAAAGATCTTAGGATTTGCTTTAGGGAATTCTATGCATCTCCAAGGAACAAAATAAGCCTAAAGTTTTAAATTAATAATGCAACAATTCCATGGGAGATGAAAAAACCAAGTCCTACATGGTCATTCCTGGGTATTTGGATTTTGGACCATGATGTAATTCTTGTTCTTGATTTTGCCATTTCACTATTACTCCCAGCTCCCAAGTTTGTGCTCTAGGGTGATGCTTTTACAGTTTGCTCAAACAGTGTTTTATTGGCAGGTAATTTACATAATAATCAGGCTTATTCAAGGCTAAGAGCTCAAGTTTGCTGTCTCTTTTTAATTATCTATATATTTGGCCTAAAGCATATGGACAGTGAAGAATCATAAATATGTTCTTAAATGATTCCAGCAAGATACAGAACATGGTTTAAGATCTCAGTATCAATGGTTTTTAGTATCAATATCCATGACCATTAATATCGGCAATATGTGCAATATCCAGCGATATTATACGGTTAATATTGTATCGGTTACCTAAAGCCTGATAGAATATAGCCAATATATATTGGAATTGGCTGATATTTAAAACTATGATACATAAAGTGTGAGTCACTGGTATGGCCGCTGCTTATGAATTTAAAGGGTTCCTTATGTGACTGTTTTGAGCTCCAAATGAGCCAACATGTTAACCATTAAAATAAACAACCTGACCAGTTAGGATGCCTATTTTTGGGATTTAACTGAACCTTAAGGCAAAGCTGCCATCTTAAAAGCCTTCCAATTTTTTTTTCTATCTAAAGTGAAATGTTGACACAAGGATTTCATCTTTTAAATGGGGGAGAATTGATGGGACAAATCATTATTGTCAATTGTACATGTTATGATGATCTCCAGAGGCAGGTAACCCACCATGGGAAGTGGGGGGTGTAAATGAGCCGAGCTTGAGCGAAAGAGTGAGCCAAAGTTGTTTGAGTTTGGCTCATTTATTAATCAAGCAGTAAA
Source organism: Agave tequilana (assembly GCA_038442645.1). Classification (NCBI taxonomy): domain Eukaryota; kingdom Viridiplantae; phylum Streptophyta; class Magnoliopsida; order Asparagales; family Asparagaceae; genus Agave; species Agave tequilana. The sequence goes on along the minus strand of JAVJIF010031191.1, from coordinate 154,563 downwards.
ACTAATAATGTTGAACCAAACACGTGTTCGTGAGAAGCTTGTTTCTTTCACAGCACTTGGAATTGAGCCTCTAATTTTGTACTAAACGCTTGTAATTGATCCCATGGAGAAGAAGAAATGTTTAGATGTCACGAATTGTTTACTTTCCATGTTACAAAATGTAAAGTTTTATGTCCTTGTTAGTTATATGGCTTTCATTTAAAATATCGCATTATTTACACAACACGCACACACACACGCTGTTATTTAAAAATTGTCTCCGTCTTGTTTTTTGACTCCTCCTCTCGCGGTTTCCAAACGGTGGGAGTACGGACTTTATAATTAGACATGTCCGCCTCGTGAGATTTCCTCCTTCCCACCCCGATATATGTATGTACGTATCGAGCTTTATTCAAGCTTAACACTAGCAAGCATGCCTAGTTTGAGTTTGAGTTTGGCTTGTTTATAAATTCAAGCTAGCCACAATCGAGCTAAATATCAAACCAAACATGAAATGTTCGCGAGTGGTTCATTTGTTTGACAAACCTATTGGAAAGATACAAAGTAATCAGAATTTGTTAGATTAATTTTAGTGGTTTAGGTTAATCAATATTCGTGGTTCTAGATGCAGGTCATTATGGCATGGGAGAACTGTTAGGATAATTGGAATTTGTTGGTTAAAATTATTGTTTATTGAAAGGATTTGTGTTTCTAATATGTTGGACATAATTACAATTGAATGTTATGGCTGGAAGAGAATTTACCTTGAGTAAATTTTGCCAAGACTAAAAATGCAGAAGTTATGTTTATATTATTCTATGTAGAAGCTTTTGGGATATATTACTGATAAAGTTGTTATAGGTATCAAAATATGCAAGCTTATTCGAGATGTACATTAGCAAGCAGGCCTAGTTTGACTTTGGCTTGTTTACAAATTCAAGCGAGCCAAAAATGAGCTAAATATCAAACCGAACATGAAATATTTGCGAGTGGTTCATTTGTTTGAGTGTCCTGTTGGAAAGATACAAAGTCACTACAAATTGTTAGATTAATCTTAGTGGTTTAGGTTAGTTAATGTTCGTGTTTCTAGATGCAGGTCATTATAGCATAGGAGAGCTGTTTGGATAATTGGGATTTGTTGGTTGAAACCTGAAATTATTGTTTATCAAAAGGAACTGTGATCCTTATATGTTGGACGTATATGTACAATTGAATGTTATGGCCGGAAGAGAATTAACCTTGAGTAATTTTTGCCTAGACTAGAAATGCAAAAGTTAAGCTTTTGGGATATGCATACTGATAACATTATTATAGGTATCATAATATTACAGTTTTACTGTTATAAGAATTGTTTAACTACTTAATTTGGTACATTGTGCTCGAAGCGTCTAATATGGTGAATCAGAATCCATTGATGCTGCTTTCTCTGTTGGCATGATGCAGTTTTATTTTTCAAGGGTTGACATGATGCAGATGTTGAGAGGAGATTTATATTTTCCAGATCAGTGAAGATAAATACATACATGCATATGTACGTGCATATTTTGAAAATGAATTTTGTCAGCAGGTCCTCTTTTATCTAAACAATCCATTTTGTTCACAGAAATCCCACTATGCCCTTTAACTTTGATAGTGGACACTGCATAAGTGTCACCATTTTAAGCAGTTTGAGATAGGTTTGTACAGTCGACTACTTACTGCCTCCATAAGCAGTAGCTAAGTAAATTACTTTAAAACTACCCATAGTTCCATGCAAAATGCTCAACACACCTAAATTTATTTTTTTGTCACTCTTCGTTTGCCCTACCCCTTGGGGGACGGCGACTAATGGAGCTAACATGATGTGCAGAAAAACAAGTTTACCCTCAACCCTTTAAAAATTAAACATATAAACCTTGGTACAAAAAGAGTAAATTTCATTTTTGTAATTATACCTAGAGTTCCCAAAGAAAACACAAAACCAACATAATGTATTTTTCAACATTTTTGCACCCTGCCTCTTTCTCCCTCTAACTTACTAAATACATTTTCAAAACTAGTCAATGCTTTGACATGAATGTTTTTTTTCTAGGGAAAAGGCTAGTAGGCTTACATCAACTTACATCATAGCCCCCAAAGTGGGGTAAGGAACCCCCGCTATAATGGGGAAAAGAAACTCTCATGAAGGCGACTAATTAGACATTAAAGAAATACCATATGTTTGTAAAGCAAAGGATAATTATAGCATTCTAGTTGACAAGCTTGAGGTAAATAAGTGAGATTATTTCAGCATGTCTTATGAGGGTCAAAAAAGTGTAACATATTAGAAGTGATAGGGTGATAGTTAATGAAGTAACATTGTTGTCAAAAGCCTATTAAAGCCTGGTTAAGCCTCTGCTTTCTCTATTTCCGCTTTAGGATGCTTTAGCTCTTGCTTTAGGATTTAAATAATCTTCACACTGTACGTATCATCTTTTTATATATGTTGATGCTTACTATTGCTATTAACATGAAAGCATTTGTTTCTTATTGCTTTATTAGTTATGCAATTTCTTTGTTGCTGATTTTATTTTCTTTTTATTTTCTATTTTGTATTATTTTATATATTTTAATAAATCCCAATCTCTCTTGCTTCTTCACTCCCTCATTCAATTTCCAGAATATTGTGGAGTAATCAATTAGAGGTATAGGCCTAAGCAAGCATGGATAGAGGCAGTTAAAAATGATATTATAGTTGTTATTTAACCAAGGAGATGGAATTAATGGAGCTGAATAAAAGAAAAGGATTCATGTATGCTAATGCTTTCTTCTCTTGTTCTTGTAGCTTTGTTAGCTTGTTTAAAGTTTCTTAACCCTCATACTTTACAGAATACAGCTAAAGGAATTCTAGACAATAGGCTACCTATTTCCATTTCCTTCCAGTTTTCCGATTATTGTTTTCTTTATAACCAGACAGGAAAATGCGATTTTACTCAAAACTTACCTGAAAGATGAAGGTTTTTGATTAACTAGACACAAAATGGAAGTTCTCAGAAGTTTACCTGAGAGATATTTGAACTCAAATACCTCCTCACTTATATTTGAACTGAGATCAGCCTTGAGATTCAGGGAGATCGTGTTTTTTGTGTGGAAGTGGTCCCATGATTTTTTATCTGTTCCAGCAGTTGACTGTGAATTCGAGTCTATTCGGTGTAACCTGAGTCACCTGATTCAACTGGATCTTATCTACTCAGCTAACTTATTAGTTATTATACACCTGATTGGGTAGGTTCTGGTGCTAGAATGCGGATATGTAGACAAGAATACAATACAATACAATACAATATGACATAGACAAATGGCATGCCAGTAATTAAAATTAGGGTTAAGACATGATGGAGATGCACCAGTAAATATGTATTCTTCAGTATCTATAAATATTATATTTATTTCTTCATATAACAACCTAGCATCAACAAGATTAAGACATGCATGGTATAAGAACAAATAAAAGAAATAAGATAATGGACTAGCTAGCACATTTGACATTTTTGTTTCTTTTAGTCTTGGATATGACAGATTCACTTTAACAATGAGTATATTGAAGAAGCGTCCAACACATTCTTGAGGAATGTCCAAGAAGTGTTGCGTCCGAGTGTCTATAAGGGGTATCATATCCTATATGTGTCCCACACAAGTGCAGCTTCATGAAGAAGTGTCTCTGCTTCATAAACCTGATCCTTGTGCAACCTGATATGATTTTCATTCTTTGTGATAGAAAAAGACAATTGTAGTGGAATCTGGCTTCTTACAGATTTGGTAGAAGTTTACTTAGCTGTATCTATTGCTTTCAGTGAATTGCATTACACTGCCAGAAAATTTTATTAATCTTTGGAAGTTGGATATAAGTATAACCTTGCGTTTTTCCTGTTACCCAGAGCTGGAAATTTGGTTGATCAAAACATGACTGGGGAATCGGTGGAAGTAACTTCATCTGCTGGACCTGTGCAATTAGCAGATTTGCAGAGAATATTAAGGAGCATTCAACCGACAGGTATCATTTTAACGCCATCCCAGTTATTTTGAAAATCCTCGCACTATATGATGCTATGGAACGTTTGACATTTTCCTGCTTATTGGTACATCAGATGCTATTGAAGACCCAGATGCAGGTGAAATTTCTTCCAACTTTCTTATTCGTTTTGTGATGACATACCATACAACATGTAATTAAAATTTTCTCTATTTTCCCCCCCTCTTACAGGGTTGGGCTTAGGAGATATTTTGAAGCCTGACTTAGTTTCTCCACTGATTGAAACATTACCATTTGAGCAAAGATTGGCATCATACTTACCTGAGGTACATGTTAATTTCTTAAATCTGTTGGGAATTTTATGAAAGATTTGTATCTTGCTGTTCTCTAAGGATGAATTATTTACATTAATGTTTAGGGTCCATGGACTCCTGAAACTATTGGGCAGTTGTTACAGAGTGCACCATTCCGCCAACAAGTAGAGACATTTACGCATGTAGGGGAGTTCGAGTGCTATTATTTATAATAATCCATGGTGGTTATCTTTACTAGTCATTGTCTGATGATCATTTGGCTACAGGTACTTCGAACAGGACAGATAGATTTGGCTCAGTTTGGAATAGACCCAAGTAAATGTAAGTGGTCTCCTGTTTTGTAGTTAAAATTCAGATATATCTGTTGAAACTTTTTTAGTGTTTAAACCTTCTTGTTGTGTATCTGTATTAACAAGTGCACTCGACCTTGTCCATTGTGCAAGCATTTAGGGTAGTTAGTGTTTTAAAGTTCTGTGCAATCTAATGTTACCGTTCGCAGTCGTGCATGTCAGGTGCCTGTAGGACTATACACTCGGTGAATTCCAGATCAAGTTTCAGATCAGATTAGATAATATAATAAGGTTAGGGTTTGTAGATGTTTGTTTTATCTCCTTTTCGGGTCTCAGTTAGTTTTGGATGTTTATTGGATTTTTTTTAAAAAAAATTCTTATAAACTATAATATATCTTCAGTAATTATTTTTTCCTTCATTAGCTTTTTTCATGTCTATGCTGAACAAAATTTTCAGTTTTGCTGGCAAAATGTACATACAGTTATGCATGTTTATACTCCATCATATATATATGTGTGCATTTAAATTAAGGATCAAATCAAGTTAGCAGATTGAGGTGGATGTTTGAGTTTTTGAGCCAACGCCACCACCTCCCTCATTTTAGTTGGGGCATTTGGATTTTGTGCAAGAAATAATCTCCCTTTCTGTTTTACAGATAAATTTACTGTTCTCTCATTCCTTGAGGCCTTAGAGGACTCAGTTGCTAAAACAATGGAATCTGGAGAAGCTGACCCAAGGCAAGGGGAGAACAAGGATGCCGAGACTGGGAAGTGTGGTGGCAGCGATAGCATGGATGAAAGCTCATAGCTACTGCCTGCTAGACTTATGAATGTGACAAATGGTCTTGTTTATTACCGAGCACATGGTGAAGGCGAAACTCTCCTGTATGGATTTTGTAAACCCAAGTTTGCGGTTGGAAAGGCCAGGCATGAGGCAGATGGAGATTGTGGTGGAGATTTCAGTTTACAGTTGATTGATGGAAACTGAACAATAAACAGCTCATTGTTTTCAATTAAATCCTTCTCTAGTTTCAGTGTAACATTTTGTGCCGTGTATAACCTGACCCGTGCTAAAACATTCAGAACAGAACTATCGTTAGGTGCTACTATGATCTTCAGAAATGGAAGGAAATAGATGCAGTTCGTAATTCTGAAATGTTGATTCTTATCTCCAGAACTTCCTAGTATCTCAATTGCAGGGGAAGCTCCTGCGAACTATTGGCCAATTCGTCAGCCTCGAATTGCTGAGCCATGTGTGATGTGATGTTTATCAAGTACATAAATGTTACATAAAATTACATGTTATTGTATATCGTTCATATTCACTGGGTTATTCTGCAATGTTATACGAGTTCCGAATGATTATTTCTTTTCTAGTGCAGGTTGGTGACGTCAGTAATATGCTGAATTGCAGTCTGCAAATGTTGATGAACAGCTGCAGCTTACAAATTTTATGGGCACGGTGGTAATTTTCTGGTATTCACTTATTACTGGTTGTGCATAAATTTACTGTTTGACATCTTATTTAGGCATTCTCATTTTGAATGGAACTTACGACTGGAAATGTTCCTGCCCTAGGATCTTGAGGTATAAACTATTCTAATAAACATATGTAAAAAAAGAAGAAAGGAAATCCATCTTTCTCGAATTTTAATCTAACTAAAAAAAATCAAAGAAAATTAGAAGCTGCGTCTGATAACTACAACTTTTAGGGAATAAAATATGTCTAAATTAAATCTTCAATACACGATGATTTTTCAATAGATAATATATATGTAGTTTTTTGAAAATTTTGAGAGCCCTTATGGTAATATTTATATTTAGATATCTTAGCCGTTTGGGGGTTTTTACATGCAAATACCATGAAAATTATGGTGGTTTTCAGAAAATTAGCCGAAAAAAGGGAAAAAAAATTGATGCAATCTCGCTGTCTCTTCAGCTCACTCCAAACCCGCATCTGAATCCTCTCCTTCCTCTGGCCCTGGGTCCCGGCATCACTCACCGGCGATCAAAAGTTCAACAGGGTACTTGCTTTGCTGCTATTTTGGCTTTATTAATTAGAAAAGCTGATGAATTAGGTTTCTCAACTCCAATTTTTAGTTGTTCTGTCACTATAATAATAAGATGTTACTTGCTTCTTTTCTATTTCTTTCATGAAAATTGTGTACATAAGACAAATTTAGACAAAATATGGAAAAGATTCATGAAAAATTGCTCGGAAAAGCAATATGGACCCTTTTTAACGCCAAATTCCACAGAAAGATGCAATTTCTACTAATAAAAATGATTATCAAGTATTTACAGGGGTTTCTTGTTTTTCTTCGGAAGAGCGGTGTCGTTTGGAGGAACATGGGCTTGTTTGGTTCCTTTTAAAAGGTTGAACTTCTTAATGAAAAACCTTACAGAGGTATCAAAAGATTTGCAAAGCTTGGGAGTATATTACAAATTTAGTTCTTGAAATCTAGCAATGGGCATTTTTTGAGAACCCCTCATTTCTCTCAAAATAAAGATAAGAAAATCATGAATGGTTTGTGGTTGTCCCTCTTGACAAGAAGATTAACAATATACATTTTCAAAGAAAATTGTGGTTCTGTGTTTAGTACTTCACTTGATGTTTTGTTATAGATCTTGAATTGCTTCTACCTCATCAACTATTCAGTTAACGACATGCTGCACCTTCACTTGATAGGTTTACCTATTAATGAGAGATCGTGCTTTAAGTTGATTAGTATTTTTTTTTTCTCTTTTACATATTAGTTTTTGTAAGCTTCTCTTATTACTGCATAATAGCTGAAGTCTAATATTCAAATGACAGTTATTTAAAGTGTAACCTAAGTGAACCTCAAGCTTGAAGTTAAATGATATGTTCTTTTATTGTTTGAAACTATGTGCGAGTTTGAGGTATGAAGGTGTTTTCAATACACTTGATTTATTTGACCGAAGTAGATTCTTTACAGTCATGGGTCTTGTTTTTGTGTGATCTTGGTAGATTGTTAATATCCTTATCTATCTGTTCTCTTCTAATCATGCTCTCTTGACTAAAAGTGATTTGGTTAGTAATTTCTGAAATAGATATTTGTCCTTATTTTTCTCGTGTATATGAGAGGAGAGAATAGGAGAGGGTTTTTCGTTTTCACGCATTTCTCTGTTTCTTACTCTACCTCAATTTCGTTCTATTTTAATTTTAAGAGAAGTAAAAGTTCTCTATTAATCACCCTGAAATTGTTCAGTTATTGGAGTTGTTTTTATGATTACTGTCCATTTAATCTTGTATCAAATGATTATATCTATCCATGATCTCAATTTGGTGCCATTTCCTGCAGCTGTGTGCACTTTGATCCCTGAAAGGAGCAACATCTATTGATGTTTACTAGCAGCTTAATTTCCTGCCGGCTCGAGATTTGGTTTTCTGGGAACAGATTCTTGCCGATGAAATGGATGTTGAGGGAGAAACAAATAGTGTTTGTGACTGTGAGGACCACTTGCTTTGATGCCCTTGTGAAGGCTGTAGACACTCAGCAAGTGAAAGAGGAGCTATGGAGGAAGGGCCATACTGACCTTGTTATCCAAATGGGTCCTGGATTGTATATCCCGTCCAAGGTATATATATCCATTCATCTCTTCTAATTAGTCCTCGTTACTACGTTTCTTAATGCTTGCTATGTTGCTTACTAGTAATTTGTTATGCAGTTGGCATTCTTCATTGAAATGAAATAACATGCAAACTGGGACTTCATCATAAGTTTCTCAGAGTGTCATTCTCAAATATGAGAGCGCTGATATGTCTTTTATAGTGCTAGTTAGATGTACTCTTGTTTTGGCAACCATACATTCTAGACTCTGAATTTGTAAAAGATATATCTACAATAATACACAATAAGATTTATTTTTATGATTATGGCCAAACTGATACAGATATGGGTATCAGATATGATACAATACAGATACTTGGATACACAAAAAATTAAAATACCTTCGAGACAGATACATCGTGGATACGACAACTAAGGTTATTTATATATTTATATATGTATAATGATATTTTATAGTTTAATCATAGAGAAAAAAGTATTGGAGGACTTTTGAGATAAGTTAAAAGGGAGAAGTTGCACAGAATTAGTGCATTGTAGGCTTAAAATTATTTAAGGGAGAATTTATAAAGTATCCGGTTCACATCTTATTGTTGTTTTAAATTAGATACATGTTGAATTCATGTAGAAGTATCCAACAAGTACCAACAAAAATCATATTGGATACATATCGGATACTGGTACGTGACCTATCTAGAAGAATCGGTGCATCATAGGTTATAGCATATAATGCTCATGGTTCAAAGACTCGGCCGAGTCGGAGACGAGTCGGCCGAGTTGTATCCGTCTCGGCCCGCTCCGAGACGAGTCCGAGTCACGAGTCGGTCGACTCAACTCAGAGGAGACCGACTAGGCCGAGAATCGGAGTTGACTCGGTCGGCATTATGATGATAATTTTGTGCCCCATCGCAATTCAATGTGAAAATAACTACATTAGCATGTATTTATGAATGTAATTTGTGTAATTTACTATATTGTGCATATATTTTGATATGCTTCTACCGACGACGCATGTGTTTATACTTTCGCTTTATGTTTATTGTGCTAGGTGATATATTTTGAACATGTAATACATGAATGTGGATGTCTACATTTTTTAAAGATTTGTCGTGATTTTTTCAGAATGTTTTAACTTTCTATGTAGCGTTTTGCGCGTATCGCCCGATACCGATCCGAGTCGCCGAGACCGATCCGTCTCAGTGCCCTCCGAGTCGGCGGCCGAGACCGCGACTGTGAACCATGATAGTGCTCGGCTATGCTGCACAGAGGACATGGGACACGAACAAGACACATACAAATAAAATCTTAAAAAAAAGCTAGGATACAAATATACCATGGATTCAGTAATGAATAACATTATATATTGTATAAAGAATTAATACTAGACATGATTTAGTGTCAAGGTTCATCACGAAAAATTGTAAGAATGCAACTTCATATAAACTCTAAGCACTCAATTACATCAATCATGAAGACTAAAACCCATCCAACTCGGATCAGATTGTCTCCAAGCTAGTCCAAGCCAACAAGGCTACTAGGAATGCTCGTCGCTTCCTACGCGGAACAAAACAGGTCCATAGAAATTTACCACTTAAGGAACGTGGTATGTTAGAGGTAGGCTTCTTTGGATGCTGTAGTCAAAACAAAATATATTTATCTAGAAATTGAATGAACTTTATGGGATTATGAAGGAGTTGTATTATTGTATACATGTGTATGTATTTGTTTGATTGTAAACTAAGGTGCACCTCTGCTTGTAGACATTTTCTATTTGTCATTTTCTTCTTTAAGATACATGTAATTGAAAGAGCTTTGCTTTTTCCAAATAAACTATCTCGTTGTGTGCCTCTTTCCTTTCATCTTCCGACTGAATATTTCTTGAGTTCTCTTTGCCTCTTACGACTAGTTTTATTAACTGCGAGAAAACTAAAGAGTAATATCCTTGTCATTTTCAAAGACTTGCATCTAAATATTTGTCAAACATTCTGGACTGTTGAAATCACCGTTCCAAGTCGCTAATGTTCCACAATTCAGAACATACATTCCGGATCGTGGATCGCGAGGGCTCCATCATTTTCTCGTAACATAAGTCCAAGGCCGGACATGTCAAACATTTATCCAACATCTTGCACAAGTTGGACGCATATATGATATATAGTGATATCCAGTGCGTTTTTGTGCAACATAGCTGGTCAGCCAAAGTACAGGACTCGAATTGTTGGAGAGCTGAGATGATAATAGTTAAACAACTTTTATGATTTCATTTTGCACAGTCACCACTTTCTAGGTCAATCCAGTGTGGGTCCTCGGGTTATGATTATAGGTAAGTTAGGTCATTTAGTTGACCATTTAAATTATTTTCACCTAAAAGCAATAAAAGGATGCAACAGTTGAAGCAGAAGAAAGCCATAATAAGCTGGTTGCTGTCATGTCCTAGCAATATACCTAGCAGCGATGTGCAATGAGTTGATGTGTACACAACCCAAAATTCCAACTCTTTCAATATTTGTTACCCAGGATCAAAATATCCCTCTTCAATATTTGTAAGATGGAAGTTCCATCTAGATTTGATTGCTTTATCATGGAAAGTAAGGTTTGACTTATTTATATTGTTAAGAAAGAAATTCCTTTTTATGCAACTTTTTGAGGTGGTGGATCACCTAATTGGAATTAATAATGTTGTGTGATATCGTATATATCTTCCTGAAAAGCTGGAACCATATATATAGATTTTGTTCGAAATAACTAGGCATGCAATAATCTAGTTTATCTGTCATAGTTTTTGTAATGGTTATTTTTATGGATGACATTATGGAGTCTACCTTATTGTGCATCGTTGTGGAATGTATGGAAAGATTTAATTCTAAGACTCTAAACTGTCAGAATTTTAATGGCTTTCCAATAAAATCGAGCAAAATTTGGGGCATTGGGTGTCTGGAGTATCAATCTATGCCCTCTTCTTCTCATCCATGACTTGCTATATATCCATATAAATATATGTCCACTTTTAGTTTGTCTTTTTTGTTAGGAGTTCAGATATGTGCAATTCCGTGTCAAATGAGCATAAAAAAGGCTTAGGTGAAGGTGAAGGTGCTTCTCAAAGTCATGACCCTAACATATCAACATCAACAGGATTATCTAAGGCCTTTCCCGTAAAAAAATGTTTGATACAAATTTTCTACTGGATGTCAACCTACATCGAACCTCTGAATTGGTGCCAAAATTTTAAGCCAAGAAATTGTGGAGAATGGGGGTATGACATAATCATAGAAGGCAAGTTGTTGGGTAAGAAAATATGCCTTCCTGCTCATGCAATTTAAGCTCGTGAAACCAATAACTAAACCCTTTGAAATTCCTGTGAATTAAGTGTCTAGAAGAAGGGGAAATATGTTGAGATTGCTACAGGGACTTCCATTCAACTTCAAGGCATATACAGAAAAAGAACAAAATGAATACATTTACAGAGTAATAATCTAATATAAATGTTTTGTTTGATGAGAAAGCATTTTCTATTATCAACTTAGAGGACTTTAATTACTATGTTGTTCTTATTGGGATTGAGTGCTGAATATACAGTTATGTGTATAACTTTTTCTCCAATTTTTTTTTTTTTTTTTTTTTGAACAACAACTTTTCTAGTGTGTTTTACTATATATTACTGAGCGGCCTCATGCTTTAATACAGATTTCAGGAGAAGATGGGTCTCTTGCTGTGGATTACTTCACTCTCTCTCCTAGCATTGCAGACTACCTGACATCAGCATATCCCTTATTATCATTCATGCCGGTATCTAATCAGGCTTTTTTATTTTATTTTGTTTTGGAGGGTCCTCTAAATGGAACCTTGACTAATTGCATGATGATTTGTAATTATAATACATGCAGATATATAGTAAATGAATGACATACCCTAACTTTAGCTCTTGAACCTGTATTGTGCCTCTAATATTAATGCACATCCATCAGTTGGACAAACCTTGTTAGCTGCCCTCTCTTTTAGGTATTTTTTCCGACTGTTGCTTACTTTTTGCATGGGCCCTGGTTGTTGAACCAATTGTTTAATCTTCCTATCTGTCTTCGCATCCTAACCTGCACACTTTGGCTATTCTTTTTTGTGGAGCCAGACCGGTTTGATTTGCTCCATAGATGACCCCATTTTGATTGGATCAGGCTTGGATGATGATGGTGATGATCATAAGCATCCACACTGGACATTCACATATACACAGAAGTTCACCAACATACCGAGATAATGTATGTGAATGTAAATAATCAAATTAATACTTTATATCATAATGATGGGGACATCGAGTCAGCTTCTTTTTATTTTAAGTCTGAGTCTGTATTTTATTTTATTTAGTAGTCTTCTGGTTGTTTTACTTTTGTGTTTTATTTTAATCCCACATCGACTGTGAGAGGGGACTGAATAAGTTGTAAGTATATTTAAAGACTCCATTATTTTCAATAAAAGTAAACTATAATTTTGAGAAAATTGTTTTTGAGTTTTTTCGTGAGAGTCGTGCCTCCCATGATAAGGTGTGAAATCCTAACTGTAAAGCTAAGATCGAGCGTACAACGTGAAGCGACGTGAGATCAAGATCAAGGAGCGTGCGGCGTGAAGCGGTGTGAGATCCGAGAAGGAGAAAAGCCTTTTCATTTATTCATTAGGTAATCTTTAGTTATTTCTTTCATCTCTCATTTTTTTTCAAAATTTTTAAACTCGCCTCTTTAGTTTCACATTTCATAATGTCCTGAATTATATAAACAAGTACACACAATGCATGTTTCTCTTTCAATTTGATGCTTAACCCGTGGGATCAATTTTGGAGATCTTTCATTTGACTAATTTGTCAATTCTTAAGTTTATGGGGCATGTTGAACCGGACTCTCCCTGAGGAATTCCAAGGCAATTTCTGTATGTTGTTAATCATGCTCTTATAAAACACAAGGCCATTTTATCTTTTTAAAAAAATTATTAGTTATTAAGTAAATTTCTGTTCGTTACCTCATTGAGCAGTTATGACATGCAATTTCCATGTATTTGACTAAAATTAGCAACATGTATGTTATGTTCAACTCTATACGCAGTTCCCATGAGCTGATGTTATGTAAACCCAGTTCCATCGCACTTTTTGGTGTGTAAGCTAGGTTTTTGACAGTGGCTACATAAAACTTGCCCAAGACATGATAGCCATCTTTTTGGTGGGTAAAATGCTTTGATAATCTTTCACGGGTACAGAATATAAACAAGGTTGCGATCATTCTTTTCTGCTGATAAGCTATTCATATCCTTATCTATTTCTCCCTATTTCTGCCAAGTAATTTTAGGCCATGGTGCGGCTTTGCTGTTTGGCTTTTCATTAATATCCAATCAGATTGGTATTTTCACCCGTAAACAAATTTTGATGTATCATAATAGATAAGTACGTGTTACTTCATTTGACCTTTAATGGGGCAATGTTGATAACAATTTTGAGATTAAATGTTGATAGTGAGTTCTTCTAACTTCTTATTTAGAATTTTATACTAGACAAGGAACCTTTTAGATGTATGATTACCATTGGATTTTAGTATGTCTGTTCTTTCCTCCTGAACCAGCCTCTCTCTAGATCAGGAAACCTCATAGCTGTATTATTACCATTTGATTTTGGATATGTTTGTTCTAAGTCCATTACCAGCCTTTCGGTATTGCACTTGTGTGGGAGTTAGGAACCCTTTTCCTTCCCATTGATCTCATTTTGCTTGATTCAACCTAGCATTTTACTGTGTCATTAAGGCTTTAAAGATTATGTTGAGAGCCACTTGTTCTATGTTTTACTTATAGTTTTTTGTTTTTTGTTTTTTTATTTTATTTATTTATTTTGAACAAAGGCTATAGCCAGGACCTGGAACTCCCATAACTCAACCCCACACCCATACGGCCTAACCTTTGAGCCAGTTTTCAGTGGCAGTTTTGACTTTAATTATGAAGTCTTGTGTATGTACAAATTTCAGGGTCAACTGTACCAAAACCTTCTTAAGTTTCTCTATTGGAAGCTGAATTACTGCAGGGAAGCCCTATAGTCCGTATGTTTCCGACTTTGCGACCTCTGTTCAGAAACTTCAGGTGTGAACCTTGATATATAGCCTTCAAATCAATTGGATCCTAAGTAACTAGAATCTATGCTTCTATAATTACGACTTGAAAGGTTTTTAAATATGTTTCTTGTTTCAAATACATAATTAGCAACTTAGCTTATGTGGGGAACAAAATAAAGGTAGTAGATTTTTTGGGATTGGTTTTCAAGAGGTTATTTTCACGAAGAAGTTTCATTTGAAGAATCCTAAAATTCTCAGAAGAGTGGGTGCCCAGGTTAGTCGATAGCACATGACAGACAGTGGCTTTACCCAGTAAAATCCAATTGACACGGGCTCTGCGGACAAGCAAGTTCTTATTACTCTTGCTTTTATTCCTTTTGTGATCCCTATCATCCTTTCTAGGTTAATTTTTTTCTTCTAATGACTCAAGTAGTCTTGCTTCAACCTTTCATGGAACTTTGTTCAGATTATGCCAAAGCTGCAGAAAGCTAGTTTTGAAAACAACTAATATTACCTTTGACACAGACAGGGAGCATATTTAAGACTTTGATATTGGGAAAACCACTAATAGTGGTTGTGAATGAAGACTTGTGGACAATCATCAAAGTGAACTGGCAGAGGAGCTTGCTGGATAGGAAGCATCTCTTCTATGCTTGTCCTCAGACTCTTCACAGACTATCAATGAGATGAATTCGGAGTCACTCGTTACTTACCTACCTGGAGATGCCATGCCAGTTGTTAAGCTCATCAACAGGTTCCTATGGTTCCCTTCTGATTAATAATCTTTAATTAAATACATAAGTGCTTGATTGTCATAATACTCAGATCTCTAACATAATGATCCTAACTGCTTTCAATCTCTCTCTCAAGGGTCTTCCTGTTTTTTTTTTTTGAGATTTCAATTCCTGAAACTTTTTGGAATTACAGCTTTTTATTCACAAAATTAATTGCATTAAACTGCTTTTTTGTAACATAAAATTTGTGGCTGCAGCTGCTCCTTATTACTTTTCTCCGGTTGTTTGGTGAAGCTTTTTCCCAGATTTTATTGAGAACATATTTAGGTTATTAGGTCTGTCATCTTTTGCCTATATTGGGAAAATCTATCTCTCAACACGTAGATTCTTATTGGCGTTGAAATGAGAACATACTCCTATATTTGATCCCACAATATACTTCTCTTGTCTAGATTGTTTCCTAATCGGAAGGAGTTTAGGAGCGCAACCTCTAGGTCACTAATCCAAGAACTAACCTTGTAGGTTCATGTGGGTACCCTACCCTCCCATCACATGTTGCCTTCACCAGGAAGTGGTCAAGCTGTTGTGCGCGGGAGACAACAACCAATAGAGGATCCAATCGATCTCAATCACAAAGAACAATGAAATCAAACCACGAAGAACAAGCAATCGCAAAAACAGGATCTAACGAGGTTCGGCCAACGTGCGTACGTCCTCGGGGCAATCAAATGGAGAGATTTGTATTAGGGAAGATGATTACAATGGTTTTTTGCCTCTTTTAGTACAAGAGAACCCTAAGCCTTCACCTTTCGCAGGTTTTCCAGGTTAGAAACCCTAGAAAACAACCCAGCAGCTTTTATACTCGCTGCTCCGCATTTTGCGGAGCAGCAGATTTTTGCCCAAACCCGATGATCGGTCGATCGGACCGGTCGACCGATGCTCACTGAGAGACTTGATCTCTCCAGGTCGGTCGACCGGGACGGTCGACCGATTCTGCCCTTAAATTTGGTGCTTCCTGTCGGTCGACCGGAACGGTCGACCGATTCTCCCCGTAAGCTGGCTTCTCCAGAGCGGTGGACCGGACCGGTCGACCGCCCGACCCCTGTGCACGTCGTGCACGTCGGTCGACCGGTCCGGTCGACCGACCTTCTGCCAGTTCTGCTGCTGCTGTTTTCTGCCGTTTCTTCCATCGTCTCTTGTCGCCGACTTCTTCGACGATCCCTTGATGGTCCGGGTCAACTTCCTCAGTAAAATCTCTCTCTCTCCAACAATTCTCCACCTCGGCGAAGATTCCAAAATCTGAGCCGACATCCAACGAACCCAGTCTATTACCTGGCGAAATCGACACACGATCTCGGCGAAATCGACACACGATCTCGGCTTGCGCGCACCGGACTGTAGGCTGTCTAAAAATGACCAAGAGACCAGCCATTAAGGAAGCAGAGTCTCAAGCTCTAGACGCGAGGAATCGATGCTCGCGTCTCAGCATTAAGACGCGTTGGCTCTACACCCGTGTCTCAACGTTCAGACGCGTCGGCCCGAAGCCCGCGTCTCAGCATCAAGGCGCGTCGGCCCGACGCCCGCGCCTCAGCATCCAGACGTGAAGGCCCGAAGCCCGCGTCTCAGCATCAAGGCGCGTCGGCCCGAAGCCCGCGCCTCAGCATCCAGACGTGAAGGCCCGAAGCCCGCGTCTCAGCATTAAGGCGCGTTTGGCCCGACGCCCGCGTCTCAACTTCAAGGCGCGTTTGGCTCGACGCCCGCGTCTCAAACTTCAAGGCGCGTTTGGCTCAACGCCCACGTCTCAGTTGCAACTGCCCTGATTGCGGGGCCAGTCACCGCGCATGTAGCGGGTAGTGGCCCCTCATTCGGGAGCGTTTTCAGGAGGCACCTTCACCCCCTGAGACCCCTATAAATAGCCTTGTTTGCTATGAAGGGACACACACAGAGGCTTTTTGAGAGATCGAAGTTTTGGCAAGGATCGAAGCTTTGGAAAGGTCGAGAATTAAGAAGGTCAAGGCATCATCAAGATCGATCATCAAGAGGGAAGCACAACTTCAACAACAGACAGAGGGAGGAGACTCTTCAAGCGAGCTTACTGAGTACTAGCCGCTCTTCGCCTACCTCCTCTTTGAGAGTTTTGGTAGACGGAGCTGAGTTACTCTTTCTACCGACCGAAGAGAAGACCCCCGACGGTCCAGGACGGTCATCTGGTCAACGGAGAACAAGATTCACTCTCCATCGCCACACGAAGAACCCAGCCTTAAACAAGGGAAGATTCAGACATCCTCCCTCCCTTGTAACTGGAAAAGAAGGAAGAGTAGTTCTTTTGGTTGTAATCGTTTCGCTTGAATCAAGGAAATCTTTTACAGCTAAAACCACTTTCTCCGACCACCAAATTTTCCGGGCCCCTACAAGAGATGGCGACTCCGCTGGGGACTACCTTCGTTACTGACGAGCGCACCGTGGTGCAAGATGACGTTCTCCGTAAGGGAAAATGGTCGAATCCCTCGTCGTCGAGTTCGACCAGGCGAAGTATGAAGAGTTCCTCTCTTCTGGCTCCAAGAGCCCAAAGACCCGCGTCTGCCGCAGGGTCTCAAGTGGACAGCCCCCTGAAGCCCAATCTGAGGCTCTGTCGGGTGCTCCTGCTGCCCACTGTGCCAAGTTTGGTTCACGCGCCGACACCTCCCAGAAGGCCCGCGTAACCTCAGACTCCTCTGCTGCGATCAACCGCGTCGCGCAGAACACACGCGCCAACGCCTCTCTGAAGGCCCGCGTGGTCCCCGGCACATCTACTGGTGCGATCGACCATGTCGCACAGAACGCCCGCGTCAGCGTCTCTCAGGAGACCCGCGTGGCAAACACCCCTGGTTCTACAAACCAGGAAGTTGTTGGCTTCTCTCTTCCTCCACGGCGCAATCGGAATGCCGAGCGTCGACAGAGAAGACGCGCGCGTCAACACTCGGTCGGAACCGTTGGTTTTCTGACTGGGGTTGAACGCAGCGTACGATCCGATGCCTTGCCCGCACCTCGTCCAGTGCGAGAGATCCGCGTTTGGCGACCCAAACGCGAGACTCCCCAAGTTGGGCCTTCTGGAGACCAACTTGCCACACGCCAAAGCGAAGCTTCTGCGTCTTGTCAAACGCAGGAAACGCGCCCATAGGCGTGGGGCCCAGCAGCCCACTCTCTCCCAAGTCTCTCTGCTCCAACGCAGCAGACAGCAACGCGAAAGTCGCGTCTCATATCAACAGAGACGCCAGACGCGCGTGACGCAGCCGCGACGCAACGGCCGCGTTTCTGAAACCAGTGTCCAGCTGAACAGCACATGACTGTCTCCCGTCGTCCACGTTGCGAGACCAGTCTCTTTAATCCCCCTCCCACAGATTTGAGGGATTATTTGACAAGGAAAAGGAGTGCCAATCAGACCACTTCTCCATGCTGCTGTCAACAGCTCATCCAGATGCTCTCTGGATGCCATTGCGAGTCAGGCGTGCACCAGCCGTCTTTAATTAGACAGCTGACCCTGATTCCCCCGTCAGCCAAGAGAAGACGCTCCCACAGGAGGAGAACCTTCTCTGACATCGAGTACCCGGAGCTCACTGCAAATATGACAAGCAGGAGTAAGGGGAAACAAATTGCAGTCAGCCCAGATGACTCCGAGTCTGACTCTGTACCGGAAGGAGTGTATCAACACACTCGCACCCGGACGGGGGCCATTCCCCCAATTGACTATAATGCCTTAGCCCGCGGCATTAGAACGGGTGATTCTCACTCTGCCGTAGTGGGGTCGCAAGCTTCAAACTCTTCCGTCGAGAAGGAGGCTTCCGCCTACATGGCAGACACTCCTGAGGAGACGGCCAGGCGTTTAGAACAGACGCAGAAGCACCAGATGGATATAATCGCCTCTCAACAGAGATCCATTGACTCCCTCAAGCATATGCTCGAGAAATTGCTTGAAGAAAGAGCGAGATCTCCTCCTAGACGACCGAAGGGGAAAGGGAGAAAGGGAGGAAGCCCACCCTCCGAATCTTCTGACGAGACACGACGATCTACCTCGGATGTGTCCAAGCCCTCGTCGCAGGCAAGAAGCGACCAGACCCCGGGAAAGGCTCATGCTAAAAGAATGAGTCAACTGGAGCAGCGCCTCGAGGCCCTTACCAACCGTAAAGGCCTCCAAGAAGCTGGAGTAGTCCGGCCCTATCCGGCCGAGTGGGACTTAGTCCCGTACCCTCCTAAGTTCAAGGCTCCAACTCTCCAAGCATTCGACGGGAAGGGGTCACCCAACCAGCACATCTACTACTTCAAATCCCAGACCGGGAACGTGGTAGATAATGACGCCATCTTGGCGCGACTGTTCATCGGCACCCTGAAAGGGTTGGCCTTTGAATGGTTCATGAAGCTCCCGAAGGTTCCATCAAGAACTGGGGCGACTTGGAGAAGCTGTTTCTAACACGCTTCTTCGAAGATGATTCGGAGGTCACAATGCCTACCCTTTTAGCTACAAAACAGCGAAAGGGAGAGTCCGTCAGTCTTTCGTAGAAAGATTTCGGAACATGGCACTCCGATGTCCAAGCGGCATGACCCAGGCCACCCTGGTGGAAACATGTCGCCATAATCTCCAAACCTCACTCCTTGCTCAAATAGGAGTTGCTGAAAGCCGCACCTGGAAACAATTAGTCCAGCAAGGTGAACAGGCTGAGGAGATTGTCGCCCGCGTCAGAGCGGAAGAAGGTAAGCCCAGGCCAGAGAGGTCGACAAGGCGTGCACCAGACACCTCTCTCCAGACGAAGCGGAAGGATAATTTGGCGACGGAGACCAAATCTCCCACCAAACCTCAAACAGGCAGGGCAAGTGGCTCTTCAAGCCAGCCGCGCCCCAACAAGCAGTATTCCTTCAAGGAGGAACACGTCGATTCGCTCTTCAAGCTACTCAACAAGAGCAATCGACTGAAGCTCCCTGAAGTTAGGCGCCCGGAGGAAGTCGGCAAGACCGACAATCCCACCTACTGCTTATATCACAGGATGCTCGGTCATCCTACCAAAAGCTGCTACGTCTTTAGGACATCCTTCAAGCTCTGATTGACGCGGAGGTATTAAAACTCCGACCAGAGCAGAAGAAGATGACGGCCAACATGACGTCGATTCTCCAGTTTGGGACACGACCCCCGACACCCGTGGGGGTGATCTCTGTCCCGAAAGGTGAACTGAGGGTGGTCAACACAGACCCTCATCAGCAGCAGGAGAAAGGCTTGGTACCCGTCCCTACACCTCGAGGGGAAATCATGTGGGTCCACCCTGACCTCGTCGACGAGCAACAATGGACGACTGTGACCAACAGGAAGTCCAAAGGCAAAGGGAAGGCTTCATCTTGTCATGTGATATGCGCCTCCTCTCGAGAAGCGGACACTGATGTTCCCTCGCTGACTGACTCAGAAGAGGAAACAATAGTCCTGGCCGCAGAGCCCAGCCAACCTACGGCGGGGACCCGTTCAGGACAGGCATACTTGAAGCAGTACGGCGAGACAGCAGCGGCTTCTCCGCAACCAGCCGTGGAACCAGCCAAGCCCTCCTCTAAACAGCCTGGGGAGAAGCAGAAAGAAACTCGGTTTTCTCGAGTTCTTGCGAAAGGTGTAACGGAAGGATCCTCGACACCTTACCGCTTCGACGTCTTGGCTCAACTAGCCAACATCCCGGCACGCATTACCTTGTATGAGCTCCTGAGGCTATCAAAGTCAACCAGAGAGGCTCTACAAGAAGCTTTGGCCAATGCTGAGGTCTTCATGACTCGTGTGCCAAGGGAGGAAGATGTAGAGGATTGCCTCCACGCCTCCCCAAATGCTCCCTGCATCACCTTCACAACAGATGACATGCAGGTTAAAGGGAAGCATGACCGACCCCTATACTTCACAGGGTATATTGGGTCATCCGAGGTGAACCGCATCCAGGTAGACCCAGGGTCCGCGCTGAGCATCATACCTCGCCGGGTTATGCAGTTTCTAGGCATTCCTACCCATCGTCTGAGCCCTACCCAGACGACTATTTACGGGTTCAATGCCAACAGCTCCCGCCCAATGGGGAAGATCAAGCTCAAATGCCAGATCGGGAGCCTCAAGTCAGAAGTGACGTGTTACGTCATTGACGCGGACACTTCCTACAACCTGTTGCTGGGACGACCATGGATTCACCGCAATTCCATCGTTCCCTCTACTCTCCACCAAGTCATGAAATACATTGACGAGAGTGGACAGGTCCGAACGTTGATTGCCGAAAGGCATCCGTTTAAAGGGGTTGAAATTATTTCACGGACTCCCTCTTATATCAGGATCCGGAGGAGACTAATGAAACCCCACAACCAGAGGAGCCAGACTCTGGTAATGAAGCTGACATTGAGCCTGAGAAAGAAGAGTGCCTGTGGGAGTTGGAGCCCATTGTAAAGAGCACTAATAAGCTCGATGTTGATACCACCGACGATGCGGGTGGTTGGTACATTAATGAAGATTTAGACTTCGCGTATTTTCCTGTGTATGTTTCCGATTCAATACCGTCGGATACCACTACCGACGTGGACGATGACCTCTGGTCGGCAATAGATGCCTTGACATCTTTGCATGTACCGGTGAAATCATCCTTCGGGACATACCAAGATAATGGTGACGCGCAAGAGTCTGTATTCATGGTTCCAGCCAGACGAAAAGGCCAAAGACCAATACTTTTTGGGCGAATCGCATCTGAACCAATGCCCCACGAAGAATCGGAAGGTGAGGATGAATCCCCTCAGTTCGATCATTATGAACCGAGAACGCTCAAGATGATGAAGCGCATGGGGTATGATCTAACCAACAGGCCAGGATTGAACTTCGGAAAAGGAAGAAGAACACTGCTTCGATCCTTTGTACCGAAAGGGAAAACCCCTGATTACTATCATCGGACGCGCCGGGGGTTAGGCTATATATCAACTCCAGTGCCATCAGCCTCTGATTCGGAGAGACTGTCAAGTCATGACTGCTCATCAGACACGTCGTCATGGGAATCAGATGTCAGTGTCGGCAACATCTTCAAAGGGCTTTCAGTAAACATGGTTTCGACAAGCCATATGGAGGATGAAGATGAAGAAATGATCCAATCTGATACAGACCCTTGGATCAGACATTTGAATGCTCTTTGGGACATCCGCTTTGAACAGCGTGAGCCACCCCCAGAAGACAAGGTTGTTCAAGTCAACCTAGGAGATGAAGACAATCCTAAACCCATCTTCATAAGTGACGGCCTGTCGCCTCCAGAGAAGAAGGATTTAATATCTCTTGTACAAGAGTATATAGATGTCTTCGCCTGGAATTATGAGGACATGCCTGGACTTGATCCTCAAGTGGCTATGCATCGCCTCAACATCAATCCGGACATGAAGCCTGTTAAACAACAGCAGCGACGGTTCCGTCCAGAGATAATGGAGGCAATCCAATCAGAAGTCAGGAAGCTTATTGACTCCGGCTTTATCAGGGAGGAACAGCATCCCGACTGGGTAGCCAACATCGTCCCCGTCGCCAAGAAGAACGGGAAGATCCGGATCTGCATCGACTTCCGTGATCTAAACGAGGCCTGCCCCAAAGACGAATTCCCATTGCCAATCACAGATGTCATGATTGACAACACTTGTGGATTCGAGCGAATGTCCTTTATGGACGGGTTCTCAGGATATAATCAAATCAAGATGTATCCCGATGACGAAAAGCACACCTCCTTCAGGACACCTCTAGGGGTATATTGCTACACCGTCATGCCCTTCGGTTTGAAAAATGCGGGGGCAACCTACCAAAGGGCCATGAATGCCATTTTCCATCGGCAGATACGCAAAACGGTGGAATGTTATGTCGACGACATCGCGGTGAAAAGCCGCACTAAAGGTGATCACATAGCAGGCCTGAGGGTGGTCTTCGACATCATGCGGGCTCATCATTGAAGATGAACCCCACCAAGTCCTTCCTGGGGGTAGCCAGTGGCAAATTCCTAGGGTTTGTTGTGACTTCCACAGGAATCCATTTGGATCCGGAGAAAGTCCGTGCTATCCAAGAGATGCAACCCCCCAGAAGCCTCAAGGAGCTCAGAGGATTACAAGGACGATTGGCATACATCCGCAGATTCATTTCAAATCTCTCCGGGAGATGCCAACCCTTCGCTAAGCTGATGAAGAAGGGCGTTTCGTTCATTTGGGACGACGCTTGCCAGCAAGCATTTGAGGAGATCAAGCACTACCTCACCCAACCACCAGTCCTGGCAGCTCCGGTATCCGGAAAGCCTTTCCTGGTGTATGTCCGATCAATGGATCATTCTTTGGGAGCTCTACTAGCTCAGAATGATGACCAGGGGCGAGAACAAGCAATCTACTACCTAAGTAGAACGATGATCGGAGCCGAACATCGGCATAACCCGATCGAGAAGGAATGTTTGGCACTGGTGTTCGCCATTCAGAAAATGCGACACTATCTGGTGGGCCAAACCATAAATGTCATATCCAAAGTCAACCCCCTGAGGTTACTTATGACAAAGCCTTCTTCACTAAATGGCCGGCTGGCAAAATGGGCCATATTGCTATCACAATATGAGATGCATTTTCTGCCACAAAAAGCCATTAAAGGACAAGCGGTGGCGGACTTCCTAGCTGAACACCCAGATCCCAGGGCAGCCAAACTCTACGAGGATCTCCCAGATGAGGTCGCCGAAGTCTGCCTAGCTCAGACGTCGTTCGAAAGTCAAGTATGGCAACTTTTCTTCGACGGTGCATCAAGGGCAAGCTCGGAGGGACACACAGTAGCGGGGGTAGGAGTGGTACTCGTCTCCCCACAAATTACGTGATTCCCCGAGCTATCTCGTTAACCGAGCCCTGTTCCAACAATGTGGCGGAATACAACGCTCTTTTGATTGGGATGCAATTCGCCGATGAGATTGGCGTTAAAAATCTCGAGGCATACGGTGATTCTAAACTCATCATCAGCCAAGTTCGCGGAGAGTATGAGGTCAGGCATGAAGATCTAGTACCCTATTACAACGCGACAATCCACATGGCCGAGAGGTTTTCAAACTTCTACATCGACCATGTACCGCGCAAGCAAAATGCGCATGCAGATGCACTTGCATCCCTTGCTGCCTCCTTAGCTTCCAGCTGGAGCAATGGAGAAGGTATTCGTCTATAGCCACGACCTATACTGCCCAAAAAGTCCCCTCGGAGACTACCAGAGGTCAACGGGAGATCGTCGCGGTAAGGAAACACTTGAAGTGTCGACCGATCCAGAGCTTAAAGACTGGCGATTCCCCTACATTGATTTTGTCTTATACGGCATCTTGCCCGAAGACACCAGGGAGGCGACTGCCATCCGAAGGAAAGCCTCCAAATTCTACTACAATGCGATTTCGCGAACATTGTATCGTAGATCGCATGATGGGATCCTGCTCCGGTGCCTCTCATCAAAAGAAGCCCACGAAGTGTTGAAAGAAGCCCACGATGGTACGTGTGGAGCTCATCAACCTGGCCCGAAGCTGGCAAACCGACTCCAAAGATTGGGTTACTACTGGCCCAAGATGGTTGCCGATGCTGTTGCCTATGCCAAAAGATGTCACGCCTGTCAAATACATGGCGATTTCATCCATCAAGCTCCAGGATACCTCCACTCTACGACCTCTACCTGGCCGTTCGAAATGTGGGGGATGGACGTGGTTGGTCCTATCAGCCCACCATCATCAAAGGGACATCGGTTCATCCTAGCGATAACCGATTACTTCTCAAAGTGGGCCGAAGCTATCCCTTTGAAAAGGTGAAATCTTCTAGCGTGATCAAGTTCGTGAAACATCACGTTATTTACCGCTTCGGTGTGCCTCGGCGGATTGTCCATGACAATGGACCCCAGTTCATCAGCCAGGCTTTTCAGAGATTCTGCGCCAAGTTCAGAATCCAGAGTGTGTCATCAACGGCATACTATCCGCCCGCTAACGGCCTCGCAGAAGCTTTCAATAAGACTATTGGCAAGCTTCTCAAGAAATTCGTCTCGAAAAGTCAACGAGACTGGGACGATAAGTTGGGCGAATGCTTATGGGCCTATCGCACGACTGTGCGAACCCCAACTAAAGCCACGCCATTTTCCTTGGTGTACGGATGCGAAGCCGTCCTTCCACTGGAAATCCAAATTCCATCTCTTCGCGTCGCCTTGACAGCGGAAATGACAACAGAGGAGAAGCATCGACAGCGACTCCAAGAATTGGAAGCCTTGGACGACAAGCGTCTGCAGGCCCAACAACAATCGAGCTTTACCAAGCTCGTATCACCAGAGCCTTCAACAAGAAAGTCAAATCGCGAACTTTCAGGAAAGGCGACCTCGTCTTAGCCGTCCGAAGACCCATGGTCATGACACACAAGACGAAAGGATAATTCCAACCCAAATGGGAAGGACCATTTGTGGTAGAGTCAGTCTACTCAAATGGATCGTATCGCCTCATAACCTCAAATGGCGATACACTCATGATGCCAATCAATGGCAAATTCCTGAAGAAATACTATCCCTAGATGGCATTCTTCCACCGATCAAGTTAAAAAAAACCCCTCTGATCAAACATCCGACGCCCTTGACGGCTAAGGATAGAAGAAAATGTTGGCTTTTAAGTCCAACATAAGTCTTCGACAACTCATCATGCTGAGGGGAATAGCATGGCTAGCCCAACTCAAACGGTAGTTGGTAAAGGCATGACAAACCCGTTGACAGCTGAGGATTTGCTAAAAATCCTAAGGGACACGTTCCCATTTGATCCGACGCCTCCGACGGCTAAGGATAGAAGAAAATGTTGGCTTTTAAGTCCAACACAAGTCTTCGACAACTCATCATGCTGAGGGGATAGCATGGCTAGCCCAACTCAAACGGTAGTTGGTAAAGGCATGACAAACCCGTTGACAGCTGAGGATTTGCTAAAAATCCTAAGGGACACGTTCCCATTTGATCCGACGCCTCCGACGCTAAGGATAGAAGAAAATGTTGGCTTTTAAGTCCAACACAAGTCTTCGACAACTCATCATGCTGAGGGAATAGCATGGCTAGCCCAACTCAAACGGTAGTTGGTAAGGCATGACAAACCCGTTGATAGCTGAGGGTTTGCTAAAAATCCTAAGTGACTTGATTCCACTCTTCCCTCCAAAAATCCCTTACCAATTCTCATCCATAGAATGGTAGGACCGCAAAATGCAATCATTACCATGTTAACACTATAACCTCTGGTAATGAATACTCTTTGTCGAGTACAAACCTGGCTTGTTAACTCTGCATAGAGTAACAAACTCTCAAATTTGCCAGTTAACACTATACCTCTGGCACCTCAAATTCCACTTGTCAATTCTCATCAATAGAATGACAGGTCCTCAAATTGCTCCTATCGCAAGCAAATTCTTGTTAAGTTAATATCACACCTCTGACAAAACTACTGTTTAAAGTTAACATTACACCTCTAAGCGGTACTTCGAGTGCCTGTCAAGTTATATCACACCTCTGACAGTCACCTTTCTTCAGACTTCCATATCGAAGCTGAAATGGACGATGCCAAGTTAACACTACACTTCCAGCATCCGAGTCATTGCTAAGTTCAACAATACCCTATGGCTATGACCTTTCCTCGACTTCCTTGTCCAAGCCGAGATGAACGATGCCAAGTTAACACCACACTTCTAGCATCCGAGTCATTGCTAAGTTCAACAATATACCTATGGCTATGACCTTTCCTCGACTTCTTTAAGCCGAGACGACTAATGCCAAGTTCAACATTACCCTCTAGCATTACTATCACTGTTAAGTTAAACATCACACCTATGACAGTGACACCCTCAGTTTTCCCAATAAAACTGAGATGCTGATGAGTTAGGTTAATATCACACCTCTAACTCACATCCTTGTCAAAGTTAACATTACACTTCTGACAAGACTACTTCTAAACCGTTAAGTTAATATCACACCTCTAACGGTAAAAATCCTACTAGATTCCCCACGAGTCTAGTTTCATTTGATATTCTCCCCAACCGAATATCAAATTCATTTTAGAGGCAGTGTTGGTTAACATTACACCGATAAACAATGCTTCTATCAAAATCCCCAGCTGATCTTAATCAAGTTAATCCCAAATCCTTGATAAAAGTTCACTTTCTCTGGGGGTACGCACTCCACCTGTCACTTTCTTTTATAAAGTGGCGGGTCCACCAAAATCATTCTTTTGCTTCTAAAACAAAACGTTCAAGACAACAGAAAGAGGTAAAAAGAAAAGTGTCACTTTTATTCATATCCAAACACATGAAAGTGATACAAAACGCTCTCTTATACATAAGATTGAGTGTTACAATTAAGGAGTACAAAGAAGTCCTCTCTCTCTCTGAGGCCGTACTCACTCCTTGAAACTGCATCTGATCCTAAGTGCATGATGTCCGAGAAGTGGCGACTGTTGGAACCGGTTGCACTTTGATGCATGACGCCAACTTCGAAAGCGCCTAGCTGACTAGGCTAAGAGCAATGGTGTTCTTGAGGTCCGGTGGCAACAGAAGGTCCTGCAACCCTTCGTTCAGCGCGTCTCTTTCCCTAGCAGGTCATCCACAAACATGGAGTCACTCTTGGGGTGAGAGCAGAAGTTTCGGAGTCATCACAAAGGATGCCACCCTCCACTCGGTCCAGCGGCAGCAGAGAGTCCTGCATTCATCACCATCCCTTTCCCCAGCAGGCCATCCAACGGAATGTCCTCGATGTCACTTCTGGAGTTGGGAGAGGAAGAGGATCTTCTCCGCCACCGTAACCGCCGACCACCCTCGCCGATACTCGGCCTATCCATCTCTTGCACCAGATCTGAAGAGACCTTGGCGAGGGTTGGGTCCTCGTCAGAGATATATTTAATCTCTCACAAACGACGAGGACCATAATTTAATCTCTCACAAACGAACGTGGAGCAAGTTCGCCAGCCGGTATATTCTTTCTGGGCCCGCAAACCTGAAAAAGGACAGCAAGCCTACCTGCAAAGAATAAGCAAGAGAGTCAGAAAATCTGGAACTCAGTACATTTTTATAAAGGAAACTGAGTAACAGAACGCGGCAGCCATTCAAGACTTCAGACGCGGGAATGACCCGCACAGGCAAACAGACGCAAGTCAAACTGCACCACGCATAAGATTCAAACGCGGCCTCAGTTTGTACCCGCGCCTAATGCACCAGACGCAGAGAATTTCAGAACGCCAAAAATTGCCATCTCTCTGTTGGGTGAACAGGAGTTGCAAGATTCAGGTCTGAAACGCGCCAAGGCAGTAAAACGCAATGGGCAAAGCCAGCGTCAAGCGCCTGCATTCAGAGAAGTCACTGGCACAAATTCCAGAGGAGGAATGCACCGGGACTTCATTCAGATCATCATGCCGAAGTTCAGGCTATACACATCATCGGGGGACATACCAGCAGAGACCTCTGGCCAGAGTTGGCCTCTCTGCACCCAAACGCAGGCGTCCAAGATGATCTGAGAGGGGGTTCTTCTTGAAGAGACCAAACCGAAGCGTGAGAGCTCTGGGTCATCTCATCCTCGGAATTACCTTCGTCCATGCAGACGGAGTCCCTATCAAGAAACTCTTTTCTGAAGAAGGTGGGACTTCTCAGAGTAATCCACCAAAGAGAAATAATCCAAGCTTGGATTATAGAAGGGGAGCGCACCCTATTTATAGGCAGGCCCTAATAACTGCCATTAATGGGGCGTTAATTGGAACCGTCACGCACGATTGTCAAGCCACAGTGGAGGATTGACGCGTGGAACGACGCTTTGGGAACCATCACGCACGATTGTCAAAGCCCAGTGGAGGATTGACGCGTGGAACGCCGCTTTGGAAACCGTCGCAAGCACCGATTTTCAACCGCCCGCGTCGGTTTCGCCTTTAAGGGCAGTAACTCCTGAGTCCAATGAGGAGTTGACGCGTGGATACTTGCTTTGGGAATCAACGGATGACTCGGAATCCCAATCGACAGAGGAGACCTGACGAGCAAAGATCTCCTAAAATCTTGAGTCAGATCACATTAGACGCAGGTGGGAAAGCCGCGTCCCTTCAGCAGATAAGGCTGCATCTCTTGCGTCTGCCCGATCCGCGCAAGACAGATTTGCGTTATTCAGAGCTGCGTCTCACCTTGTGATTGACGCTGCGTCTCAGGGACTGACAGCCGCGTCTTACTTTACGGATCAATGCCGCGTCTCATCTTTTGATCGACGCCGCATCTTATCAAGAAGAAGCGTTCCGATTTGTGATTGACGCCGCGTCTCATCAAAAGGACTTAGTAGAATCTAAGTTCTTATGAAATGATGACCGCGTCTCACTTTATGATTGACGCTGCGTCTCAGTAAAAGCTTAGTGAAATCTAAGTTCCGGTAGACTGATGACCGCGTCTCACCCTGTGGGATTAATGCCGCGTCTCGCCAAGACCGCGTCTCATTAAAAGAACTTAGCCCTACCTAAGTTCAGTAATCACAACTAGTGATCAAGAGTTGGACTCATCACAACAGGACAAAGAAATTGGGACAAAAGCTTTAAAGAAAACTTCTATTATATCAAAAAATGATAGAAGTGGATACAAACACTCTTAATAAATAGAGTGTCCCTTTTCTTTACAAAAAAAAAAAAAGAGAAGAAAAGAAGGCTAAATGTCCTGGCTCGCCAAGGAACGGATTTGTTCCCTAAGGCGGTGAATCTCATGCTGGCGCGTCCTCTCAGCCTCCATGATAGCCGGTCCCGCAGCTCCGTCTCAGATAAGAAACTCCTGGCAGCCAGCTGCATCCGCAGAGATTCCACCCTGGAAGATTGCAGGGATAGACTCTCTTCAGCACGCGCCGTAGCAGCCCGTTTCTCCTCAAGCTCCTTTTTGAGGGAAACAAGTTTCTCCTCATTTAGCGCAAGAACAGCTTCCGCCTTGGCGATAATGTCCCGAGTTCTGAGGATGACCTGCTCCGTGCTCTGCACACTGAGCTCAGATTCCCTCGAATCTCCGGCTAATTTTTGAAATTCAGCCTTGGAATATTCAAGGTCACGGACCTCGGCAGTGATCTGCGCCTCCGCCTCCTGTCGCTCTCGTTCCTGAGCAGCTAGGAGCCTAGTCAGGATGGCCTGGGCCTCACCGGAAGAACCAGCATCTTCCAAAGATTCCAGCTCCCGCAGGTTATCTCCAAGTTGCTCTACCACCTGCAGGCATGCCCTGGCAAGTGAAGGGCCTCCCGCCAATTCGACGCTCACGGCCATATTTTCAAGAAGCCTCTGGGCGAACTGGAAGGTGCTGTGTCCACGAAGATGAGATCAATACAGGATCCCATCGAGGTGAAGAATTGTTGCACCATCTGACGTGCCAGCTCCCCCATGTCTTCACCACCTAAGAAGCTTCCCGACCCTTTTTCTGTCACGGGATAAGGGATATAGGGCGGGTCTTCTCGCACAAAGCCGTGCCAGCCGTCGATGTGGAAAGCAAGACTACCCACTGGCGCTTCCTGGAGCGCCGCCTCTGCAGGAGCCTCCACGACCAAGGAAGGAGTTGTAAGCACAACCTCTTCAGAACTTCCACCGAGGATTGAGCTGTGTGGCCTTCTGGAAGGGTGCCGATCGTCAGACTCCCCACCTGAGCCCCCTCAGTCAGAGCTGCCTTACTAGGTTCGAGGTCCAGAGGCGTCGAGTCCTGTAGAATGGGAGTCTCCCCAGCTTCAGCAGTAGCCTTCTCCACCGGCGGAGTGAGAGCCTCCTCAGCCTCAATGGTGTTTCCCCTCCTGGCAAAGGGGAAGGCTCCCCAACTTCAACAGCTGCCCCCACTGAGGTTTCTCGGCAGCCGAGACCTCAATCCCCTTAGGCTGGGTCAACACTGTTTCCATCGCCTCGACATGCGAGGAAGTTGTACCTTCAGCAGGGATTGTAGCCGGCGGTAACGCGCAGTCGATGATTCGCCCCCGTATATTTTCCCCTCCGAGATGCGTGAGAACTTACTCGGGTCAGGAAAAGCGGGTTCATGGCCGTAGTCGACTTTATCTTCAAAGTCGCTTTCCGTATCAGACGCGGAAGACGACAGTTCAACGCAAAGGTCCTCGGTGACCGGGGCCTTGCCACCAATCACCCCAGTGGTAGGACTAGGGTCGATTATCCGAGCGCTGGAGATGAAGACACTAGGAGGCCCTGACCGCTGTGCCTTGTCTCTCCCTTCACGAGCAGAAGAAGCTCAGACCGAGCTGAGAACCCTGGAATTTGGACGTTCCCTCCCACGAGCTGTACTTCCTCGTCAGCTATAGTGAGTTTGTCAACCAACTCCCCCTCTCCCGCAATCTTACAGGTCCCTCTGTGCGACCTAGGAGCACGGATTAAACTGGGAGATTTTTATCCTCTGGCGGTTCCTCAACCATGATAAAGAGGTCTTCAGGACAGTCCTCAACTCCAGCAGAAATGCCTTCCGAGGGAGAGACTTCTGTTGCTAACTCCCTCCGAGCCCTCTTCGAAACGGACCAGCAGTTGAGGTAGGACCCCGACGACGCTTACTCACCAATTCTTGAGCCTTGGTGGTAGAAGGCCCCTCCTGTGGCCCTAGCTTGGTTCTACTCCGGTTACTCGGAGCTCCTCTCTTGAGCCTCCCTCGGCTTCTCTCTGAAATGCTCTCTCCAGCTCTTTCTGGACCTTTAAATACTGGGTGATCATGTGCGAGCATTTTGCCAGACTCCGACTGTGTTTTGAGATAGGCATTAATGCCCTCAATACCTGTATACCCAGGAGCAAAATCCGGTGACTGGTTTACCCGAGAATACCAGGTGCAGAAAGTGAAGCTGGTAAGGTTCTTCGGCTCCTCGACGGGCAAACGGAAAGTTGCCTCTGTCCCCCCAGCCACGCTATAATACCAGGCTCGAGCACCTTCGCACAGATTCCCGTCAAAGGCAAGTTGTGTATTCGGATTGCCGACATAAAGCTGAGCATAGCAAACTGTCGGCAAACGACTTGGCATATACGGTTCGATAGTGCAGGAAGTCCCTTGGCGAAACAGCACATATCCTGGTCGTATATTGATCAACCACCGGAACCGACTCCCGCAGACAGTTGGTGAGGTCATCCCGACCTATAGAATCAGTGAATTGCTCACCAAAGGATGCACCAGGAATTCCAGGGAAGCAGCGGTTGAGCTGGTAATTGCGGCATTTGAGAGACGTCTCCGAATATAATATATATAGGTGTCACTCCAATCCGAGTCTTCCAGCCGCCTCACAAAAGGGACAGGACTCGTACTCCCCCGCGCCGTTGTCATCAGAGAAGGGCAATGCATCACGTACCAGGCCATGAGATACGTATAAGGCAACTCCATTCGGGGGTTGGGGCGCCTTGCCGTCGGGTTTCCCTCTGAGTCGACATACGGCTTGCCTTGAGAGTCGACAGTCCTTGGAGCCTCGCATAGTCTCTTGGCTAGCGCCCGCAACCCGCTCTGAATGCCAGCCGCCATGGCCGGAAGAAGGGCTATAGGACGGCCATGTGCCAGGAGCACTGCTGGGTACACCACGTCGGCAATATGACTTCATGCGGCCGTGTAGGTACCACGCAACGCTTCAACCACAGCATCAAGAAGCCCGCCAACAGCGCTCGACTAGAGATAGAAGCTCGGGCCCGATGATGATAGCTTTCGAAAAGCGTATCAGGTTCGAAGCCGTCCTCGTTCGACCCAGTGGTGTAAAAGCCCTCAGAAGCTTGTGCGACCATGTCGTCAACTCCCTGTTCAGAGAGGGAGCCAGTCGAGTTATCGAATGATCCTTCTTGCTGACATTGCTGAATAAGTAATTGGCCCAGGATAGATGCCTGACTCCATGCGTCCTCCAACCGGTTACCTGACCAAAATATGGAAGTGGCACATCACTTCCCAATAGGTCTCATACACCTCAGGGGAATCCTTCTTTATAAGGTCAAGCTCCTAGCAGTCGGGACATATTCTTCATAAGGGAACTCCCCCATCACCAGCCCCGAGACCTCATGCAACTCATGCAGTGCAAGGCCCATTTCTCCAACCGGGGTAAAGAATGTCCCCCGTCTGAGGGTTGTAGCGCTCCAAGATCCCGAAAAGTTGTGAGAGCTCATTGGGATGCCCCATTGTACGGCCCTAACTGCTGAGTATAATCCCACGTGCTCAAGCAGATCTCCAAGATCGGAGAGGGCGAAACCCACCATCCTGCCCCACCAAGAATTCTCCGTGAGTGGGCCCATCCTGGCAAATGGAACTTGGCCGGATAATCACCCTCTGCTTCTATGAACGAGTTGAGGAAGGTGGTAGCAAGCTGCGGGATCTCTCCGACTGGAAGCTCAGACTTGCGTGACCCGGGAAACAAGCCGAGGACCGCCCGGTCATGGCAATCATGACGGTATACGTTCTGGGATTTGAAATTCCAAGGGTAATCTCAGAGATATCCCGGGACACGTCCCACTTCATCTTCCGAAGGACGGACAGATGTTGGAGATAAGACAACGGGAGCATCCTCTCCATGGCTGGAAGGAAGTATCTCCTCTCCCCTATCTGACGGAGCCACCTGTAATTCCCGTCATACATTGGGTTGCCACCGTCGCTGACATGATCTCCAAAGAAGAAAGCAGGCTTCTCCACTTGATGTGGGTATCCGTTGCGAAGACTGCATCGGTCATGAGCACCCGAGAAGTCCTCTCATTAACATGGGCAATCATTTCCCTGCGAACTGGCGACCTGTCAGCAGTCACAGGTATGGTCCTTCGCAGTGCAAAAGTCAGACGGTGGTCGGCACCACCCACGCGGCCAAAATGGTGCATCTTGGCAAGTGAACCTGAAACATGTGGGACTGCAAAGAAAAAGACACTTGGTCAGATACTTTGCCAAAAATAAGGGAAGACGCTAAGTGTTCATAATTCAAAACGCAGCCGAGACATTGGACGCAGGAGTTATCATCCGCGTCCAGACCTGCGAACTTGCACCAAAACGCAGAAGAGATACTGGACGCAGGAATTTTTCGAATCCGCGTCCAGACCTGCAAAGCTGCGTTCTACAAACCAAGACTTATGAAAATTCGAAGTACTTGGACTCAAACGCCAGATTCTACAAAATCGGCGGTTGAAGACACAGAACGCAAGGATCAAATCCGCGTTCTGCAAACCAAGACTTGTGAAATTTCAAAGTGCTTGGACTCGGACGCCAGCGCCTGATGGCACAAAACGCGGCACAGAACGCATGGATCAAATCCGCGTTCTACAAATCGCGTCCAGAGACCTTCACAATTAGAAATATTCTAAGTGAAGGACCCAGAGTGCAGAGTTCACCAGCGTCGGATCATCAGGCCCGCGCCCCGGTTATCATCTCAAGGACAGCGTCCGAGAATCAAACACGATCTGTGTTAAAGGTCCTTAGGGTTCTATGAACATGTTTTAATGGCGGAACCCACACCGAAGGTACATTTTTACCTCGGAAAACACCCTCCTGCGCAGAGAAGCATCTCTCTCAGCCTCGGCGACGGTCGCCCTTGAGGTCGATGCAGTCGGTTTTGTGTCTTGGGAGCCATTGAAGATCAAGAAATCCGAGCGAGGAGATGAATAGTTGGAGAGAGAAGGAAGTTCTTTTTTTTCAGAGAATACGTTCGTTCGGAGAAGAAGATACATCTCTCTAACTGTTGCCTTTTATAGGCACAGAGATTCGCGAAGATACGCAGCGTTTGGCCCATAAACGCTGCAGCGAATCGCTGCCTGACGCGTGGAGCCAAATCATTGTTTGAACAGGGAAGATCATGCGTCGCGACCCCGCCACAAGTCAGAAGTTGACACGTGGAGCAGTTCCATTTAATGAACCGGGGGATCCGCGCGCCAAAAGGCGAAATCTCGCCGTTTCCCCAGGCCAGCTGGCGGCGTAATCATGACATGACAGGTGCGCGTCCCAAAGTACGCGGCTCTTCGGTGGACATGCCCCCGTCAGCATCATCATAAATGCACCCCGAAAATCGCGTCTGCATTTCAAGAGATGCGTCTCTCCAAAGTCCGCGTCCCCTCAAACAGGCCAAACATCGCGTCTCGCTAAGAAGTCGCGTCTTTAAAGCAGTCTCTGCTTTTTCAAAAAGGAACCTGCGTCCAGTCTCCTGCTTCTGCAAAGTCAGTTCAACAGTACACTGACGCAAACAGACAAACAACCAACCACTCCCGCCAAAAGCGCACCCGTGACAGACTAAAAGCAATCGGGGAGGTCTAGACTGTGTATCTATACACTCAACACGATCAACTCTGACGGCTTCAAAGAGTTCAACAGTACACTCACAAGACCAATTCCAGATAAGATCAAGCCCGAAGCATCAACAGTCCAGTCATAAACGCGAACACGGTTAAGATCCAAAGTATTCCGAAATCCGTCCCATTCAACTGCGGAATATCAGAAACTTTGGAGGGGTTCTGTAGGCTGTCTAAAAATGACCAAGAGACCAGCCATTAAGGAAGCAGAGTCTCAAGCTCTAGACGCGAGGAATCGATGCTCGCGTCTCAGCATTAAGACGCGTTGGCTCTACACCCGTGTCTCAACGTTCAGACGCGTCGGCCCGAAGCCCGCGTCTCAGCATCAAGGCGCGTCGGCCCGACGCCCGCGCCTCAGCATCCAGACGTGAAGGCCCGAAGCCCGCGTCTCAGCATCAAGGCGCGTCGGCCCGAAGCCCGCGCCTCAGCATCCAGACGTGAAGCCCCGAAGCCCGCGTCTCAGCATTAAGGCGCGTTTGGCCCGACGCCCGCGTCTCAACTTCAAGGCGCGTTTGGCTCGACGCCCGCGTCTCAACTTCAAGGCGCGTTTGCCTCAACGCCCACGTCTCAGTTGCAACTGCCCTGATTGCGGGGCCAGTCACCGCGCATGTAGCGGGTAGTGGCCCCTCATTCGGGAGCGTTTTCAGGAGCACCTTCACCCCCTGAGACCCCTATAAATAGCCTTGTTTGCTATGAAGGGACACACACAGAGGCTTTTTGAGAGATCGAAGTTTTGGCAAGGATCGAAGCTTTGGAAAGGTCGAGAATTAAGAAGGTCAAGGCATCATCAAGATCGATCATCAAGAGAAAGCACAACTTCAACAACAGACAGAGGGAGGAGACTCTTCAAGCGAGCTTACTGAGTACTAGCCGCTCTTCGCCTACCTCCTCTTTGAGAGTTTTGGTAGACGGAGCTGAGTTACTCTTTCTACCGACCGAATAGAAGACCCCCGACGGTCCAGGACGGTCATCTGGTCAACGGAGAACAAGATTCACTCTCCATCGCCACACGAAGAACCCAGCCTAAACAAAGGGAAGATTCAGACATCCTCCCTCCCTGTAACTGGAAAGAAGGAAGAGTAGTTCTTTTGGTTGTAATCGTTTCGCTTGAATCAAGGAATCTTTTACAGCTAAACCACTTTCTCCGACCACCAAATTTTTCGGGCCCCTACAAGAGATGGCGACTCCGCTGGGGACTACCTTCGTTACTGACGAGCGCACCGTGGTGCAAGATGACGTTCTCCGTAAGGGAAATGGTCGAATCCCTCGTCGTCGAGTTCGACCAGGCGAAGTAAGGGGAAAATGGTCGAATCCCTCGGCGGACACCCTTCATCACAACCATCGAGCCCTTGATCATCCTGAGATCGCCATCTCGAATCGATATCATCATGCCCATGCTTCCAAAGTTCCCAAAGAGATTAAATTTCTCTTCATCTGAGGTACATACCTCACACCTGTCAGCTCTCTAACTGTCCCATCAAACATTCTGATTGGGATTGTACCAACACCCTCCATGCTACATGAGTGATCATCACCCATCACCACCGAGCAACCTTCCAGCTTCTCAAACTGGTGAACCAGCCCCTGTTAGGACATGCATGGTATGTTGTACCTGAATCCAGAATCCACTCATCTTTACATGAGTTATCAACACTGGGAGTACTGACTGAAAAAGAGAATCCCGACGAGTCCGAATCTGCCCCATCTGTCTGTGAACTACTCCTCTGAGTCTTCGTCACCTTTGATAGATTTGCTTCAGCATTCGACTCCTTCTTCTTCCCCTTGAACTTTGGGCAATCTACCTTCCAGTGCCCAATTTCTCTACAGAAAATGCACTGATTTCTTTTTAGGTCCTTGAACCCTGGCCTGGATTTCGATCTTCCTCCAATCTCTCTGCCCTTCCTTGATGAATTTCTGCCCCTTACTTCCAACGCCTCTGCCACTGAGCTTGACTGAGAAGACTGTCTTTCCTTCTTCCTTGTTTCATAACTCATCAATGCAGAAGACACCTCATGGTAGTCCAATGTCTGCCTACCATTGATAAACGTCATAGTAAATGTCTCATACTCCTCCGGTGGGAGTGAATTCAGGAGAATGACTGCCTTGTCTTCCTCTCCTACCACGACATCCACGTTTATCAGGTCCATAAGGAGCTTTGTGTATCGGTTTATGTGCTCATTTACTGTGCATCCCTTCTTCTTTCTGAAGCTATACAGCTTACTCTTAAACTGTAATCTTGACTCCACACTTTTGGTCAAGTACTCCTTCTCTAGGGTTTCCCACAGATTCTTTGCACTCGTCTCATGTTGCACAAGGTATTTGATGTCTTGTGTCAAGCATGAACGAATCAAGCCACATGCCGACCTATTCATCTTTGCCCATTCCTCCTCGGTAGTAGTGTTCTTCTTCCTCTCCAATAGGAGAGTATCCTCCAGATTAGATGCGTTCAACGCATCCATCACCTCACACCTCCACATCCCAAATTGTTAGTGTCATTGAACTTAACAACTTCGATTCTAGGGTGAGTATTCATTGTTCTAACAGATCAA
This sequence comes from Agave tequilana, assembly GCA_038442645.1. NCBI lineage: Eukaryota > Viridiplantae > Streptophyta > Magnoliopsida > Asparagales > Asparagaceae > Agave > Agave tequilana. The sequence continues at coordinate 116,775 of JAVJIF010031191.1, read as the reverse complement.
CTTCCTCTGCCATTGAGATTCTTCCTTGACCCTCTAACTATGCGAAAGATCAAATAACTTGAAAAAATAGATCTATTACCGAGATAAAAATGTGATTTTTACCTCTCCCGTGAAACCCTAGCTCGAGTTTCTCACCAGATCTATTTCACCACCGATCCAAAAAACCCTCCTTGAGTCCTCCGGAGATCGACACACGATCCCTCGAACCAATACCTCAGATCTGAGATCGACACACGATCTCCACCGGATCCGATCTCGAGGCCTCCGGATCTACAGAAATCCCAAGAGCAACCTAGATGCTCTGATACCACTTGTTGTGCGCGGGAGACAACAACCAATAGAGGATCCAATCGATCTCAATCACAAAGAACAATGAAATCAAACCACGAAGAACAAGCAATCGCAAAAGGATCTAACGAGGTTCGGCCAACGTGCCTACGTCCTCGGGGCAATCAAATGGAGAGATTTGTATTAGGGAAGATGATTACAATGGTTTTTTGCCTCTTTTAGTACAGAGAACCCTAAGCCTTCACCTTTCGCCGGTTTTTTCCAGGTTAGAAACCCTAGAAAACAACCCAGCAGCTTTTATACTCGCTGCTCCGCATTTTGCGGAGCAGCAGATTTTTGCCCAAACCCGATGATCGGTCGACCGGACCGGTCGACCGATGCTCACTGAGAGACTTGATCTCTCCAGGTCGGTCGACCGGGACGGTCGACCGATTCTGCCCGTAAATTTGGTGCTTCCTGTCGGTCGACCGGAACGGTCGACCGATTCTCCCCGTAAGCTGGCTTCTCCAGAGCGGTGGACCGGACCGGTCGACCGCCCGACCCCTGTGCACGTCGTGCACGTCGGTCGACCGGTCCGGTCGACCGACCTTCTGCCAGTTCTGCTGCTGCTGTTTTCTGCCGTTTCTTCCATCGTCTCTTGTCGCCGACTTCTTCGACGATCTCTTGATGGTCCGGGTCAACTTCCTCAGTAAAATCTCTCTCTCTCCAACACAAGCCTCATTCAGTTGTCAAGCTTAAATGCCTCATTAAACTTTGTTCATTCTGATCCTGGCGGCTTATCAGTTTAGTTGTGCACAACAGGAGAGTCAGTTTGATGGAAAATTACTTGTTTGATGGGGATGAGATAAGGAATTAAGAACTTCTGTGAAGTCTGAACTCACATAGCATTCCATAATCCATATCCTGATACTAGGTATTAGTCAGTATGTATGCTTTCTGCATTACATGCCCAGTATACTAGTATTATGCAGAAAGTATGCTGTTTTTTAGCTTTATGGGCCACAATAAAACTATCATTTCATAGTTAAGAGTATGCTCTAAGATTTTTTAACTGCACAACGATTACTAATATGGAGGTCGAAAGGAAGAGGTAGAGGATCTTATCAAGCGGATGGGTCATGTAGTAGAGGCGCGGCTGGGAGCAACTGTATCAGGTTGCGGACAGCAGCAGAAAGCAGTGGTGGATTATGGTAGAAGCGTGATTGGGCAGATAGTGTCAGATGTGAGATTCACTTCTAATAAGATATCTAATGATATATGACTCCTTTGATGGAAACTGATGCATGAGATTAGAAAGATTTCCCGTGTTTGGGATTAGGTATCTCGCATCCAATTGAAGAATGGGATGATACAACATCAGTAGGTCCTGCAGATTTTGAATGAACGATGGTCATGTGGTTAATATGTTTTTAGACACAAGACTCCAATAGGGGTTTCCCTTTCTGTCATATACTCTATGATATTTTAAGCTTATCCCACTTCCATCAACAAGTGGCCTTACTGTTGCAATAAACTGGTACCAAAGTTGAAGATGAATTGTGAGCATTGTGGGTGCATAATCTGAAATTGCAACTTCAGTGGTTGTTTGAGCTGTTGAATGTAGTTTTGGAGTTTGTTGAATGTACTTCTATCATGAAGATTTGATGGAGTGAGGACCAAAACATTTGTTAGGATTAGGTGTCTTGCATCCAATCGGTGGATAAGGGGATGATACAACATAGGTTAGTCCTATTTGGAATATGATGAAAGATAGTTAATAATCCTAATTGGAATATATGAAAGATGGTTTAAGTGGTTAAATATGTTTAGTCCCAGCTACTAATAGGGTGTTCCCTTTGGTTTTATGGTGTCTAAAGCCAATTGGACAGTCCATCAATTGAAATGGTCCTATCATCATAACACCCCAACACCTAGCTCAGTGCTAAAGGGTTTGTGGTCGGTGTGAGAAGTCATAGGTTCAAGACTAGTACGATCTTGTTCACATACATATAAATAAGGCATCACGTGGAAAGGAAACGGTAAGGGAAATTATTAAGAAGACTCCATTTTAGTTAGGTGATTCTATCTCAATGATAAAAACTCCTTTGCAAGGTCCCAAGTTGGAAGCCCCTGTGTGCGCGATATTATTTATTTTTAGCCACCCAAAGGGTGTGAGTCTTCTTTGCTAGTGAGAGCGGGGGTAAAAATGCAAATCAACAATTGAGATGGTAACTAAGTGACAGCTTATTAACTAGCTTGGTTAGGTTTCCAACCCGCTATTTTTTCTAATAGCATAAACTCGATAGCTTTACATGAAAAAATGGATAGTTGGGTAAAATTAGTGTAGAAGCGTTTTAAACAAGATACACAAGCAATAAATACAAACTTATGAATTGACTATAAGAAGCAAGTCATGCACACTTTCAGAAACAGAACCCAAATGATTTTAACTTGTTCACTGTTAGTTCAATATTCAAGAAAGAAAGCAAAAAGTATCTAGAAAGAAAAAAAACTGAAAAATTGTAATTTGGTAAAAACAAAAAGAATATAAGAAAGAAAAAAAAAGAATCAAGGCAAGAATTGACAAGGCAAGAAAGAAACATAACTGAAAAAGGGATGAAGGTAAAGATATTGGCCATTGTTTTCAATTCACTGTTTAGAAGATTAGGAAAGAAAGAAATATGAGTAATGGGGAATGGAGAAAAAAGAGAGAATAAGAAAAAAGGGTCGGGAAAAACGAAAGAAAACAAAAATAGAGTATATTGATTTTTCTTGTAGAGGTGGTTTTGGCCAAGGTGCTTGCTCTGCTAGTTGAGGTAGTGTGATAATGGAAGGTGATGAATCAATTTTCTTGGAGATTTCTTGTTGTCGATGTAGAATAAGAAGGGATAATCATTAGGATATAGCCAAGAATGATTAAGATGCTAAGTTTGATAATTTGATCCATTTATACCACAAGATTGCTTATGTCAAGCAACTAGAAGTCGAGTGGAAACAACACGAAACAGTAGCTAGCAATCTCCACTGTCTAGGCGAATGCTTAAGTGCTTGGGTGGCCACTTTTTAAAAACTATTCTGTCTTCTCTATGAGACCATTATATTTATGGGTAATTGCTAAATATAGGCTGTAGTCAAACTTGAACCTAGGATTTCCACAACTCACTCTCTCCTCTTTGTCTTGCCGTATTGAGAAATGAAAATACAGGTAATTCATAAGTTCTTATTAACTTGCCTCCATAAAAATACGAGTGGTTGGTTAAAATTGATTTTAAGGCCCAACCACGTTGATACAAACACATTTATAGATAATAAATTGTGACAGTCCCATTTCCTAAAGATAAACTTAGTATATTGTAAACTAACATCACATTGTGTCTATTTTCTTTTCTTTTGGTTATGATTTCTGCTCCTTCCTTGTTCTTCTTCCTCTCTTTGAGCTTAGGTCGTAGCCCGGTCTTGAATCAGCAACCCAATTCACCCTTTACCGTTAAGCCCGGCGTTAATGGTTAGTTAATAAGAATTGAGCCTGAGGCTTTCCACTCCCATTAGCCAAAGAAACTTTTCAACATATTCAACATACCTATTTATTTATTTATGATTACCACTCTCTTATGAGCTTCAAGTTTCCAAAGCCACGAACATACTATGTAATGCTAAGAGTCTGAGGTCGCATTTCCCACAAACTTTGTTCTGCTAAATTTCTTCAATTAAAATCAAACAATCAATCAACTTTGTTATTGCAAAATACAACTACTATCCTTCACTTTTCCAATTTGAGGATTTAAGAAACGACAACAATAACTTTGCCTAGGATCCACAACACCAGGGTCATCTCAATGCGAAGAGGGTGTGTAGCAATCCACGGTCCAAGAGCGAAGCCAAATACTGTGATTCCTCCTCCATTGTGATGTAAATAGGTCACTGCACAGGGAAAGAAAAGGATTATCCATTAGTTAAGCTTCAGTCCTACACTATAAGAATGAGTCTTTTTTGGCAGAAGCTTATTCTCTCTCTCTCTCTCTCTGCGCGCGCGCGCACGATGTGCAAATATTTGGCTTACCAAGAGCTTGACGGCTCTCAGTGGTAGAGGCTTCTCGTGAGGGAGCAGAAGATGCGCTTCAATGTATCATCGTGCTGCGATCTGATGCATCAGGTGTTGGTTGACAGTCTGCGCTTGCTTTTCCTGCCCCAGTGCTTCGGACTCGGCGAATGGAGAGCAGCAAAGGTTCATGTGCCAACGGCTGGCAATCGAGACCACCCTCTGCGCTCTGTGAGTGATTCTTGCAGCTCCAAACAGGCACAGGAGGAAGCCACTTACTTGAACAACTGAACATACCTGCGACAAGAGGTTGGAAAATGAAGACATGATGCATCATACGCTGTAATCTAAGACGACTTATATGGAAAAGAGTGGGATTTATCCACCTCAATGTTGTCAAGAAGTAGCTGCTATGGGTTTGTTTGATGATGTGAAGGTGGTGGCAAGACGCAATAGTAGGTTTCAGCTTAAATAATTGGTTTTGTTGGGTCAAGATCTATAATCCATGGTCATCATCTAAGTTTCTCTCTTCTTTTTTCCATCCAGGCCGGGGTCGCACAAGATTTCAATGAAAAAATTAACAAAGTTTTTCTACTAATTGTTGACACGGATTGCTTTCGGAGCATAATAGTTCATGAAGGCCAAAGTGACAAATTCAGAGGTTGCGTTTATGTTTAGAATGAAAATTCAAAGGCTCACCACAATATCACCAGAGTTGCAGAAGTTTTTGGGAGTACTGGAACCCAAGACGAGCATCAGAGCTCCCAACTGGCTAATAGTAATGGTCACCAAGCACCCAATTATGAATCCCCTGTACCTGTGGCTCGTCACGTGCAGCTGCTTCTTGATCCTCAGATGCTCCTTAAATATCACATACACATCTCCCTCCCCTTCAAACATCTTGTGAAACCCTTCAAACCTCAGGATCTGCAGCTCGCAGTGAGCCGAAACAGCACGCACACAGCAGGAACACCCAGGTCCGGTACACCCACGCTGCCAGCGTGGCAGCCATGATCACGGCCGCATTTGAGGGAAGCGCACCGGCAAGGTGGCGAAGAAGAGATCTTGTGTGCCAGCTCGACGGAGAAGGCCGGAGTAAGATGTATGCGAGGAACCGGAAAGCGTGTCGAGCTCATTGGTGTAGGAGCGGCGGACGCACGCGAATCATTGCGGAGGGCGTCGACCAGGAGAAGCTGGCGGAGACCGTGGTGGCGGAAGAAGGCTGCGAGGGTGAAGAAGGCGATGGCGGCGAGGCTGGATTCGGGGATCTGGATGAGCTGGTTGAATGTCACTGACCCAGAGGCGGCAGTTGACGAGAAGGAGAGGGAAGTGACCGCGGAATGACGATGGTGAGAGAATGAAGGCGAGGTAGGAGATGTTTTTCCTGTAGTCGAGGAGTGTTCGAGGGCGCACCACCACAGGCTCAGTCGGAAGTTCCGCAGCTCATCGAATGCAGAGGATTTCGAGCGGGCATAGGACGGATTTAGGAGGAGCGACCCGTGAAGCCATCGTCTGAGCTGCGACGCCGTCTTCTGGGCTTGTTGATTCCATGAGTTCAACAATATGCAATGCAGGATGGATTCACAAGTACTTTATCGAGTCCCCAGTTTGGTTAACTAGAGCACTCAATATGGTAGTACGAAGGAGAGACTACTTCAGGGTTCAGACTATAGTTTTGCAATATAAATAGGCTGTTTGTGTGATTAGGGAGGAAATGAGGGAGTCGGTGACTTTGAGAGCAGGATACTGAAAAGTTGTGGAGAGTTTTCTTGTGCTCGTGAAGCTTTTGTAAAGGTTGGAGAAGTTGCAAGCGCACGGGTGGCATTTATGTTGATAAAATGCTGAGTGTTGAGTCTTCATATTTGAGAGGGGAGGAAGGACATGCATCTGCTCGTGATGTTCTGTAATAAAGGAGGGGAAAGCTTTGTGTGGAGACATTAAGACCACACTTCACAAATTTTGGATTCTAAAGTATTTTGACCCCGTGTAAGCACAATTGATTGATATTGTTCATTGTATTTTTGTGCATGTGCATGACGCGTGCAAAAAGATGCACTGCAAAAGAATTTAACGAAAATAATTGAAATTGAGAGAAAATGTTAAATAGGAAATTTATTAAACCAGGATGGAGTCAACTAGAATAACGCTGCCAGAAGTTAATTCATCAAGAAAGGAGAAGAAAAAATTGGGTGGTCTTACGAAATAAAACTCAAATAACTTATCATGTTTGTATCAACAAAGTTCTTAATGTATATTCTTCGCAAATTAAAACCTGAACCAGTAGTCCAAAATTTTATGTTCTTCCACTGTAATTTCATAATGCAGCTCCGTCCACAAATATCTAGTATAGTTTTAATCGCGTATTGTTTGACTACGTTGCGAATATAATTTCATACGCTTTGTATGCTTATGTTTAGATATTTGGATTAACAAATCTGATTTTTTTAATAGTAGTACTCCCATTAATTTCGAATTTGTGAAAATTTAAGATTCTGAAGCTTGGTTGGTTTCAATGCCCAGCTTATTCACTGCCGACTCAAGAGTTTATACTTTTGTAAGTTGCAAAACATTTGCAAAATGCAAAAAGTTTTGCAACTTTACATTTAGAGTTGTTTGTTTCGTTTGCAAAATGTAAAATGCAAAACACTTTTGCAACTCTTCTTTTTTCCCACTTACAGTTGTTACAGTTAAATTTGTGGTCATGTAAATCTCACTTTTACACTCATATTTTCCCACTTGCAGTTGCTGTAACGGTCCCAGTTAAAATTTTTCCATTTAACATAATCATCTCGTATAATCCAAGCATGGGGCCCATCAGTATAAAATACTTCAACACATACATCAGATAACATGTATGATCTATTTGAGACTTATCATACTAACATCTATAGTTCTATAATCCATAAGAATACAGTCTTCATTATCATCTCAATACATATGTTCATACAAGAATAGTCCAACACCAAGTTCTTTATATTACATGCCACGGTCGAAACACAGCTAAACATAAGCATGCTTATACAAAACCATATATATCTAACAAAAGTAACTCCTACTGCTGAGGTACCGGTGGTAATGTCCGCACCACTGCCCTTAAGCAGGACCCTTGCCTTTGTCCAAACCTGTAGTTAGAGTTAGAATAGAGTGAGCTTGACGGCTCAGTGAGTAAAACCATATTTAAATGCACTTAGCAGGTAAGCATACATGGTTAAATCATCCGTTGACATGAGTATCAATATACTAGTTTTATTGGATCTCATAATTTACCATGAACCAAACAGAACACAGTAACAATGCCTTATTAGTCGACTAAGCCACTCTATAGTCGACTAATACTAACGGTAAGTCGACTAATTCTGGAGCTATTAGTCGACTAATCCTGCTTCACACGTACCTGCTTCTTTACTGGCAAACGGGGACTTTTGCAGTCGACTACTCTTCCTGGTATAGTCGACTAATTCCGGGACTAGTCGACTTGAAGTTTCCTCTAGTCGACTAAAACTGTGAAAAGTTGTGCTACTATCTGTGGATCATCTATAGTCGACTATCATCTTGGTGTAGTCGACTAAAACAAATTATTAGTCGACTGGTAGGTAAGTCCTAGTCGACTAAAACTGTGAAAAGCAGATTTTTAACTTCTGTTTACCCTCTGTCTCTGGGATTAGTCGACTACAGTCTGTTTGTAGTCGACTAATCCTGCTATATCAGCAGTTCTCTGCTTACAGAATCACACCTATAGTCGACTAATTCCTGGACTTAGTCGACTTACTTACATAAAAACAGCTTGTTTAAGAAACTATTCCAGATCTGAAGTTAAAGAATCATGCATGATTTTATCATAGGACTTCTATCATGTCCATATACATGTACACAACATATATACACATATGTTCTCCCCTTCAACACATCCGGTTCAACCCGGTCCCTTCCTCCAAACACACAAACACAAAACACAACATATATACACATATGTTCTCCCCTTCAACGCCTCCGTTCAACCCGGTCCCTTCCTCCGAAACACACAAAACACAATCACAAACATATATACACATATGTTCTCCCCTTCAACGCCTCCGGTTCAACCCGGTCCCTTCCTCCGAAACGCACAAACACATCATACCATATCAATATGCAGGATATGTAAAATATCATAATTTCATAAGCAACAGTAACAATTATTTGCAGAATTGAAAACACATGATCCCCAAAATACACCTAGGGTCAATACTTGCATATCCACATGCTTATTTCATTTCTTACTCATTTCTACTCATTTCTACTCATTTCTATTGATCATATTGATAAGATTTGTATGTTCTACTCACTTGTATGGCTGATCTTGGCTATTTTAGTTGTTGCCTTTGTTGTTGCTACGGTTGCCTTGATCCTTGTTGTTTGCTACTTGAAAAGGAGGGAGTTCTTTAAGAGAGAGAGTTTTTGAAAAAGTGTTGAATTCTCTTCATCTTTCTCTATTTATAGCTTCAATCCTTCCATAGATTTGTGCCATGTGTCCCTCCATAAATTTATGCCATGTGTCCCATCATTTTGTAAAAATATAAAGGAGAGGGGTTTATTTGTAAAATAGGAGGGTGAGGTGTTTCTCTTGACCAATCAGAACTAGCCATGGAGATGGAGATATTTTGATGGAATATTTGAGAAGCTTGGAGAAGATTGTGGAAGAAAAGAAACTTGTGGAGGAAGAAAAGTCTTATACCTGTATAAATACTTACGTATACACTTGTATATACGTACCCGTATAATACCCGTATAATACGGGTCTACTTCATACGCGTATTATACGCAGAATATAAAAATATCATGCATGCACTAATGACATTTTAGGAAAATAACAATACTTTAATTGAGGCAACTGTTACATTCTACCCTCCTTATGAAAGTTTCGTCCTCGAAACTTAACGTACCTTGGAATAAATGCGGATAGGCCTTTCTCATTTCCTCTTCCAGCTCCCAAGTGGCTTCTTCTATGTTTTGATTTCTCCATAAAACCTTGACCAAGGGAATATTTTTGCTCCTCAATTTCTTCTCTTTGCGATCAAGAATTTGTATTGGTTCTTCCGTGTAAGACATGTCTTCTATCATATGCAGGGGTTCATAGGAGATGATATGAGCAGGATCGGGCACATACTTCCTCAGCTGAGATACATGAAATACATTGTGCATCCTTTCTAAGGCAGGGGTAGGGCCAAACGATAAGCAACCGGTCCAATCTTATCCAATATTTCAAACGGACCCACATATCTAGGGGCTAATTTGTTCTTATTGCCGGCGCGTCTCACTCCTTTCATAGGAGATACCTTTAGGAAAACACTATCCCCTACCTCAAACTCTAGTGGTCTGCGACGATTATCTGCATAAGCTTTCTGTCTGCTCTGGGCTGCTTTCATCCTTTCTCTGATTAGCTTGATCTTCTCTGTAGCTTCTTGAATTACATCGGGGCCAATAGTCTTCTGTCCCCAACTTCCTCCCAACAGATTGGTGATCTACACCCTCCTCCCATATAATGCTTCAAATGGAGGCATACCGATAGTGGATTGATAACTATTATTATATGCAAACTCCACTAAGGGTAGATAGTTGTCCCAACTTCCCCCAAAATCCAGTACACAGGTTCTCAACATATCTTCTAATATTTGAATGGTCCTTTCTGACTGTCCATCCGTTTGGGGGTGGGCTGCTGTACTGAATTGCAAGTTAGTACCCATAGCTCTGGACAAACTTTTCCAGAATCTGGATTGAAATCTTGGGTCCCGATCTGATACAATGGATTCAGGTACTCCATGTAATCTAATTATCTCTCGGACATATACCTGAGCCAATCTTTCCATTGAATAATTGATCCGGATAGGTAGAAAATGGGCAGATTTGGTGAGTCTGTCTACTACTACCCAGACTGTATCCAGTCCTTGGGACGTCCGAGGAAGTCCAGTGACGAAATCCATAGCAATTTGACTCCACTTCCATTCAGGAATAGGTAAAGGTACTAACAAACCTGGGGGCTTCTTATGTTCAGCCTTTACTTGTTGACAGACTAAACATTTGTGGACAAAATTGGAAATGTCCATCTTCATACCATCCCACCAGAAGTTATGACGTAGATCTTGATACATCTTTGTGCTTCCGGGGTGAGCTGTATAAGGTGTACTATGGGCCTCCTTCATTATTTCTTCTTTAATCTCTGCTACCTCTGGCACACATAGTCTGTGTCCAAGCCTTAAGACATCACCTTCTATGTGAAATTTCTTGAGTTCTCCTTCGTGCACTTTCTTCATCATCTTCTTTATTTGAGTATCTTCTTGTTGTGCCTTTTTGATCTTGTCGTATAGATTAATTTGGATACTCACTTGATTAGTTGATACCCAGAATTTGAAGAATCAATGACTCGCACTTCTATTTGCATCTCTTCTAGGTCTCTTAATAGTCTTACTTGACGAGTCATCAAGGTGGCCAGTGTTCCTCCTGATTTCCGGCTCAAAGCATCAGCTACTACATTGGCCTTCCCAGGGTGGTATTGAATAGTAATATCATAATCTTTTATTAGTTCTAACCACCTCCTCTGCCTCATGTTCAGTTCCTTTTGTGTGAAGATATATTTCAAGCTCTTATGATCAGTAAAAACTTCACAAGACACTCCATACAAGTAATGTCGCCAGATCTTTAAGCAAAGATCACAGCGGCTAATTCCAAATCATGAGTGGGATAATTCCTTTCATGGGTCTTCAATTGCCGGGATGCATAGGCAATAACTTTTCCATTTTGCATTAATACACATCCCAATCCCAGTTTTGATGCATCACTAAAAATGACAAATCCTTCAGTCCCTGAAGGTACTACTAAGACAGGAGCAGATGTTAATCTGGCTTTAACTTCCTGAAAACTCCTATCTTGATCTTCTCCCCACACAAACTTCTTATTCTTTCTGGTTAATTGGGTCATTGGTGCCACAATCAAAGAAAATCCTTCTACAAATCTTCTATAGTACCCTGCTAATCCCAAGAAACTTCGAACTTCAGTCGCATTAGTGGGTCTAGGCCAGTCTCGGATTGCTTCAATCTTTACCGGATCTACTGCTATCCCCTCTTTGGATATAATATGACCGAGAAATCCTACTTGCTCAAGCCAAATTCACATTTCTTCAATTTTGCATAGAGTTGCTTCTCTCTCAAGATTTGAAGGACAATTTAAGATGTTCCTCATGATCTTCCGGACTCTTTGAATAGACCAGAATATCATCAATAAATACCACTACAAACTGGTCTAAGTATGGTTGAAACATCCGATTCATTAGGTCCATAAATGCTGCCGGGGCATTAGTGAGTCCAAAAGGCATGACTAGAAATTCAAAGTGTCCATATCTTGTCCGAAAAGCTGATTTGGGCACATCTTCAGGTTTGACCTTCAACTGATGATACCCCGATCTAAGGTCTATCTTGGAAAATACACAAGACCCTTGCAATTGATCAAATAGGTCATCAATTCGAGGGAGAGGGTACTTATTCTTGATAGTTGCTTTATTCAATTCCCGATAGTCAACACATAATCTCATACTCCCATCCTTCTTCTTACAAATAGGACAGGTGCTCCCCAGGGAGATATACTTGGCCGAATAAAACCCTTGTCTAATAATTCTTGCAATTGAGTTTTAAGTTCTTTCATTTCTGCAGGGGCCATACGGTACGGTGCCTTAGAAATTGGGGCAGTACCGGGTATTACATCGATTGTAAATTCTACTTCCCGATCTGGGGGCAACCCTGGTAAGTCTTCCGGGAATACATCAGGGAACTCATTCACAATTGGAATAGTCATAATATCTACATCAATTCTGGTGGTATCCAACACCGAAGCCAGAAATTCTTGGCACCCTTGCTTCAATAACTTGGTGGCTTTGATGGCTGATATGTGAGGTATGTCATAATTTCCTTTCTCTCCTTCAAAGATAAACTCTGGAGTCCCTTCCATTTTAAAGATAATCCTCTTTTTATTACAATCCACATAAGCACCACTGGCAGACAACCAGTCCATTCCTAGTATGGCATCGAACTCCATTTCGCCTAGCTTTATCAGATCAACAAAGGTCTTCATTTCTCCAATTATTACTTCACAATTCGTATATCTAGTGCTAGCTATTAAATTCTCCCCTATAGGTGTAGACACAACCAATTAAAATCCTAGGGGTTTTGATTCTTGATTTAATTTATAAGCAAAAGCACTAGATACGAATGAATGAGTAGCTCCAGGGTCAAATAATATATGAGCAATATGTCCTGATACGGAGATCATACCTTCCACCACTGCATTTGAGGCCATTGCTTCTCGGTGGTTCAATGCGAAGGTTCTGCCTTGCACCCGAGGTTGCTGAACCGATGACTGGGTTGCAGCAGAACGTGGAGCATTACTGGGTGGCATGGAGTTACTGGCTTGTCCTCTGGAAGGATTCGTCCTCATGATCGGCCTTCCATTTCCTCTACTAAATCCTTGGCTTCCACGCGTGGTTGGACAATTTTTCCTTAGATGTCCCACTCCTCCACAATTAAAACAAGACCTGTCTGGGAGACAGTTTTCAAATGATTTATTCTACACCTCTGACACCAAGGAGCCTCCGAGCCTCTGGGATGGAACGCAGAGGTAGTTTGTGTCTTCGAGGCGGTGTCGCTGTTCCTCAGCCACGTTCTCCCGCCTCTGGCTCCTCCTCCTCTATAGGTGTTAAACCCAGATCCTCTGCTACTGGCTGGTCCTGATGCCGTCCTCATAGGAGGTTCTTGATAACGGGGCGCTTAGAATTGGGAATTTCTTCCACCCATTCTCCCTGACTTTCTTGTATGTCCATTTCTACCTCCAAAGCTCTTTCTACTGCTTGGAGATAATTTCTCAAGTTGTAATGGAATTAGCCGGCCCCGAATATCTGATCTTAGGCCCTTTACGAACCTCTTTGTCTTATCTGCTTCACTCCTAACCAAAGCATCAGCATACCTGGATAGCTGAGTGAATTTCTGATCATACTGGGATACATTCTTAGAATCTTGACGGAGTTCCAAGAATTCTATTGCCATTTTATCTCTGGCTGTCTCCGGAATGTATTTCTCAGTGAATTTGTTCACCAAGAACTCCCAGGTGATTGGTTCCCTTGTATTCTTCATACTAAGTTTCACTGCCCTCCACCAATGTTCCGCTTCCTTCTGGAACATAAAAGAAGAGAAGGACACCTTTTGTTCATCAGTGCAACTCATGACTTCCAGAATCTTTTCTATTTGTAGAAGCCATGCTTCGGCTTGCAAAGGGTCCGCCTTCCCTTCGAATACGGGCGGTTTCATTTTCTGAAACTGCTCCAGTGCTCGATGAGAATTGTTGTTGCTCGCCCTGTTTACTAATTGCGCGAGCCAGTCCGGCATCACCCCCGGAGTCTCCTCATTCCCTCTATTTCGAGCTTCAGAGTCTTCATTATTGTTCGCGGGGTGCGCGCTCCCCATCTCGCTATAATGTGTCGTATCGAGTGACAGGGCTTCTTCAAGTGGTGGTTGGTTCAAATCCATGCGTTCGCCCTATATGAATATAAGGGCGTCTTATCAACACATTACACAATTTGGATTAAGTAGGGATAAAACTTTTTCTCATATACTCATACTAATAATGTCACTTGTGAAACAACAACTTGTTATATATGTATATATAGTTACATCCATCATGGATACAAAAAGTGTCATTCCGACATGCCTGCCTACTGGAATATCCGGACTACTTCCTGCGCATTCATAAGATATATGCCAGGGTACATACAACAACCCTACGGATATCCATTATCTAACATATTAGGCCTATATACATAAATACATCAAAAGTGTCAGTTATAAGATTCACCCCTCACAGGGTGGGGTATCCCACTAGGATCCTTACTAGTATTGTTGTTATTATCCAAATCCTCTTCGGGGTCTTCCTCTTCGGGGTCTTCTTCCGATGACTCATCCCCCACAGTGCCAGTCATCTAAGTCATCATATAGATTCATGTCTTTTTCCCATGTCTCGTTCCAAAGACACCTCCATAAGTAAAGCCCCTTCGAGTTTCTTCCTTAATCGTACTCGAGTGCTCCACTACTGATACTTCAACCGAATCTCCTATGACACTACTTGTGTCAACCGGAGTAGGTTCAGGCTTGTTAGATGCCTGCGACTCGACCTCTTCACCATCTATCCAGTTCAGGGGCATAATCATTTTTGCAGGGTCAGTTTCATCTGACTCATATCCCCAGTCCATCGAGTCCGCTATCCAGCTCTTACTCGAGCTGTCGGAATTAGAGGCTGACCAGAATATATCAGAGTCTCCCATCTATATGTAAACAAACGGACATATTAATTTCGAGTCCATGAAATCATCTTAATCATATGACTATCATCAAGAACCAACATAATTAGACACACTTATAACTATACTTCTTGTCACCAAAAGACCAACTACTTAACTATAATCACATGTCTGTATGTAATAACCTAACAATTTCATCATCTCTTATTCCTTCTTCATCTAAACCTGGCTCTGATACCAATTGTAACGGTCCCAGTTAAAAATTTTCCATTTAACATAATCATCTCGTATAATCCAAGCATGGGGCCATCAGTATAAAATACTTCAACACATACATCAGATAACATGTATGATCTATTTGAGACTTATCATACTAACATCTATAGTTCTATAATTCATAAGAATACAGTCTTCATTATCATCTCAATACATATGTTCATACAAGAATAGTCCAACACCAAGTTCTTTAATATTTACATGCCACGGTCGAAACACAGCTAAACATAAGCATGCTTATACAAAACCATATATATCTAACAAAAGTAACTCCTACTGCTGAGGTACCGATGGTAATGTCCGCACCACTGCCCTTAAGCAGGACCCTTGCCTTTGTCCAAACCTGTAGTTAGAGTTAGAATAGAGTGAGCTTGATGGCTCAGTGAGTAAAACCATATTTAAATGCACTTAGCAGGTAAGCATACATGGTTAAATCATCCGGTTGACATGAGTATCAATATACTAGTTTTATTGATCTCATAATTTACCATGAACCAAAACAGAACACAGTAACAATGCCTTATTAGTTGACTAAGCCACTCTATAGTCGACTAATACTAACGGTAAGTCGACTAATTCTGGAGCTATTAGTCGACTAATCCTGCTTCACACGTACCTGCTTCTTTACTGGCAAACGGGGACTTTTGCAGTCGACTACTCTTCCTGGTATAGTCGACTAATTCCGGGACTAGTCGACTTGAAGTTTCCTCTAGTCGACTAAAACTGTGAAAAGTTGTGCTACTATCTGTGGATCATCTATAGTCGACTATCATCTTGGTGTAGTCGACTAAAAAAAATTATTAGTCGACTGGTAGGTAAGTCCTAGTCGACTAAAACTGTGAAAACAGATTTTAACTTCTGTTTACCCTCTGTCTCTGGGATTAGTCGACTACAGTCTGTTTGTAGTCGACTAATCCTGCTATATCAGCAGTTCTCTGCTTACAGAATCACACCTATAGTCGACTAATTCCTGGACTTAGTCGACTTACTTACATAAAAACAGCTTGTTTAAGAAACTATTCCAGATCTGAAGTTAAAGAATCATGCATGATTTTATCATAGGACTTCTATCATGTCCATATACATGTACACAAACATATATACACATATGTTCTCCCCTTCAACACCTCCGGTTCAACCCGGTCCCTTCCTCCAAAACACACAAACACAAACACAAACATATATACACATATGTTCTCCCCTTCAACGCCTCCGGTTCAACCCGGTCCCTTCCTCCGAAACACACAAACACAATCACAAACATATATACACATATGTTCTCCCCTTCAACGCCTCCGGTTCAACCCGGTCCCTTCCTCCGAAACGCACAAACACATCATACCATATCAATATGCAGGATATGTAAAATATCATAATTTCATAAGCAACAGTAACAATTATTTGCAGAATTGAAAACACATGATCCCCAAAATACACCTAGGGTCAATACTTGCATATCCACATGCTTATTTCATTTCTTACTCATTTCTACTCATTTCTACTCATTTCTATTGATCATATTGATAAGATTTGTATGTTCTACTCACTTGTATGGCTGATCTTGACTATTTGTAGTTGTTGCCTTTGTTGTTGCTACGGTTGCCTTGATCCTTGTTGTTTGCTACTTGAAAAGGAGGGAGTTCTTTAAGAGAGAGAGAGTTTTTGAAAAAGTGTTGAATTCTCTTCATTTTTCTCTATTTATAGCTTCAATCCTTCCATAGATTTGTGCCAGGTGTCCTTCCATAAATTTATGCCATGTGTCCCATCATTTTGTAAAAATATAAAGAAGAGGGGTTTATTTGTAAAATAGGAGGGTGAGGTGTTTCTCTTGACCAATCAGAACTAGCCATGGAGATGGAGATATTTTGATGGAATATTTGAGAAGCTTGGAGAAGATTGTGGAAGGAAAAGAAACTTGTGGAGGAAGAAAAAGTCTTATACCTGTATAAATACTTACGTATACACTTGTATATACGTACCCGTATAATACCCGTATAATACGGGTCTACTTCATACGCGTATTATACGCAGAATATAAAAATATCATGCATGCACTAATGACATTTTAGGAAAATAACAATACTTTAATTGAGGCAACTGTTACAGTTGCTACAGTTAATTTTGTGGTCATATAACTCTCACTTGTAGTACACTTACAGTTCAAAACAGTTACTTGATAATCAATATATAATTAAATATTATTAAATATTTAATATTTTAATAGTGTTCAATTTCTTATTTAATCATTTTATATTTTTAATCTTTAACTTTTTTATTGTTTTAATATTTAATATTTTACTATTTTAATAATACTTATTCCATTTTTTATTATTTTATTTAGAGTTAATATTTTATTAATATAACAGTATTATACTTTAATATAAAATTACTATATATTTAATTATTTATTTTTAATATAAAAAATTACTTTATTAATATCATAATATATTTTATTATTATTATATTTATATTTTATTATGTTAATATTGTAATAATAATTCAGTATAATAATATATAATGATAATTTATTATTAAATTATAATTATATTTTACTTTATTAATTTTATATTTCTATAATATTACAATAATATTATATAAAATTTATATTATAATAATTTTCAAGTATTTTTAATATTATAATATTATAACTATATTTTATTATTGTTGTAACATTTTTTAATATTTATTAGTATTCTTAAAATTTTATTAATGTTCTTTAGATTTTCTTAAAATTTTATATTATTTATTTAGTTAATATTTTAGTAATATTTTACTATTTATACTAATATTTTATTAATATTATTGTTATAAATAAAATATTAAGATTATTAATTTTTATCTCAAATTTATTAATACAATTTAATTTGCAATAGTAGATTTAATTTAATAGTATTTATAATATTTAAATCACTGCTATAGTTAATTTTGTGGTCAACTTTTCCACTTACCCTTTTACATTACCAACCAAACACCGTAAAACACAATATACTTTACCATTTACACTTTCACTTTATCAACCAAACACCGTAAAACACAATATACTTTTTCATTTACACTTCACTTTATCAACCAAAACACCGTAAAACACAATATATTTTCTCTGTTACAGTTCACTTTTTCCATTCTCATTTTACGACTTACGACTTGCGACGTTTTGCAACGAAACAAACAGGCCCTAAATAATAAATTGCCAAGTGTCTAATGATGTATCCAATCGTCATCAGGACTCAACAGTGAGTTCAAGGGTCGCATGGCCTTCACGTGATCTCTGATGATTTCTTAATAGCATTGATTGGCTCACGATGAAACAACGAATGTCGGAAATTTGGAATTAACTAATTGATTTTGTAACGCCCCAATTCCACGAATACGGGGACGTCACTGCGACGTATATACGTAGGTCAAAAGGTGCCCCCACGTATATACGCTAAGCATAAAAGTACAACAAGGATCAGAGTACACGACAAAGCGTGGTATTCATACAAATGCCAACACAAGAAGTACATATACAAAGTTATCACAGGATATTATAAAGTATTACACATTACATGTGTATTACATCATAACCAAGTCCAAAAGAAATATATACAAATATGTATACAAAAAGCTCACAAGTAGAAAGAAGATCTCGTGAGTCAAAAGGTAAGTCTGGCACGAGGGGACTGGAACTAATCCGCCTGCTCACTAAGGTAAGCTTGGTCCTCTGTGGATGGCTCCACTTCGTTCCAAGCTTCGGAATCTGAATGTGCAAATCCAAGGAGTCAAGACACATAACAATAAACAACTATAGCCAAGTGGCTAAGGGACATGAATAAAGAATGATGAAACAGTTATAAGGAATATCAACTAACAAGTATGAAAAGCATGAAGAAATGAAATCCTAATACAATGAATCTACAGTTAACGTCTTATTATTATTACTTGTCTTACTGTGATATCTAACTATGTGACCCAGCGTCCCAGAGCACATAGATCCATATCCTAGTAAAGCAAGGTTGTTATTGGAAACAGCGGTTGTATCGACGAACTATGTTTACAGTGGGTCCCGTGCATGCCCGGGACCACGGTCCAGGGTGTTCCGTTGCTTGATGACGGAACCAGCCGCAA
The DNA here is from genome assembly GCA_038442645.1 of Agave tequilana. NCBI lineage: Eukaryota > Viridiplantae > Streptophyta > Magnoliopsida > Asparagales > Asparagaceae > Agave > Agave tequilana. Next base: position 97,771 of record JAVJIF010031191.1, on the reverse strand, counting down.
GGCCTATCAGGAGGGACTTATGTATGCCCTTTGTCATGACTGTATCAGGAAGAGGGAGCAAGCACTCCCCTCGGTCCCCTGGAGGCCCTCAGGTCAGACCGGAAATATAATTGTACAATATACCTAATGCCACTGTAAACACGAACACATATCGATATCCGCTTGTTTCCCCCGACCCATGTGTAAGTTGGTCCATTTTATACAAAAGTCAAGTGTATCATGCTTGGTTTAAGAGATAGCATGATAAGGGTTGATATTCACAATTTAACAAGTTATAAAGCAAGAATATGTAATAACAAGTCATGGTGTAACAAGTGGTGAGATCCATCAAGTAACATGTCATGAGGTAGCAGTCATGAAGCACAAGTAACAATAATACATAGCACATGAACCAATGATAAGATCCGAATTCAAGAAAGAAATCAACTAAAACAGATTGCCAGAATTAGTCGACTAATTGGAAGGAGTAGTCGACTAATAACCAGGGTAAGTCGACTAACAGTCTGGACTAGTCGACTAATACTGGGTTCCAGAGAGTTGGTTTTCAGTTCCAGGAGAAGTTAGTCGACTAGGGTTGAAAGGGTAGTCGACTAATAGATACGTAAGTCGACTAACAGGGATTTGTAGTCGACTAATACTGTACAACAGAGAGTCGGGTATCCGTTTCAGGAAAAACTAGTCGACTAATTGGAAATGGTTAGCCGACTAGGGGTCTCAAGTCGACTAATAATTTGGTCTAGTCGACTAAAACTGTGAAATCAGAAAAGGTTAAGTTTCAACTAAAGTGGATTAGTCGACTAGTCCCTAGGTCAAGTCGACTAATCGTGGGAAAAACAGTAACAGAACAGATTTTCTGGTGGTGGTTCTTGATGGTCTAAACATGGGATTTTTATGGCACAAGTGTACATTATTTGTCAACACATGTATACAAAGGGGGTTTACAAGTCTTGGTGAGTAAATATACTCACTTCGAACGGTTATGTGAAGCTTATACAAGTTCGAACGGATCGTTGTCGACGGCTATCACCAACTCGATCCTTGGCGATACTTCCGACGAAGAGAGAGATGCGATCCAAATCCAAGGTAGTGATGGTTGCTTGAGATGGAGATGAAAACCTAGGTGAGCTTTGGAGTTAGGGTTTGAGATGGAGAAGGAAATGGTGAAGGCTATTTTCTTGGTGAAGTGAAAAAAGAGTAAAAGAATGTAAAGGAAAACTTATATAGGATTTGATTTTTGTAAAGGAGATGTAAATAATGTAAATGTGAGGGGGTTTATTGCAAAATAGGAGAGGGGATGGGTGTCCCTCTTCTTGGCCACTTGGCCGGCCATGGGAGAGAGAGAGAGAGGTGCATTAAATGAGGGGGGTTGGTGAGATTATGTGGAGTTGGAATTTTGGAAGAGATTTGAATTTTGGAAAAATGGGAAAAGTTTTGTTGTGTGGAGAAAGAGAAGTAAAGGAAAAGGAAAAATGGAAAGAAATTCATAAAGGAAGATATTTACTCTTGGACTTAGAATATAAAATAATGAAAACAAGTTCCCGGGTTTAAGTCGAGGATACGGAAAATATTTCGGAAAATACCGAAATCGTCCGAAATTCAAGTATCTCGGAACGACTCGTAAATTTCACCAAAAATCAATAATAATATATGAAGACTAATAGTGAAATCCTTTTTTTGAAATACTTTATAGTTTTAAAACTAAAAATCCCGGAATCAGTTATCTACCGACTCCGTTAGAATTTTCATAAATTCATAAAATTCTCAGAAAAAGTATTTAGATAGAAAACAGGATTCTAAGAAATAAAGCCTAAAGGACTTTCTAGAAATTCTTAACTGTTTGGAAAATAAAAATTCGGGAATCGATCAGTGACACTGGTCGACACCGGTTTTGAAGAAATTCATTTTAATTCAGGAAAAATCCAGAAAATCATATAAAATCTAATATATTAGAAATGATATTTGAAATTGAAATCGGTCAAATACAGGAAGTAAATTAAAAAATACGATCGAAAAGCTGAATACGCAACTAAGTACGTATTCTGGAAACGGGGTATTACAATCCATCCACCTTACAAAAATTTCGTCCTCGAAATTTCATAAGGTGAAAGGTAACAGGAAAAGTAACAGATAGGGAAGGATAAGGTGGAAGATAACTGTAGAGAAGATTAGAAGGAAAGAGTCTTACCAATCAAGATGTGAAGAGTTGAGGATAGCGCTCACGGATAACGTCCTCTCGTTCCCAAGTGGCCTCTCCTGGCGCATGTCTGCTCCAAGACACCAACACTAAGGGTATAGCCTTGTTCTTCAGTGTCTTCACACTTCTATCCAGAATGGCCATCGGCTGCTCCTGATATGATAAATCTGGCTGCAGTTCCAGTTCGGAATGATCCAAAATATGACTATCATCCTTGACATACTTCCTCAACTGAGATACGTGGAAAACATTGTGCACTCCGTCCAAAGATGGAGGTAAGGCCAATCTGTAAGACACATCTCCCACTCGCTCCAAAATCTCGAATGGGCCGATATATCTTGGACTAAGCTTTCCACGAACCGAACCGGATTACTCCTCTGGTAGGTGATATCTTCAAGAACACATGATCTCCTGCCTGGAACTCCAATGGCCTTCTCTGCGAATCTGCCCAACTCTTCTGCTGACTCTGAGCTGCCCTGAGGCGATCTCTGATGACTCTGACTTTCTCTGTTGTCTGAATCAGGATCTCTGGCCCCAATAGTCTCCTCTCACCGACTTCATCCCAACAAATCGGTGATCTGCACTTTCTTCCATACAGTGCCTCAAAAGGTGCCATCTTGATACTTGCCTGATAACTGTTGTTATAAGAAAAACTCAGCCAAGTGAAGATGATCTTCCCAAGATCCCTTAAACTCAATCATGCAGGCCCTCAGCATATCTTCAAGGATCTGGATAGTCCTTTCAGATTGTCCGTCTGTCTGAGGATGATATGATGTACTGAATTTCAGACGAGTTCCCAGACTCTCTTGGAGACTCTCCCAGAAATGAGATCTGAATCTGGTGTCTCTATCTGATACAATACTAACAGGAACTCCATGTAGACGAACTATCTCCTTCATGTACTTGTCTGCCAAAACCTCTGTTGTCTGACCTACCCGAAATGGTATGAAGTGAGCTGACTTGGTGAGACGATCAATGATTACCCACACAGCATTATTACCTTTAGGACTGCGAGGCAATGCCGTGACAAAATCTATGGTGATGTGCTCCCACTTCCACTCGGGTATTGGTAAAGGTTGTAGAAGTCCGGCTGATCTCTGATGCTCTATCTTTATCTGCTGGCACACCAAGCACTTGGCTACAAACTGAGCTATCTCTCTTTTCATAGCATTCCACCAAAACTGCTTCTTCAAGTCCTGATACATCTTGGTTCCCCCTGGGTGTATGGAATAGGCTGAACTGTGAGCTTCTGCTAGGATCTTCTGTCGAACTTCTCCTTGGGGAACACAAAGTCTGCCTCCAAAATATAATGCACCATCTGGATGAATACAGATATCAGTCCTCAATCCAGCCTCTACCTGAGCTCGGAATTTCTGCAATCTGGGATCTTCCTTTTGAGCTTCCTTGATCTCATCTATCAATGTTGGCTGAATCTGTAAAGTCATAAACTGTCCTGCCTTCTCAGTCCTTCGAACTAACATCAAGTCCAATCTGATAAAGTCCTGAATCAACTCCTTCTGCTGAGTAAGTTGGACAAGCACTCTATTTTCTGGCATCCTGCTCAGTGCATCTGGAACTGTATTGACCTTGCCTGGATGATATTGCAAGTCAATATCATAGTCTGCCATCAGTTCGAGCACACCTCCTCTGCCTCATGTTCAACTCTTTCTGTGAGAAGATATACTTGAGGCTCTTGTGATCCGTGTATATCAACACTTTGTCTCCCAGAAGATAATGCCTCCAAATCTTCAAGGCAAAAGATAACAGCTGCTAGCTCCAAGTCATGAGTTGGGTAATTCCGCTCATGAGTCTTCAGTTGCCTAGATGCATATGCTATAACATGATCATGTTGCATAAGTACACATCCCAGGCCTTTTCCTGATGCATCACTGAATATGACCATCCCTCCTCTCCCTGAGGGAGTCCTCAAGATTGGAGCTGAAATGAGCCTCTGCTTCAATTCCTCAAATGCTGCGGTACACCCCCTCTGTCCATAAATACCTTTCCCCTTTCCGGTGAGCTTGGTCAACGGAGCTGCAATCCTAGAGAAATCTTGGACAAAGCGTCTGTAATATCCGGCTAGTCCAAGAAAACTCTTAATCTCAGTCACCGTCCTTAGAATTGGCCAATCCCTCACTGCCTGGACTTTGCTGGGGTCAACTGAAATTCCTTCTGCTGAAACCATGTGTCCAAGGAAGGCTATGCTGTCCAACCAGAACTCACACTTGCTCCTCTTGGCATGAAGCTGCTCCTGCTGGAGAGTCTGCAACACAATCCTCAAGTGTTCTGCATGCTCCCTGCTGCTCTTTGAATAGATCAGGATGTCATCTATAAAAACAACAACAAACTGATCCAGATAGGGCGAGAACACTCGGTTCATTAAATCCATGAAAACTGCAGGGGCATTAGTGACTCCGAAAGGCATAACTAGAAACTCATAGTGGCCATAACGGGTCCTGAATGCCGTCTTCGGGATATCCTCCTTCTTCACCCTTAGCTGATGGTAACCCGACTGTAAATCTAGTTTAGAGAATACTCGGGCTCCATGAAGCTGATCAAACAAATCATCAATCCTTGGTAAGGGATACTTGTTCTTGATGGTAACTTTGTTCAATTCCCTATAATCAATACAAAGTCTCTTACCACCATCCTTCTTGTTTGCCAACAGTACTGGAGCTCCCCATGGCGAAGTACTTGGTCTAATCAATCCTTTGTCTGAGTATTCCTGCAGTTGCTTCTTCAGAATCTCTAACTCCGTCGGTGCCATCCTGTACGGAGCCTTGGATATAGGAGCTGCTCCTGGAACTGTGTCAATGGAGAACTCGATCACCCTGTCAGGTGGCAGTCCTGAGATCTCAGCAAATACTCCTGGGAATTCATCCCACACCGGTACCTTCTGCTTCTGAACCTCCGAAGTAGTCATCCGAGTCTTTTCCTTGGTAGACTTCACTTCTCCACTAAATTGGAACTCCGGTTGATGAGGGATTCTGAAATTAATCTTCTTCTCCCTACAATCAATCACTGCATAGTACTGACTGAGCCAGGTCATGCCTAAGATTACGTCGTACCCTTTGGTGTCTAGTACGATCATATCTATGGCCAAGATTTTATCACATAGTTCTACTGGACAATCAGTACAAACTCTAGAAGATATGACTACTCCATTCCCTGTACTAATCTCCCATTTGTGGTCTAAAGATCTAACAGGTATAGAATGCAAAGCCACAAAATGGTCTGAGATATAACAATGGGATGCACCTGAATCGAAGAGAGCGAGAACAGGTTTCGAATGAACTCTGATGTTACCTGTTATCACCTCCTCTGAAGCCTCAGCCTCCTCTGCTGTCAAATTGTAAGCCTGACCTCTACCACGCCCTGCTGTAGTCCTAGCTCCTCTCTGGACTGGGCGAACAACATGCTGTGGAGGAAGGGGAAGAGCTCTCCTCATCACTGGTCCCTGATTCCTCTGCCCAAGTGGCCCTGGAAGTGCCCTCTGTCCATTCGGTCCTTGAGGTGCCGGCAAAGCTTGGTTGGCAAACCAATTCTCCTGTGTGGACAGGTCTCTACTGCATGGTCTCGGGACCCACACACCAAACACAATCCATTTGCCCTACGGCAATTCTGCTGAGAATGACCTGGTTTCTGACAAAAGTTGCAGATAGGACCTGGTTGAGCCATCTGGTAAGGAGCTGGTCTGAATGGTTGCCTCATCTGAACCTTTGCTGCTCTGTATGGGCCTCCTCTTCCCATGGGTGCAAACGGCCTCTTCATGGCCTGGTTCCTCATCTGGTTCTCTTGCTTCTTCTCTAACCCACGCTCCACTTCTCGAGCTATGGTGAGAACCTCTGAATAAGTCTTCAGTTGCTGGGGCATCAAGAAGACCTGTATGTCCATATGCAGGCCCTGCTGGAATCTGCTTGCCCGCTTCTCCTCATCCGTCACCATGTACGGAGCAAAGCGGCTGAGTCTGAGAAACTCCGCGGCGTACTCGTCCACGGACTTGTTCCATTGCTGCAATCTGATGAACTGCTCCTCCATGTCTTTCTGAGCAGTAGCAGGGAAGAATCTGCTGTAGAAGCTCTTGGAGAACGTGTCCCAGGTGACAGGCTTCTCCAGTCTGGCCTCTTCAGCGAGCCACCAAGTTCTGGCTACATCTTTCAACTGAATCTTGGCGACCTCAACTTGGTTCTCCTTTGGTACTCTGGCTGCATTCAGCAAATCGGTGGTGTCCGTCAGCCATTGCTCAGCATCCAGGGGTTCTCTTCACCCGTGAATATGGCCGGTTGCAGCCGTCTGAAATCTGAAATATTCCCCGGCCTCTGTTCCTTAGGGGCTGCCAACTCCTGCCGAAGAAGTTCGGTCTGTTGCTGCTGGTTCTCCATCATAGTCTGAATGACCCTTAGAATATCCACATTCTCTCCCGTGGTCCATTCGACGCTTGCCCGGAGTGGTTTCTACCCGTTCTTCTCTCCATACCGAGTTAGGAATAGAAAACTGGAATTTGGAACAAATGGAAGGAGTTTAGGATACAAGGGAATGAATCAAGGAAGGAATCAAGAAGGACTTAATAACTTTGTATATTGTAGTTGGCATTAGCAAATTTCAGTAATTTGCTGCTTGATTGTACTTTAGGTTTGAGAGCCTAAGCTCTGATACCAACCTGTAACGCCCCAATTCCACGAATACGGGGACGTCACTGCGACGTATATACGTAGGTCAAAAGGTGCCCCCACGTATATACGCTAAGCATAAAAGTACAACAAGGATCAGAGTACACGACAAAGCGTGGTATTCATACAAATGCCAACACAAGAAGTACATATACAAAGTTATCACAGGATATTATAAAGTATTACACATTACATGTGTATTACATCATAACCAAGTCCAAAAGAAATATATACAAATATGTATACAAAAAGCTCACAAGTAGAAAGAAGATCTCGTGAGTCAAAGGTAAGTCTGGCACGAGGGGACTGGAACTAATCCGCCTGCTCACTAAGGTAAGCTTGGTCCTCTGTGGATGGCTCCACTTCGTTCCAAGCTTCGGAATCTGAATGTGCAAATCCAAGGAGTCAAGACACATAACAATAAACAACTATAGCCAAGTGGCTAAGGGACATGAATAAAGAATGATGAAACAGTTATAAGGAATATCAACTAACAAGTATGAAAAGCATGAAGAAATGAAATCCTAATACAATGAATCTACAGTTAACGTCTTATTATTATTACTTGTCTTACTGTGATATCTAACTATGTGACCCAGCGTCCCAGAGCACATAGATCCATATCCTAGTAAAGCAAGGTTGTTATTGGAAACAGCGGTTGTATCGACGAACTATGTTTACAGTGGGTCCCGTGCATGCCCGGGACCACGGTCCAGGGTGTTCCGTTGCTTGATGACGGAACCAGCCGCAAGGCCTATCAGGAGGGACTTATGTATGCCCTTTGTCATGACTGTATCAGGAAGAGGGAGCAAGCACTCCCCTCGGTCCCCTGGAGGCCCTCAGGTCAGACCGGAAATATAATTGTACAATATACCTAATGCCACTGTAAACACGAACACATATCGATATCCGCTTGTTTCCCCCGACCCATGTGTAAGTTGGTCCATTTTATACAAAAGTCAAGTGTATCATGCTTGGTTTAAGAGATAGCATGATAAGGGTTGATATTCACAATTTAACAAGTTATAAAGCAAGAATATGTAATAACAAGTCATGGTGTAACAAGTGGTGAGATCCATCAAGTAACATGTCATGAGGTAGCAGTCATGAAGCACAAGTAACAATAATACATAGCACATGAACCAATGATAAGATCCGAATTCAAGAAAGAAATCAACTAAAACAGATTGCCAGAATTAGTCGACTAATTGGAAGGAGTAGTCGACTAATAACCAGGGTAAGTCGACTAACAGTCTGGACTAGTCGACTAATACTGGGTTCCAGAGAGTTGGTTTTCAGTTCCAGGAGAAGTTAGTCGACTAGGGTTGAAAGGGTAGTCGACTAATAGATACGTAAGTCGACTAACAGGGATTTGTAGTCGACTAATACTGTACAACAGAGAGTCGGGTATCCGTTTCAGGAAAAACTAGTCGACTAATTGGAAATGGTTAGCCGACTAGGGGTCTCAAGTCGACTAATAATTTGGTCTAGTCGACTAAAACTGTGAAATCAGAAAAGGTTAAGTTTCAACTAAAGTGGATTAGTCGACTAGTCCCTAGGTCAAGTCGACTAATCGTGGGAAAAACAGTAACAGAACAGATTTTCTGGTGGTGGTTCTTGATGGTCTAAACATGGGATTTTTATGGCACAAGTGTACATTATTTGTCAACACATGTATACAAAGGGGGTTTACAAGTCTTGGTGAGTAAATATACTCACTTCGAACGGTTATGTGAAGCTTATACAAGTTCGAACGGATCGTTGTCGACGGCTATCACCAACTCGATCCTTGGCGATACTTCCGACGAAGAGAGAGATGCGATCCAAATCCAAGGTAGTGATGGTTGCTTGAGATGGAGATGAAAACCTAGGTGAGCTTTGGAGTTAGGGTTTGAGATGGAGAAGGAAATGGTGAAGGCTATTTTCTTGGTGAAGTGAAAAAAGAGTAAAAGAATGTAAAGGAAAACTTATATAGGATTTGATTTTTGTAAAGGAGATGTAAATAATGTAAATGTGAGGGGGTTTATTGCAAAATAGGAGAGGGGATGGGTGCCCTCTTCTTGGCCACTTGGCCGGCCATGGGAGAGAGAGAGAGAGGTGCATTAAATGAGGGGGTTGGTGAGATTATGTGGAGTTGGAATTTTGGAAGAGATTTGAATTTTTGGAAAAATGGGAAAAGTTTGTGGTTGTGGAGAAAGAGAAGTAAAGGAAAAGGAAAAATGGAAAGAAATTCATAAAGGAAGATATTTACTCTTGGACTTAGAATATAAAATAATGAAAAGACAAGTTCCCGGGTTTAAGTCGAGGATACGGAAAATATTTCGGAAAATACCGAAATCGTCCGAAATTCAAGTATCTCGGAACGACTCGTAAATTTCACCAAAAATCAATAATAATATATGAAGACTAATAGTGAAATCCTTTTTTTGAAATACTTTATAGTTTTAAAACTAAAAATCCCGGAATCAGTTATCTACCGACTCCGTTAGAATTTTCATAAATTCATAAAATTCTCAGAAAAAGTATTTAGATAGAAAACAGGATTCTAAGAAATAAAGCCTAAAGGACTTTCTAGAAATTCCTAACTGTTTGGAAAATAAAATTCGGGAATCGATCAGTGACACTGGTCGACACCGGTTTTGAAGAAATTCATTTTAATTCAGGAAAAATCCAGAAAAATCATATAAAATCTAATATATTAGAAAATGATATTTGAAATTGAAATCGGTCAAATACAGGAAGTAAATCAAAAAATACGATCGAAAAGCTGAATACGCAACTAAGTACGTATTCTGGAAACGGGGTATTACAGATTTTGTGGAGAAATTTGATCTGAATTTTAGACGGAACTCACTGCTCGAAATGAATACTAGATGGTTGGAATGTGTTCTTCTTCCACTGGTATTGAATGTGATATATTCACATGTTCAATTTTTTTCTGAATAAATGAGATATTCAAATTGAAAGTTGACTTAGAATAAGGGCTTAATAAGATCAAAAGAGTGAAAATTCTTTAGTCTAATATTAAAGTGATATGCGAATGGATGTCTCTATTCAGAGAGAGGACATGTCTATTCGGAACGGTTGCGCTTGTTACGACTGCATGAACGTATCTATTTAGGGACAACTCGTTTCGGCTGAATGGATGTATCTATTTGGCGAACGGATCTGTCTGTTCGAAAAAGTTGTGTTCGTTCCAACCGAACAGATGTGTCTGTTCAGAACGGTGGCACCCGTTACAACCGAAATGTTTCCTCCAATTCCTATATAAAAGGCAAAATACCCCTCCAAAGACATAACAAAAAAACAACTCGGAATTCATTTTCCTTCTTCTCCTCTCTGAATTCAAAAAAGATTCAAAACAAATAATTCTCAGAACGAAAGCAAGAATTAGACAATTTTAATTAGACAAATTTATTGAAATAAGCAGTTAATTAACTAATGAGTGTATGTAAAATTCTTGCAAGACGAATTTATAAATAAGATAAGATTTAAATAATTAAAATTATCTTGTAAAAGATTTTCTCTTCGTAACGAAATAAATAAGAAGTTGAAATGAAAACAATTGAATAAAAATTCGTAATGAAAAAAATAAGGTTATTAAGATTTTATAAGAAAAGATTCTGCCTTATCAGAATTTGAACAAAAGGATTTTACTATGCAAGAACTAGTAAAATATAATCTTATTAGGATGAAAATTTTCCTTTAAGATTTTAAATAATTATCTTTACTTGCAAGAAAATTTTCTAATTGCATATAATTCTACTGCATGAATTAGATAAGTAATTATATTGCATGAACAAGTATTAAAAGATTTAATTAAATTACATGAATATTATTAAACAATACTCTACCTTCTAGATTGTTGGGTTTATAACATAACTTTCTAATTTTCCAAATATGCAACAAATCAAAGCATAAATTTATTTAATTTCATTAAATACTTGTCCTAAACATGCAATTAATATAACAGAATTAAAAGGAAATTAGTGTTGGCCCGAAGGCCCATCACTCTAGTTTTGATGATGATCAACTCATATAGTTATAACACTAATGATCTTGTGTTTAATTAGTGATAGATTTATGATCAAGATCTTAGTAGGTGCATAGCTTCAACAAAGGATTTAAAGTCAAGTTTTGGAGCTAGCACGGTTTGATCCAAGAGCCATTGGATCGTATTTGGACCAAGTCAAGAAGATGAGAAGGCTTCAAGTGAAGACTTCAAGAAGATGAAGACTTGTGTCTAGGTTTGTTTTTATAAGATTTTATTTTTAGATAAAATGTAAAGGATAGAATAGTTGCTGGATTGCTCGAGTATATATACACACACACTCTTGATAGGTTTGTTTTTACAAAAGATTTTCTTTTAGAAAAATATATGCTTGGTTTTTTGTATTCAAGTTTATATGTTTTATTCAAAACCATGTTTAGTGCATAATGTCAAAAACATAGATATTTCACCATGTTTGTGTAGTAGATCATATCCATACACCATATGCTTTCAAAGTTGTTTAAATATCTTGTTTTTGTATTTGGAGATGTTTTGAAAAAACAAAGTTTGGAAAAATACTGTTTTCATTTGAGCCAATTTTTCCAACTTACAAAAATAGTCCAAATCATTTATAACATGCCTTGATTTTGTGCAAGCATGTTTGTTTATCAAAGTATATTGGTAAAACTATTTTTGTAGATTTTCTGTGATTTTATGGGATTTTATTTGAATAAAAAAGACCAAGTTTTTAATCCCTAAACTTTGTTTCCTGGCTTCAGCCGGTCGACCGGGACGGTCGACCGCCAATTGAAGTCGGCCGACCGTCACGGTCGACCGACGTGCACAGACGTGCACGCCAGTTCTGGCAGGAGGCCGGTCGACCGACCCGGTCGACCGTCCAGAGAGCTCTGCTCTCTGGAAAGGCCCCGGCCGACCGGGCGGTCGACCGGACAGAGAGACTTGCTCTCTATATCCTGGCCTCGGTCGACCGACCGGTCGACCGATGGCACAACGGTCTCAAATATGACCGTTGGGCGGTCGACCAGGCGGTCGACCGACAGGCCTGACACACCCCAACGGCTAGTTTTCCAGACTCTATAAAATGGGGCATTTGGGGGCTGTTTTGATTAAGATTTTGGGAGAGTTTTCAAGCCAGTTTTTCCTATCCTTTCAAGAGGTTTTCTCCACTAAATTGAGAGCTAATACTTCCAATCAAAAGGGGAGTTTTTTTATCTAGAGTGTTAAAAAGAGATTTCTTGAGTTTTCCTCCACCATTCTCATCCTTGTTTTCTCACACAACACTTGAGCTATCCATTGCTATATCTACCCTATAGGGAGTTTGTTGTGAGAGGATTTTAGGTGATCAAGTGTTGTGATCACCAAAGTTCTACTTTGTACTTTGAGGAGGCGGACGTGTGTGTTCGCATTGTTTCAGGTCCTAGTGGGGACTCGGTGTTTCGAGTTCGGGTGCGAACTTGTTGTTTGAGGTGCGGCCTCGGCTAGCCGGTGAGCTTGCGGTGTATACGGACTAGGGAGTCCGAGAGTTGTAGGTGTTGCGACACCGAGTGATCCGGTGGGATCGATTATAGTGGAAATCCTTTGTGTGTCGAAAGCGGGGATGTAGAGCAAGTGTGCTCGAACCTCGAAACAAATCCCTTGTGTTTGCGATTGCTCACTCTCTTTCTCTTTGTCTCTTATTTATATCTTGCATACTTTTATTGTGTTTATCATTATATCCTTGATATACATTTGTGCTCATATTGTATATGCTTGGGTTGTTTGCTAACACTTGTATTTAACCAAGAGAGCCAACGCGGCACCTCAACCCTTACCTAGGGGAATCTAGAGGAGTTTGTCCAGAGCCCTTCACGGGGAATTCGGCAACACTCTTGTGTTATACGTGGTGTTTAGTGTAAGAGTTTAGTTTAGGTCATAATAGTTTTTACTTCCGCATTATTTGGCATTAAGTGACCATTAGATTAGCCATCACCTATTCACCCCCCTCTAGGTGATCCTACAATTAGATTGCTGGCCTTGAGTTGACAGTTGTACGGAAGCACTCGCCTAGAAGATAGATGACCAGTCCCTCGTCCGGACCTTAAAATAACCTCCTCTCCTAGCCGTAATAGCTCATTTGGTGTTCACCAGCACCCAGTTCAGGACGATGAGCTAGGCCTCTGCTTAGACTAGATTCATTGCCCAGAAATAAAATGAAAACTCTAACAGAATTTTATAATAAAGAATTGTAGATGAGGGAGATAGAGTTTGAACAGAATGAATGTAGTTGTTCTTGCCTGTACCAGAATGAACTGTAAGGAGTATTCATAGCTTCTCGGAGTCCAGCGGTTGCAAAAACCCCTCTAAGGCCTGTTTGGTTCGTTGCAAAACGTCGCAAGTCGTAAGTTGTAAAATGAGAATGGAAAAAGTGAACTGTAGCAGTGAAAATATATTGTGTTTTACGGTATTTGGTTGATAAAGTGATGTGTAAATGGAAAAGTATATTGTGTTTTACGGTGTTTGGTTGGTAAAGTGAAAGTGTAAATGGTAAAGTATTTTTGTTTTACGGTGTTTGGTTGGTAATGTAAAAGTGAAAGTGGAAAAGTTGACCACAAAATTAACTGTAGCAGTGATTTAAATATTATAAATACTATTAAATTAAATCTAATATTGCAAATTAAATTGTATTAATAAATTTGAGATAAAAAATTAATAATCTTAATATTTTATTTATAATAATAATATTAATAAAATATTAGTATAAATAGTAAAATATTACTAAAATATTAATTAAATAAATGATATAAAATTTTAAGAAAATCTAAAGAACATTAATAAAATTTTAAGAATACTAATAAAATATAAATATTAAAAAATGTTAAAAGAAATAAAATATAGTAATAATATTAAAAATACTTGAAAATTATTATAGTATAAATTTTATTATAATATTATTGTAATATTATAGAAATATAAAAATAACAAAGTAAAATATAATTATAATTTAATAATAAATTATCATTAAAGTATTATTATACTGAATTATTATTACAATATTAACATAATAAAATATTAATATAATAATAAAAATTATTATGATATTAATAAAGGAAATTTTATATTAAAAATTAAATAACTAAATATATAGTAATTTTATATTAAAGTATAATATTGTTATATTAATAAAATATTTACTCTAAATAAAATAATAAAAAATGGAATAAGTATTAATAAAATAATAAAATATTAAATAAAATATTAAATAAAAATAGTAAATTAAAATAGTAAAATATTAAATATTAAAACAATATTAAAAACAATAAAAAATTAAAGATTAAAAATATAAAATAACTAAATACTTAAATAAGAAATTGAACACTATTTAAAATATTAAATTTAAAAATATTAAATTATATATTGATTATCAAGTAACTGTTTTGAATTGGTGTACTACAAGTGAGAGTTACATGACCACAAATTAACTGTAGCAACTGCAAGTGAGAAAATATGAGTGTAAAAGTGAGAATTAAATGACCACAAATTTAACTGTAGCAACTGCAAGTGAGAAAATATGAGTGTAAAAGTGAGAATTAAATGACCACAAATTTAACTGTAGCAACTGTAAAGTGGAAAAAGTTTTTACATTTTGCAAATGGAAACAAACAAGTGAAAAGTGTAAAGTTGCAAAACTTTTTACATTTTGCAAAGTTTTGCAACCAACCAAACAGCCCCTAAGTCCGCATACATTCATGCGGTTTGCGATATAAACGAGCAGATCTGGAGTACTGGATCAAACCGAACAGAAAATCCCAAAAAATATCAAACTAAAAATTTTAAATAAAATAGATAAAATAAAAATAAAATTTTTTTAGATTTAAGCACCCCTAAATCGAACTGCATTCGTGTCCCGCAAGTTGTGAGCACGCGCCACCTGTACCCAACCCGATTTGACGTGTACGTGCGCGTGTGAGAATGTGACCCATAACCGAACAGATAGTCTAACACTCATAACAATAACATTAGAGAAGTTAGTATATACACTATTCAACCCCAATCTCTTATTCAATGTGAAATTAAAATCAAAACTAAATGAGAAGGAAACTCAAATTTTCCCTCTACGTTCAAAACAATCCAACAATTATCACCTTAGGATTACCTCTAATGTCTATTTTGTTGTAGACAGAAATTAAAAATATTTGTTATTTCTATTTTTCCAAGTTACAACAAAACTCATCGGCACACGTTAACCTAAAATCACCCCTGAGCAACACCCGCCTCACTCTCCTCACCACCAGCTTCCGGGTCAGCATCCACCCTTATCTTGTTCCCGCAGCCACAACCTTTCTTACCGTGCTCCCTCTCGAAGAACTCCTTGTTCTCCTTCCATACCTCCCCGTTCTCGTACACCTCCTTCTTCCAGATCGGCACTGTCGCCTTCACCTCGTCGATCACGAACCGGCACGCCTCCAGCGCCTCCGCCCTATGCACCGCCGACACCGCCACGAACACGCTCGCCTCGCCGACCGGCACGACGCCGAGGCGGTGAGCGACGGCGATACTGGCGAGGGACCACTTGGATCTGGCGGAGGCGAGGATGGACCCCACCTGGCGGTGGGCCATAGGGACATAAGATTCGTAACGGAGCTCGAGGACGCGCTGGCCGTTGAAGGTGTCGCGGGTGGTGCCCTCGAAGGTGGCGATGGCGCCGGCTGAGGGGGAGCGCACGTGATCGGTGTACTTGGCGAGGTCGAGTTTGGCGGCGGAGGGCTCGAGGATTTCGATTAGGTCGTCGGAGATCGATGCCGCCA
The DNA here is from genome assembly GCA_038442645.1 of Agave tequilana. Taxonomy (NCBI): domain Eukaryota; kingdom Viridiplantae; phylum Streptophyta; class Magnoliopsida; order Asparagales; family Asparagaceae; genus Agave; species Agave tequilana. The sequence goes on along the minus strand of JAVJIF010031191.1, from coordinate 82,111 downwards.
TTGGATTGGGAGTCGAGTTTTGGTCAAAGGGATGAGACATGGATGGTTCTGTGATGAGGTTATTCATTTTATAATTTATCGCTTAGATCAATGGGCCCAATCCGGACTCTTTTGGGCCTTTTCCAAAGAAATACAAATGGGCCGAAAGCCGAAAAGAGAGAATATTTCTAATTTTTGTCAGAGGGGAAAAAAAGAAAAAAAACCCGATAATTTATTTAATTTTTTAATTTAAAAACTTTCCGTGAAATGCACATGCCGAGAACCTCCGCGCCTTACCCCCAGGGCTTCCCTGTTTGCTCATGATCTCTCCGCTCCTCCTCTCTTCAATAGCGAGCAGGCAGAAGCAAGAATAAATAATAACGAGAATAAGAGCTAGAAACCGCCGCCGGCGAGCCCAATCCAATGGGAAAGGGCACGGAGAGGATATAAGAGCGGCGAAGCAATTCGCCGACGTCAGGGCAAGCTCTTCAAAGATCGCTACGGCCTGCAGGTGATCGACCTGCTTGAGCTCCCAATCTAAGTGGTGCTCTCCCCCTTCACCCTCGCCTTTGATTTCACTGGCTCCGCCCCTTGCGGCTTTGGCATCCCCAAGCTCGCCTCCAACTTCGCCTTCTCCGAAATCTTCGTACGTTTGATTTCTGCCCCCCACAGGTAATATCATTACTTTAGTTCTCTGCTGTGCTCTCTGCTATTGATTTCATAAACCTAAATAGTGAATTTTGAATCGATTGGTTGCAGGTGGTCGCGACTCTCGGCAGTTATGATATCTCCTTGGAATTGGGGAAGAAAGTGCTGTATCAGAGGTATGTAATAACAATTTTGATAAATATTTTTTATATTTATAACAATTGTGCGTTTGTCGACATTTCGCCATTGTGCATTATCATAACAAGTTCTATTTGCTAAAATCACGTGTTGAATCCTCTTCAAGAGTCTATAAAGGTAGGAGACCTGTGAGAGTAATGCCACAGGGTCCCCACATTCAGTACCAAAAAATCACTCCTAAGCCTCATCTTATAACCTCTGACAAAAAGTACAGAGGCACCCATCTACTATAACATCGAAAAAGATGAGCCTTGGGGCTCCTTTTTTGGTGTTGAGGGTGGGGAACTATAACATTGATCTGGTCATGATTCTATGCCCTTTTTCTTTGATATTGCTTTTTTTTTTTTTGTTATGTGATCTCGTATTGCATTCTCTATTATAATTGCAATTTATGGTCTCAAGGAATAAACCTTTTGCTTGATATGAAATGTGCCTCTTCATTATGTAGGATACTGCTCAATTCTATGCTTCTTTCTATATCATATCGTTGATTTTTTGTGATATTTTGGGTTTGGAATGAAAATTTGCTGTGGATGATTATGCTTATGCAAATATATTAAGTAACCTTAAGGTAGGAGCCGGCGGGTTGGCACGCTTGTAATACCCCTCCCTCCCAAGGGGGAGGTTCGAGGTTCAATCTCTGAAGTTGTCAAACGTGGGATTTTAATTTGGGTAATTAGTGATGGGTGTGTGTATGTGTGTATCGAGTGAAGGGTGACCTCCATCCTGTTTCTCTAAAAAAGAAAAAAAGAGAGTAACTTTTCAGGTCCATGGTCGTAGTATTGCTAGTTGGTGCTGGTATATATTCATTGGTTCCTTTTAAATCAGGCAAACTCACAGTAGCAAACAGGATATCTATGCATATGCTTGGACAACATACAAGTTGCACATGTTCATTTTATACTTTACATGATATTCAAGAAGTTTGATTCTCAAGTTAGTGTCTGACATTACTTTTGCGTGTTATAGGAACTGTCAGAGCTGCAATGGTTGGCAAGCCTTGCGATGTACCATGTGCACAGGCACAGGGAAAGTGCACTATCGCGTGAGAAGCTTAAAAAGGTTGATATTCATAAAAGCTGCTAGTTTTATTTATGGATTTTAATTCTCCATTTTTCTCCTGTGATACTTTATTCTGTGAACTGAATATATGAGAATATTTCTACTCGTGTAACTGACATACTTAAATATAATTTCAGTGGATAAGTAAGATAATTTTATTTGTTGGTGTAAAAGCATCCATCAAATAAACAAGATCATTACTTTCGAGTGTAGTTACACCCAGCTTGTAGAAATCCTTTTTATAGGACTACATACCACTCTCACAGGAAGCCATTTGTAGATAGCGAAAGTCGATAAATGAAAAATAATAAAATAAAGTTGTTGCTTCGAACCCTTTATAGAACCCAGTCCACTTTTAATTGTACGTATAAAGTATATCCCATTATTTCTATATAGCTGAGAAGGTGAATTCTTTATGCAAAACAGACAAAGAGATCAACCTAAGAGAGAGGTTTTACTATTTGTGCATCTAAAGATCTTTCTCTATATATAACCTGAATTAGTTTTGTAGCCGGTTGTGTCAACCGGCCATATTTAACTCTTTTCCCCTTTTTTTTCTGATGCGGGTCCCGGAATCAAATGCGAGAGAATGCTGCACGATTTGATGCAAACTAAAAGGCAGCGGGTTACATGCATATATTTTATAAATGCAAACAGATTCAATGTACATTTTCATCTAAGGCCTTAGCAACATCATTTTGCATTAATTTTCTAACTGTTAAAGGAAAAGGCTGTAAAAGCTGAACACATCCTATGTGTATTTTCATCTATGCTCCCAACAATCTTCATATTTGCATTAATATAATTTTACAAAACCCAATGTATGAAATTGGGGAATTGTTATCCAAAGGTTAGTGTTTACAGTTAGGCTCCCCAAACTTGCAACTACATAGTGTATCCATGCAATTTATATCATGTCCAAACTAGAATTAGAAGGTGAAGTTAGGGTATTGAGGTATGTAAAACACTTACAAAAAAAAAATTTGGTCAAAAAATTTAAATAATCTAATTTATATGTCGTCAGCTTCTTGCGAGTGTGACCCTATATTTGGTTACATTTAAAAGATGAATGAACAACTCAGAAGATTATGGACCCACAAACTATACTCATTTTTTTCATATAAGTCTGGTGTACTAATGCTAATTTGTTTTTTGTTCTACCTCATGGTTTTTTAAATACAAGCTTTTCACAACTGATAATTTGCATTAAAACTATGACCATGTTTTACTTTTACAAGTAGAATCTTCAATTATATTAATTGCATGGGCCCATTAAATCTAGTAAAATTTAGAACACCTTTCAAAGCCTTATATTTTTTTAAAATTATTAATTGTACTTGTCGAATTTGTTATTTGTGGGTATTTCTTAATAATTTAGTAATGTTATGTAGTGGTCAAAGATTCTGTAGCCCAAAAATGTAACGATTTTGAAGAGCTTTGCTGTCTCCTTGCTAACCTTTAAGAATTAAAAACATAACCGAGTCCACCATTCAATTCCAAAGGCCTAAGAAATCTGTGGTATAGGGAATTCAAAGTATTTAACTTCTATTTATTACTTAGTCTTGTTTGTATTAGTTTGTGCTTTTATTATTATATTGTATGAAAGAGTATTAAACATAGTCTGCTTCAAATATAGGAGTTAGCATGTGAAATTGATCCACTTTAAATGTCGCATCTGCCCTTTAACTGTGTGTTGGTGTAAATTTGTTCTGCTGTGGAACAAATAATTTGTCGCTGGTTTTTACTCTTAGTTTCTGCATTGACACTTTGTATTTTTGTTTCTCCTACGAAGTGTAAAACTCTTTATAACCTCTCTGAGATTATATTATTCTGGTTTGAATTTTAATCTCTATTCTAGTTTGCTGATATACTTCTCCGTTTCCTTAAACATTCTGCAGTGGGCAAAAAGCAACTGCAGAACGTGTTGCAGAAGCCATTGTAGAGAATCGGGTAGAGTTGGTCCATGTCCCCTCTGCGCTTGATCTTCTAATGCCACTACCTACCAAAGATTGTCCAAGTTGTGATGGAACACACTAGGTGTCACTTATTTTTTCTGGTGCATCCTAACTATAAACCATGTGTTCATTATTTTCATTTTTTTTTGATATTAATAGAGATTGAGTTCCATAAATAATGTTACAAAATCTTCATTTGGACTATCAGAAGCCATGCTCGTGAATCTAAATTCTGGAAAGGGCGTTACAATTGTGTAACTTTGGTAGCCATATACATATATGCTCTTCAATGAGAAAGATGCATCATCGTCTAATTAGGGCGGGTAGATGTAGGGTCTAGTTGAAGAGAAGGTTGTTACGAACCTTCCTCCATGCCCATAAACAGTAAGAGATAATGGTCCTTATGATAGCAGTATAAGAGTTAAGACGTTGAACATGAAGAAGCAATTGGTAGATAACTGTGAATTATCACACAATGGCCCCTTACAATCCAATCACTGAGAGTTGCTGGAATTGTGGTGGACACTGAAAATAAATCTTCAAGAGACTCTGACTTGACTTGAGCAACATCAACAAATGATGTATAATGAGCTGCAACTCTAAGAAGATAGGACCTCATTGGTAGGTAGCTTTTGTTGGATGGTTTCCACAAAGCAATGGATCTTTGAAATACACCATAATTCCCTACGACAAATACCTTTAAAGGATTGTGGTTGCTATTGCCATGTCAGATTTCAAGGATTACAGAAGATGTAGTAAGCCAATCTAAGTGTAATTGGTGACTTGGCCATGATGCCAGGTCAGTCCATTAACATGATAGAATCAATGTTAATGTCTAGAATAAATGCTCCCAATGATTTGGAATAAGAGTTTGATTTTATGAACATCCCATGAAAGATCGAAATGAATAATATTATGCAGCGCTAATCGTAGGATTCTGTCCGGTCAACAAGAGTAAGGGGTAGCATCATAATATAATAGTGGAAAGTCACTCATCTAGTGATATTGACATTCAACTTCAAACTAATGAGGGATCATGGTCAGATTTAAGTTGGCGTGAATAGTTGGTAGCAATTTACCAAGGGCTTTCTAGGTAGGTGATGCGCTCTTATAGGCTTTCAAATTAAGGAATGTTTCCATATTTATGATATCCCAAATTGTAGTATGCAGATTTAGGAGAATATTACCATATGTTTGGATGGAAGCGCTTTGTGAACCTTATCAAAGTCTTTGCCACTACATCAAACTCTGAAGTTGTAGTGAGGGTAATAATATCATATTTCTAACACGCCCTTGCACATGGAGCGCCTCTTTTTATGAGATGACACCTAGACATTTTGTGTAGCAGTATCTTTTTAATATTTTTCTTTAAAATACACACAGGTAGAGTCAAACCTAGGTTGGCCTAATACCAATTTGTTGGGACAAATGGGCCTTTGAAAAACTAGTGAAGATTTAATGTGTTGAGACCTATTCTTACTTGAAAAAATATTAAGCTGATATTTAGACGCTTAATATTCACTCAACCTTTTGATGTGGGACACACACATGGGCCATATGAACTATCAAACAACATTAGAGTCTTGAGCCTTCATCACCTGTGGGTAATGATTTGACATTGTTGGGTTGCAAATTAGGCTCTGAGGCCATATTAAAGTCCCTTTCACTACCTCTCACTACACTAAAACTCCGAAGCATGGTGAGGATTGAGGGCAAGATTATTATATCTAAAGTTGTAGTGGAGTTGAGGGTCTAACAAATTCATGAGATTTTCAAATATTCAGATCCTCTAATTGATAAGATCGCAGACTTGTTCCTAAGTGACCATGTGGAAGAGTGTGGCCACCACCCCATAGAAAGGATCACATGTGTTAGCTTATTTGGTAATGGAGGTAGCCAACGGGCATGTCCTAAAGAGATATGCACGATTACGAGCCAAGATTGACTTGACCAGAGCCAATCGGCCTTCCGACATGGACTTACATTTAGCAATGCAATTATCAACCATACTGTGTCGGTTTATTGGCTCTAATAGGTGTACCAAAGCACTTAAAATCCTTCATAGAGATTGTAGAGAGAGCTGTGTAAAAAATGGTTGTGGTTTTGGAGAGGTGTACCAAAGCACTTAAAGTCCTTCATAGAGATTGGGAGAGGTAGCTGTGTAAAAAATGGTTGTGGTTTCAAAGGTGAGATGATCCAAGTTAAGTTGGGAGCTCAAGTTGGTAATGTTGATTTGTTGCTTGGAGATGTTCAAATAGCTTTTCAGGATCAAATTCTAAATTTGTAACTTTGGAGGATTTATTCAACCGATAATAAATAATCATTTATAAAAGAAAATTGGAGCTGAGCGTCACTGTTCGAGTTGTTTCAGTCGATTGGAGTCTGTATTTTTATTTATTTGAGTCCATGTTGTTTTCTTTATTTTAATTTTGTATTTCTCCTTTTTTTTAGTCTCACATCGACTACGTGGAGAAAGTCTTCAGTTTGTAAGTCTATAAAGGCAAAAGTCTAATAAGTTGTAAAGACAATGAAGATTATTAATGAAAAAAAAGTTTGAATTTTCTATTTGAAAATTTAAATATGAGAGTGAGTGTGAAACTCCTTTTCGAGATAGGATTTTGAGTGTGAAGCCTTATCCTAATTATCCCCTCCAAATCTTATCCCCTTATCTCTACTTCTCTATCCTATCTTAAATCCCATTACTTAAAATTCATCCTAAATCCAATCTAGTTACAAGACAAACCTCCATTACAAATTTCAGAATCCCATTTCAATCTAGCCTCTCCACGAAAGAAACCTGCACCCCTTCACATCATTCCCACCGGTTAATACAAAAATAGAAAAAGAGAGACAACCCTATTTCTCCTCTTTCTTCCCCACGCAGAGCACAACATCTCCCTCCTCTGCAAACAAACAACAAACCCATTACAAAAATAAGAGATTAGCAAAACAAAATCCCTCCAAATCATCCCCATCTCCAATTTGGGTGCGCCATCAACCCCACAAGCAGCAACACACCAAGCTCCCTGCGCCTCGCCGACTTCATCAAGCCCCAGCGTCCTTCAACAGGCATCAACTGAGATCAACTCCTTTCCATCCACGCATGCATCGACCTCCATGCCATCTCTCCTGCAACCACCAGTAATTCAGCCAATCTCTCCATCAACGGCATCCCTACTTCCTTGCATGTAGTGGTCCAAGATCAGCCCCTCCTTCACATCATTGTGACAACAGGACCCGGCCAAGTACTCCGCTCAGGTTGTGACTTAGTTCAGCCCACCTACAGACAACCAGCAACAAGAACAACTTCAGCAACAATTCAACAGTACATGATCAAAGACAGTCACAAGATTAAGCAACGAAACAAGCTTCTCAAGTAGGTAAAATATTTAATTCAGCAGTCAGATTATTAATTTGATTACACTGAAAAGTTATTCTCTGATATTTTATCATATTAATCTGCTGTCCACTATAAATGTGAGTGCGTGTGATTCTATTTGTGTTTGTTAATTCTTGATCTGAATATTGCGAAGAGGACTAGACCATATTAACTGAATATTGTCTTTGATTTCTTGAGACTAGATTATCTAAACTACGCATGCAATAATTGTTAAAATCCATCGGTGACATCATCAGTTTTAAGTTCATTTTCCTACCAGATCATAAATTTTGGTGAAACGTTGCAAATTTCGAGTTAATCACTGATATACCACACCATAGGGTCTTTGTTTCACATCAGATTGTAGAGAGTGCTGTGTAAAAAATGGTTGTGGTTTTGGAGAGGTGTACCAAAGCACTTAAAGTCCTTCATAGAGATTGGGAGAGGTAGCTGTGTAAAAAATGGTTGTGGTTTCAGAGGTGAGATGATCCAAGTTAAGTTGGGAGCTCAAGTTGGTAATGTTGATTTGTTGCTTGGAGATGTTCAAATAGCTTTTCAGGAACAAATTCTAAATTTGTAACTTTGGAGGATTTATTCAACCGATAATAAATAATCATTTATAAAAAAAATTGGAGCTAGCACAATCAGTTTTAAAAAAAGAACCAGTGATGTTATGAGTAGAAATTTCTTTGTAAATCATGGGATAGACTACATTGACATAGTAGGTGAAGATACAGGGGAATAGAGGATCTCCTCGGCAAATTCTGTTACAAGTCTTGCATGGAGGAAGAGATTCATTTAGCGTTGGAATGAATTGGACGCCAGTGATTGCCACGTGATCCATTTAGTCCATTGTGCATTGTATCCAGCCTTGACAAAACATTTGTTTAATAAATCCCAATAAAGTCTGTCACAGGCTTTCTCCATATCCATCTTTTCAAGAAGATACAAACATCGTCTTCCATTGCTTTTTTTGATCGAGTGCCGTAATCCTAATCGATGACAATACTGTTGACAATATCACAATTTGAAAGGAACCCAAGCTAATTAGTGGCAATGTGTGAGTTAAGGATAGGTGCTAACGGTTAACAAAGATTCCAGAATGATTTTGTATTCTGCATTTTCAGAGGTTAAAAGGCTGTAGTCGGTTGCTTTTGTGGAATGCTTGTGCTTTCATATAAATACTACTTTAGTAATAATGGCAATGAGTGGGAAGATGAAGGTCCTAAAAGTATAATTATTTTTGATGGGTTAACCTGCATTTTTTGGTAGAATTCAACTGTGAAGCCATCCCGGCCCAATGCCTTGGTCGATGGCAACTCATGACCTGTCGTTAAAGTTCCTGAAAAGTGGAAGGGGCACACAAGGACTTATTCTTAGAGGAGGATATAAAAGGGAAAGAACGGAAGGTCCATGAAGTTGGATGTGGAGCCAACAACAACAGTTTCCAATGGAGGGAAAGTTGATGTTGTAGGTGATAAAGGATTTAGTGTGTTCCTTTAATAACATTATCGATGCGTCAAAAGGGATGGTGAACTTCCATTTATTGGCTCAAATTTTGGCTGGTGTACAGGAAAAGGTGGTATTATTATCACCAGCCTGAATCAACCGGTTATAACTTTTGGATTCAAAGCAATTCATGATCACAACGGGGATTGTGATACGGGCTCCTTAATCTCTGATAGCAGACACAAGCCAAGGAGCTTTGGCAGTTAATGGCATCAATTTTAGATAACTCATTTACGACTGATTCAACTTTTGTTAAGAGAATGTTAATAGCCCTGTATTATTTGATGCCAAAGCTTGGTAGCTTTCTTGAGGGCTTGTTGCTTGATCACAATGTTGTAAGTGGAGGATGTGTTCTTGTTTTTGCAGAGTTCAATGTACTAATGAGTAGTTTAGTCACTTCCTTGTAGTGGAGGAGATAGAATTGTCGGGTAAATGTTGGTGAATTTTCTGTTCATTATCTAAATTGAGGGAGAGAATGGTAGGAACTGGGTCACATGGCAGATGAACTCGTTGCCCCCGCGGCGGCACAAACAAAGGTCATACTTAAGGAGTTCTAACCGAGGATTTCCTATAATACATCCCCAAACCTTTACCACCTGAGATAGACCTCAGGTGGATGTCTGAATAAGATTGATCTTCAGCTGGGAGTATTTATTTGCATTCTGCCATTATCTATGCTTATGACTAGACACTGGTCATCAACATAGAATGTTCTTTTACTTCAAGACGAGACAAAGTAGGTAGAAAAACTCTACATGCCAAGGAAATTATGGGCATCAGTGTCTTTTCTCAGAAGCTGTAAGGTTAGTTAGCTCAGAGAAACCTATTTTGAGCATGCAGTTTTACTCTGAAATATGTTCATGCAGAAACATGATAACAGTAAGCTTTTGGATATAGATTCTATCACGACATAGAAAGATGCCAGATACTATATTTCATTTTGATATGAAACTATGCATTTGATATAGACAATAGCCAAGCATGCTGTTCATTTTTTTAAGCATTGATCCTAGTTATTTAAGAACTGAATGATGTGATATATGTAATTTCTTCATGTATGAGATATTTGAGGTCCTTTTCTTTTGCAACAGTTTCTAAACTGTCATTCTCATCCTTCTCCTTATGCCTTTAGCTTTTAGTCTTGTGCTTGTAATTGGCACTATCAATTCTGAATTTAACTGTCATTTCTTATTCTGAATGGGTTCAGAATTTCAATAAATAGTTGACTGGACTGCACACATAACCTGCTTCTGGTTTAATTTTCCTTGCGGGAAACAACTCTCCTTGTACTCTGAAGACTTCTTTTGTCATAGCTATACTAATGCATTTAAGTTATATAATTTTTAAGTTGGTGATGCCATTACCGCTACTCTGTCTACTTAGATGAAGTTTCCTGATTCTACCATGTGCAAGTGTAAGCTTCCAATATGCACACATTTCAGATACATATTTTAACCATGTCGTCAGTCATACTTATCTCATTTTAGTCAAATGCTGCAGGTTGTTATGAGCTGCCCAGCGTGTAAAAATCAGTTGCAAGTCAGGATCTCAGCAGATGATGTGAGATCTAAGCGCTATTTGTTTCTTTTATGCATTTAATATTTTGTTTTTAATAACTTATCCACTTTTCATGATATCATATTTGCAAGACCATCTGCTTAACTTGTTATCCATATATATATCACGGTGGTCGGAAATTCTCCATATCCTTTCACCTAAAACTTGTGTAACCTTCAAGTGAAAAACTAATTCTGACCTTTTTGCCTATCAGTTTCTCAGAACATGAATTTTCAAAATCTTTCTTGAAAACAGCCCTCCCGCTTTAAACCATCACCATCACCATCACCAGATACACATAAAACAGAAAACACGCATGCCCTACTTCTTCTTACTCACATTTTTTGGGGTGAGCGAGTGAGTTGGGCCGCCCTCAAAACTCAAATTTTGATATATTTGTCCTGGAAGCTAATATAGGCAACCATAAGAAGGTTTTTAAGATATTTGGAATTTGCCCCAGTGCTGCGCGCGTCTGTCATGATCAATATTCTTTAATTCTGTTACTGCACAATGCCAGTTCTTTTAACCTGTAAATACCTTCTGCTTGACCAGGATTTCTCAAACTCTGCTTTTTTGTCCTCATCTCATCCTTAACATGTTTTCTAGATTTTCTCAAAATCCAGCATGGACTGTAGGAGCAATGATTCTCCTCTGAAGTGTCCTTCTGTAAAGTGTTGGACATATGGTTTCAGGTCTTTAACATTACTCTCGTAGTAAACTTCAGAATTGATCAATAAGAAATAATTTATAATGTTGAATTGTTGAATGGCAGTCCATTCCGAAGTTCATCTTTGTGCATTCTCCTAACTGGTGGGGCACTTTGGCTTGATTTAAACAAGTGCTTCATCTACTTGAACTTTTAATAAAGTATTAATACGATCTGTCCTGGTCTTGAGCTCTCATTGATCACGGCAATCCCCATCGAGACATATTCATGTCTTTCGTAGTTGTGCTATCCAAAACCACATCCATCTTCCTGATGCATAAGTGATTGTAAATTGTAAAATTTAATGACCCATTGAATAATCAATCAAACTATGGTCTTGAAACAGGCCTATCCATTGCTTTGTTGACTGGTTGACTGAAAACTTATTGCAGTAGATATCCTTAAGGTAGCATGATTTGATGAGTCAATGGGCATCCATTTAGACTTATCATGCTACAATTCTCCATCTTTCTTGCCAATGTGACTCTAGGTGCTATTTCCTAGTACATCACTAGTTTGCGCCTCACAAAATGTTTCTAGCCTCAAATCATTGTGAACCTATTTTAGTAGGTTCACCATCAGGATAACGATTTTCCATTTATAACTTTCCAGACTTCTTCCAGCTTTTCCATCCTGTCCTAGTACATTGGTAGAATTGCATTTTCTTGCACATAGAGATTGAGCTTGTTAGGATTGCAATTTTTATCATTTAGCGCATGCATTTAGTTTTGTCTGAGTAGAAACTTTACATAATTATCTGCTTGTTTGTATTCTTTTGTATTGTAGTCTGTCCTAGATTAAGTTGCAGATATGTTTGAGTTTAGCAGGAGATTTTGGCTGTATCCCCTAAAGTCACTAAACACAGATTCACAACGTCACATTAGAGAGTGTAGTTATCATGATTGGCGTGTCATAAAACGTGGAATCATGTTGCACTAGAGGGCGTAATTATTATGATAGAGGTGCTGTTAGGAGAGAAGAAGTCCAATGAAAAAGTAGTGTAGCGCCTCCCAATTTTTATAACACATATGACCCTCGCAAATTTTGTGATTGGATAGCATATCCGGACTATTATTTTGACTTGTATGATGCGCGTAGAGTGCAGATAGCTAAGAGAAACTTAAAAGTTTTATCTCTAAGTTATTGACTGCCGTAGAAAGATAACTGGAGAGAACATACTCTGAACCTATAAAGACGTGGGATGAAATGAAGAAAAAACTTAAGGGAAAAAATTATTTTCTCTAAATCTAGTTGTAGAGTTATTTTATCTATGTCAGGGAAACTTGTCTGTTATCAAGTATAAGTTTAAATTTGAGAAGCTTGTATTTGAATATGGCTTTTAGATACATCTTCGTACTATATATATGTTTTATAACGGATTGGGGTCTGATTTTAAAAGAGAGCTGGTCTTACATGTCATGAAGTCTGTCAAACAGACGTTTCTTTTGGCTTTAAAGCTAGAATTGTCCACTTTCAAAACAAAATAGCGGTGTTCTACGTATGTGGGATACAAACACTATGCTTACGAGTGTCCCTCGATCAAGTGTTCTAAGTGTGAAGAATTTGAATAATATGATTACCAGTGCCCCTCGCAAAGTCAATATAACTAATAATGTGCAAATTGAAAATATTGATAATTCGAAGATTATCGAGGATGCCCACATTCATCATGAGGTTACTAATAATATTGTTGATAATTTAGTAAAGTCTAGTATAGTCATATTTGATGAGACTCATATTCATGAGGAGAATATTCAGGACGATCAGAATGCATTAGTTGAGTTTAGTACACCTATACCTGATGATATCGATGTTACAGAGGATGATAGTAGTGATTCTGGGTACGTAATAGTGGAGTTTCATATATCCGTACAGATTGTTGGGTATTCAGTTGTCATACTTATGGTAGATGACTGAATTGAGGATGAGACAGTCGACACTAGCATCGTTACATCTAGTAATCCATCTGAGTTCTCTCGTGTAGAATGTGGTTATCTAATTGTTCTTAACTTTTTCTCTTTTAGTGAGTCAATGAAATTCTTTACTATAGTTCATCAGATTATTCTTAGTGTTTTTTCTTTAGTGAATGTTTGGAGTTATTTCTCGACTTTTGTCATATTTGTATTGATCCTAGATATTATACCATTAACGATATTCGAGTACGTTCTCCTAGATAACTCATATATCTTTTTGTCCTATCTTTAGGAGTTTTACCTAGTGAGTTTGTTGCATTGTATTTGCCTGAAATACATGATCCATAAACAAATAACATTTACAATGATAACTATAAATTTGTTGCCTATCCCTACAATATTTTGCAGGAAGGTGCAACTAAAAATATGATGATGGCTATGATTCACTCTAAGACGTTTCCTCTTGGAACTCTGAGCTAGTTGTACGCTTGATGTACATGTCTTATTACTTTCATTACTGATGAGTTAAATTTCTCATGGGACCCTAGTATCAGTTCGATTTTCAATGGAGCATATTCGATTCTTTCTTCTGCATGTACCATCGAGTGCAGCTGATCCTTCACGGAGATCAGTCTCTCTCCACCAACTTGGTTTAGACTTAATGTACAACCGACGGTTCCTTGAGCACCATCTTGGCCCGATTGAGATGTTTTGTATGGGAAGCCCACACTCGATGGGGTCGAGACATCACGCCGATTGATTTAAGTCTACACTAGAAGAAGGCGTGCCACATTCTTTTGGTTTTAGTTTGATTTTAGTTTATTTTGTTTGAATTTAGTTGTGTTTTCTTTTATTTGAGAATTTAGTACCGCATCGATTATATTCTGAAACTAGACTTTCATAAGGCCTTAAATAGGCCCCAATATTTCTTTTATTGGTATTGATTGAATGAATGAATGAAAAATTTTCAGTTAAATTTCTTGAGCTTTGGGTTCTTGAGATTGGGTGTGAAACCATGGTGCAAACGGTATGAAGCTCATGCTGCAAGGGGCGTGAAGCTCAAAACCCTATCTCAAATTTTCTTTTATTTCTTTTCTAAACCATAGATTTTTTTTTATTGATTGAAGGTGATTGTGATTCAGCTGTATTACATTAAAAAACTATATGCTTTTTATTATTTTAAATGTCATAAAACCAATCATTGATTTCAATGTTACTAAAATATAATGTTGTGTGTTATAAAATAAACTTCTTGCAAAATTTTCTAATTATATAAGGCAATAATCGCCCTTGATTCTTCCTTTTCGGATAAAGTAGCTTAATGTTAATCACTTTTTGGAACCTACAATGTTATCATTGATAAACTACTTCTCCAACATCTTGTTCTGTCGACTCTTTTGCCTTCAATATTCAATATGGAAACGAATGTAAATACATATCAAACAAAACCACCGAATCTCAAAAGTGTCTGAAAAGGTTCCGAAATTGAACGCTATACTAAACTAAGAACATGATTGGGAAGTCTCCTACATGTCTCTTAGTAGTGGCTAAGAAATGTAGCATGTATAACATACAACACGGGTTGCTTTATGATAGGAATATTCGGGCCATATAAATGGGAACATCTGGGAAGCAAGATAAACCATATCCTTACCATAAAGGAAATGCTTTTGAGTAGTTTCACTGCCAATTTATATATATCAGTCCATTGAACCATCATCATATCTCCAAGAACATGATGTAAGCAACCAAGGAGGACCAAGGTCAAATCTTGGAGATATCCATGAGCCTAACAGCTGTAAATCCTGGAGGGGTTCACTTTTGGTGTCCCCTCAACAATTCAAAACATTGATCTTCCCATTTTCAAACGTCCACTTTCAAGGGCACCAAGCTTCCTAAAGGTGCCTCCATAATTTGAAACATGGATCTCCTTGTGCTCAGACCTCCACTCTAAAGAGCACCAAGCTTCATGAAATTGTCAAGTGTATGCAAACTTAATACACCAGGTTGCAAGCTCAATGAAGTTTTTAAGTGGGATATCTAACTCGCCTTTGTATAGCTGAGTTTGTTTCTGGCTAAATCTTAGTATTCCTTTACTAAGAGCAGGAATTAGATGTGAAAATTGTTACTAGCATTTTTTGTGGATTGTTTTAAAAAGTAATATGCTTGGACTCTTTAAAATCTGTATAGAACTTTGGCCCATGGGATTAGGATGAATAAACATGTAATGCCTCTAATCTGAATAGGGTTTCCATCCTGGTTGGAAATGTCTATTCCGACTGATTTGATTTAGTAATTCTTGTTTGCCTCAAGATAAAAAGATCCCCTTTTAATGAACTGATGTATTGTTTGAACTAATAATATTTCTTTCACATCCACATATTATGTCTCAATAGGATGAAATCCAATGCCTGTGCTTTGCTATTTTTTTCTGCTTATGTACAGTTTGGTGACTTGAAATATTTCTTTTCTTGGTGATTCATAAAAGGAACACACGGCAGAGATGGTGGTTCTTTTGACAAAGAAAGAGGCAAACTGTCTTTACTGTTGTACTATATGAAGCCCTTCAAATCTGGGTCAATGGCTGTGGAGCAAATGGCAAGATGAGAGCAGAATCAGAACTGCTGCTTTTCGGGTGCTTGTATTGTCATCAAGATCTCAGCTAACTGCCACTTTTAGGAGCACGGTGCCATTGGTGGATTGGAATTCATGAGGTTCAGTCTTCTCTCCTTGTCGATGAAATTTGTCTGTCACGATCAGGGAGCAAACTCGAGCACTTGATTCTTCTACTTTTCTGCTGTAAGAAATTTATGTTCTTGTCCCGCGGCTTTTACAACTGTGGCCAAGATGAGTTTGTAGAAACTGAGGTGAAAAATGCTTGCATCCAGTAAAGTTCCTTACTGTCTGTGTCCATGGGATACGGTTACACTGTGCTGTTGTAAACTTGGGTGACCTTAGCTAAGCTTGAGTTACAGTTTTTGTCATCCTTGGGATTTTTCAAACCCTTGAGATTTCGAGGAGGCTCAATCAAATATGGCAAACTGGGAGAAGAAGAAGAGAGGGGCATTTTAGACTTTCTTTAGGGTTAAAAGTGTTCAAAAACTAATAACACTCTGGTAATAATCTAATGGGTGTGATAATCAATTTGATCAGTGCCAATATCTGCCCCTTTATCGCATACAACATTCGAAGCAGAAAAAACTTTTTTAGCTGATTTTTATTTCCAGCCCCAAATCATGTGCAAACAAACAACGGATTTTGGATTCTAAATCCAAAATCTGCTGAGGTTGTTTGGCTCTAGGAAATCGAATTAAAAAAAGGTGGTGCCAACATATCTTTTGTGCCCCCCTCCTTGGAAGGTAAATGTTACTGAAACGAGGGATTCAGCAAATTTTCTTTCATCTTTTACTTAGTTGGCTCAGAAAGCAAGAGAAGAGAATGATGTGGGGCCCGTGAATTTCTCTCCCCACAACTCCGAAAATGAGATGGGGCTCAGCGTTTATGTCAGATTTCTAATCATTTCGTAGCAATTTACTTTAAAATATGACAACAAATTTTTGCTGATGTGACAGCTTTTTTTAGCTCTCTTTTCATGTGAAACAAATACAACTTGTTGAGAAAAATGAGGTGGAGTTTACGAAACAATGGTAAAAATTCATTTTCCTCCACTTTTTCAGGGCAAACAAGCTGGCCATGAATCATATTGACAGCGTCATGATTCCTCAATTTTGCTGATTTCAAACAAACAGGCCTTAGCTGAGCCCACCTTCTTCTAAAATTAAAATTCATAAATTAAAGTTCAAAATTCATCAAGGAACAATCTAGAAATCTTCAACCGCCAAATCTTCATTTATAGGACGCAGATTATAGCTGCTCTCTTCCTTCTGAACTCCATTAGCTACTCACTCAAATTTAGGGGGAAAAAAATCAAAAAGGATCTCCATTCGAATAATAGCTCCATGCAAGGTAGAGAAACAAAACTTAAGCCTCTACTGTATAAAGATCCGGACAGCTAATTAAGAGGTGAAATTTTTAAAAAAAATTTAATGTATATGACCATTATTACTTTCAATTCTCAGCCCCGAGGTGGGGGAGAACGCCTCCGCTGAGGCACGGGTATCTTCGCCGTCGTCCTCGCTGTTGGAGTGGGCAATTGAGAGTTCTCCTACATCGATGACGGCTATTAACGATTCCTCTGCCTCGCAGCTGAAACAGGGCTTCGACAACAACATACAACAAGGATCTGACACAGGCGAACAAGGAGCGCGAGTCTAAGGGAGTATTTTTCTCGGATACCTCGTCGCCCCTTTGCACAGGGCTGACATTAGCGACAGCGGTGAGGAGGCTGTGCGTGGGTGCGAGGCTCAAGGCCGTTGGTTTTTGAATTTGAATTCAAATTCAAAAGTAGGGGAGGTCGGGTCGTGTATTGGATCGGGTATTGCGCGGGACAACAGTGGGTCATTTACTGGACCAAGTAAGAGGGGGCTGAGGTTGTTGGGCTTTTGTTTGGGGCTTCTGTTGTTGTCGGATCCAAGAATGATTCCAACTAATGAAGATGTGTCAGCTACTGTTGGGCCTTCAATTCATGGGTCATCACACGCAAGGTTTTTGTGGAGGAGAATATTTTCCCTAAGTCTACATGTGACCGTGGAGGCCCGAAGAATAAAATGAGTCTCAATGTTAAAGCGTTGGACAAGAGAGGTAAAGACTCAATGCTTAAGGGGGGATTTTTGAATGGGCCTGATAAGGGCAAGAGCCCTGTTACTGAAAAGAGAAATTCTCTTGGAGCCTTCCTTGTCCTCTAAGAGCACAGTAGTGTGGGGGTAATCTGCAAGCCGCCGATCAACTCATCAGCAAAGATTTTATTTTGAACTGGGTGGGTGAGGAGATTCAGAACAGTTTCCCAAATGATTTTGTAAACTTTTTGAGTGTGTTACCCCCTAGTGGGTCATAGGAGCAGAAGCGCGGAAAGAAGAAGACAATAAATTCTGACGAAAGCGAGGGATTAGAAGAGTTTTTTTTGGGGTTGGGGGGATTATATGAGGAGGGAGTGGGAGTGAGGTGGACGATTTGCATCAGAAGAGTTTTCGACAGATCGGTTGAACTGGACTCAGTATCGTTATTTAGATCGCGTAAGCGCCTGGATGAAAAGCAGGTACGTCATCAAGACGTCTGAAAGTAAGGTGACTCCTTGTAACAGTTTTTTCCAAGTGAACCAATTTTCTATTTTTACATCTTTATTCTCTCTATTTCTAGAGATTGTTTCGTTAAATACTTATTAATGAAACGTCATTGAGATTTCTTGACTTCACAGTCTTTTTCTTAAAACAAAAAACAAAAAATCAACAACGACATATACCCCGTAAAAAAAATTAAACACCATCTTTCCCAAATCCAAAACCCTTGGCATCTTTTCACTTCTTATTACATACTTTTTTTCCCTTACATTTTAAATTTTATGGACACGTGCATTTGCATGTGCACAAAGACTATTATGCTTAGCAGGAGAAAGTTGAAAAAAGAATCGGTAGGGCATGTGGTTTGCAACAAAGACTTCACAATCTCAACACATGAGGCATAACAATCTCAATTACATGAGCTATTTCTTTTATAGTGGGAGAGGAAGTGAGAGACCCAATAGATCGATTCGGGTGATATTTGAACTCGAATCTCACTTAAAAGTCCTCAGGCTCAGGCTCCCAGGCCATATAATCATACCAAAAAGTACGTTAATTGGATTCAACTCAAAAATTCAGCGATCCTAGACTATCAAGTTATGAAGCCACAGGTTAAACTCGATCAAGGGGTAAACACCTCAAATCTGCTATAAATAGACTTCAAAAGTTAGGTATGCTTATAGTCCTAAAATTATGGTTGTTTTATGGTAGATTAATATAAGCATCAGAAGAGATTTTTGTGCTTACAAGTCTCACTGAACAAGGTTGATGATCTCCTGTCACGTAAAACAAGTAGGTTTTTCATTTTTTTTTTTTTAATAGAAACACCACCCAAAGAGTTAAAACATAAATGCCGAGCAAAAGGAAAAGATATACTCAATAGAAAAATAAATTTGCAAATATCCAAGATAACAATTTTTTTCCTTTTTATTTTCGTTTTGTTTAGGTTTTTTTTTTTTTTTTTCTCTTTTGATTTCTTTTATCCCCCAAAAATAAAAAACTTAATCAAAACCTACAAAAAAGAGGTTTTTTCTCGTGACTCGTATAAAAACTTTATCCGTTTGTCTGTCTTCATCCGCGCGAGAGAGAGCAGCGTCGACTCCCTCTTTCTTTCTCTTTCTGCTCCCCTCTCATTTTCCCTTATTGTCCTTCTTCTTTTCTCTCCTCCTACTCCGGACTGATTGATCAGTTTCTTACTGATTCCGATAATATCTTGATCAAGACCGAAAGAAATTTTTTTTAATAATTCATATAGAAAATTTATCTATTTATCTGCCCGTCTTTGTCCACAAGTAAACTAGCATAGAAAGTATAACTGCTGATGAGATTCCAGTGGCGCTTGCCACAAAAGCAACAGCCCACAACAGCCCCCACCAACGATGAGCCTCCTCTCCCTTTCCCGCCCATTTCTTTCATCGTTTAAATCGAAGCAAACGTCAAACGGAAACCCTAGATTCCAATCTCCTCCTCTCTTTATTCGATCTCTCTCTGTCCTTTCGCTTTGTTCTCTCAAGCTCACTTCTCTTAACAATCCTCTTTCACCGCCTCTGCTCGCCGCGTGGCAGCCGCCCAAATACGAGTACCCCGACCCCATTCCCGAATTCGCCGTAGCTGTTGGTTCTTCTCATTCTTCTACTTCTTTTTGTTCTTCTTTGTTCTCTTCTGGGTCTCTTTTCATTTTTCTTTACACGCATTTCTTGATTTCAATTGCAGGAAACCGAGAAGTTCCGTGGAGAGCTCCAGAAGAAACTTGCGAGGAGCAAGGAGACTTTTGGCGATGACATTGATGCGGTCGTGGAGACCTGCGCAGAGGTTGGTGAATGAAATATTGTTTTGTTTAGTGTTGCCTGTTACGTGTTTGATGTTTTGTCTCAATAGCTAGGTATCTTAGTTTATTAGATAGCTTTTTGGCCGTGTAGGCCACTTAAATTCTTTTAACCATGGCTAAACTTCATAATCCAACTTTTCCTCGCGCCCTTTGCGGCCTAGGAGGCTATTAGTACCTAGATGGCTGCATATACACCTACGTGGGAAGATCTGCCTTGTCAAGCCATGGAGGCCTTAATTGAGGCACCTAGGTGCTATATACATGACTGCCTGGTCCCATTCCCTGAACAATGGGTATCCCTCGTGAGAAACACATTGCATTCATATTTCATACAACTTAGTTTTATGTGATTGTGAACTAGGTTGACTAGGACATTGCTTGAAAGCAGCGTGTTGCATTGATGCCAACCACCTCCATGCGACGGAAAATGAAGAAGGATGGGCTAGTGCATCCTCTCAACAATGTACCACATAGAGGACTAGATGTATTATAAAATACGCAAAGTATCATGTCCTATGTATATCCAACCCACTCCTGTACTTTCTCCTATATCCCAAGTCCTATTCCCACGAACTATAGCATCTTACCCAGAAGAAAGATGTGCATAGTTTATTCACAGGAAACCAAGTGATAGGTGAAGGATCTAAGAAACTGAAAATTAGTGTAGTAAAATTTTGTGGCTAAATGGAGAACATAAAACAGATCAAATATGCTTATGGATAAAATATTGGAAGGCAATGTTGTAGATGTGAAACACAATAGGAGGTAGAATAACACAAACAAGCTTGTACTGGGAGAGAGATGATTAATATTGTCACTGGTTATGTACCCTGGGCACAATTTCTTCAAGAACAATAAAATATATAACTGGCACATACAAGAATTGATTCATGGAGAACTTGTAGGATACCAGTTATTTGCATATGAGGCATAATTGGTCATCTTGAAGAACTATGTAGCATGGACAGTTCAAAGTGAGTGTTGTGTTCGTGTCAGACAACCAACACTTACATGACACTTGCCCGACACATATCAGATGCTTCGAGTTCATGTTGCCTTTTAGAAAATCACAAACTTGTGCGTTGGAGCTGTATCGGCTTTAGATGAAATCTAAAGATCACATATTAGACACCTTGAAATCGCATCTCTTAAACAAATATGAAAAAGAGGCATATGTGACATGAGAAATAGAATATTAGTAAAATATAAAGACCCCACTACCTAAGTGAGACTTTAATTAGATCTTTTTAGGATTTTTTTCTTTGATTTTTTTACTTTGATAGATGCTACGGAGTCATACTATTGAGGTCGTATTTTGTTTTTTGTTTTATTGTTAATATAACTCATCCTAATCACTATAGATTTTGATATGTTTCATATATAGACACATATAGTGCCTTATTGCCATGTTCCCATATTCTACATTTTAAGGATTTATCGTGTCGTCATGTTCGTGTTGTGTCATATTTGTGTCCCGCATCTGTATCCACGCTTCATAGCTGGAAAAGATAAGCAAAAGACATTAGAAGGTGCATGGACTGCATGGAACTGAAATAAAGAAAGAAGTGGGAAATAAGATCTTGGATTTTGTAATATCTAAATGACTTATAAGAGCAAATACATAGTCGGGAAAGAGTGATGAACATTTAATATTATTTGAGAGTGGATCAAATGATAGGGGAAAATGGATTTTTGTTTCTTTAGTGAGAGGAAAATGATGCATAACTTAAAAGTTATAACCTGACCATTCTTAACCACATAATACTGATTGGTGTTAAAGAACAGTTGTGTTACCATTTAGCAGTGGTATTTAAGAATGATCACTAACTAAGTGGAAGAACTAGAAAGGTATGCCATAGTTTGTTTGAGGATTGAAAGAAGGTGGGACATGGAACATAATGTGGTAACTAACATTAAGTGGAATAATATGTCTAATGGGGGAAGTACAATGCAAATATCTGTTGTGTATTTTAACGTATATTGTTTCTAAAATATACAAAGAGAAACTATGTGGTGGAAGTTCATGAACAAAAAATGTTTGGACAATGCAGTATGATATATGAAACATTGGAAATGTTTCGAAAAGTCAGCTAAATTTAACATTAGGGAATGATCAAGTATCATGAGGATATTTATACACATTTTCAAATCAATAATTGACATACTATTTAAGTTAAACTCCAAATAAAGAAAATTTAGAATACACGCTAAACCTTTTAAGTATTTCACATATATTTTCATTATGCTTCTAAAAATTCAGAATGAGTTTTAGCTAAGTCATTTTCTCTACTTCTCATGTTTTTGTCTAGTTATTATTAGAATAACATTATCTTCCATTGCTTTCACATCAAGCTCGATTATGACTGAGGCCCAAAAATTTATCTATTTAGCATGACCTGCATTGCATAGTATGTCATATACTTCAATTCTTGTATAGCATTTCTTGCTTTGATTGGTGATCTGTTCCGCTCATTTGTACCTTGCACAAGTCTTTGCTTTTATGCTTGCATAAGTCTTTGCTTTTATGCTTGCTATTAGGAACTAGACAAGTCATATATTTAAGTAATATACTACTTTCGATTGTCATTTTTTGCCTACTTGATGCATGAACAAGAAAACTACAAAATATTTGATTTTTTATTTTTAGTTATTTTAAATGATGCAAATCAACTCCAACGGAGTGGATCTTGAATTTGAATGTCGTAACATTGAATTTAAGTAGAAAGGATTCATGCTCAAATCCTTCCAGAAGAGGCCAACCATACACACACACACATATAGACTTGTGTCATTCCGGAAGAATTCGAGGTCGAATCCTTCACACTCAAATACAACTCTAGGCATCCGAATGCAAAATCTATTTTGTTAAAATTAATCTACATTATTTCAAGTAATTAAAAATCAAAATTTATATATTTTGAATATTTTTTGCCCGTCCGTCAAATAAACACAAAATGGACTGCCGAAATAGTGAGTTGGTTAGTTTAACTGTGTAGAATATTTAAAATCAAACAAAAATTAGTGTGTGAGAGTTTTTAAGTGTTTATATCATTATGAAATGGTTGGATCGAGAATTTGTATATCTAAAGACGTAGATCTAAGCAATATGCTATTTTTAGTCTTTTATTTTGCGCCTACTTGATGGATGAGCAAAAATTATTCAAAATATATGATTTTTTATTTTTACTTGAAATAATGTAGATCAACTTCAATGGAATTGATCTTGCATTCGTATGTCGTAGGATTGTATCTGAGTGGGAAAGATTTAGCATCGAATCCTTTCGGAATGACAAAAGTCTATCTCTCCCATATATATATATATATTTTATATATATGTATGTACGTATGTGTCTATATATATATATATATATATATATATATATATATATATATATATATATATATATATATATATATATATATGGAAGAAAAAAATAAAGAAAACACTTTAGCAATAATATATATTACCCCAATTCGAATGAGGATGGAATGTGGAGCCTCTCTCCTAGGAGCAAGGAGTGTTACTAGCGGGGTAACCCATTTTCATTATATTTATATTTATATAAAAAGCACAAATGCAAACATACCATAAGATCGATCATTAGATACTGGGAAAAGGGGAAAGCCCGTCTAAGGCGTACGAAAAGAATACTAGTGCATCTATATTTGATTGAGATGAAAACAAAAAAATGACTATTGAAAATCAAGAGAGGAGTTCATACAAGCGACATCGGTGAAGAGGAGAAGCTCGATGTTGATAGAGGCGTCAATTAGTTTGGAGGCGATGTTAATGGAGAGGGGTAGTAAAGATGCAAATACCAAAGACTTGTAAGATCCAAAGGCGGCGGCAAGTTTGTCAGTTTATATGTCGCCGAAGAAGAGGACATAGAACCGCAGTAGGAATCGTTGAAGAATAGATTTCCCACAAGAGAGATTAGAGACGGAGAGGACATCAAGAAGAGACCGGAGATGGAATGTTGCTTTGATCAAGGTCGTGGTGGGCAAGATGATGGTGCCAACATAGAGCTCAATGATTAAGGAGCAGTAGCGAGCAAGGCCGCGATGCTACGAGTTGTGCGAGGTTGAAAGAGGAAGTAGGAATTTTGTGAGCGAATCTCGTGATCAGGATCAAAGAGGAGCGGGAGTGATTCTAGGTCAGACTTGGCAAATAGATGCGGAGCCGGGTTTTGATCTGGGTTCAGATCTAGTTAAACATTATCTTTTAGAACCATATCTAAGGAAGAGGGTTGGATCCTCAAGCATGCGGGTGCGAATCTGAGAAATTCAAGTTTTTGTTTAGGGTCATATCCGGATTGATCTGGTGAGGGTGAATCAAGATCGGATTTGTGGCAAGGGAAAGTGAAGCGACAGGAATCACAGTTTGTGTGATGACAGGCCAACGAGATAGCAGAGAAACAAAGATTGAAGAGAACGTGATCGCAGTCCGCCGAGATGTCAGAGATGAGGTTCGTGACGAGAGGTTTGAGTGATTGGAGCACGTGTACGCTGGATTGGAGCCCAGTTATCTTAAAGGCATATTGCATTGAAGAATCAGAGAAGAATAATCTTCATTGTAGTTGGAGGTGTAGACAAGACCGAGAGAGGTGACACAAAAGCAATCTGAGAGGAGCTGCAAGTGTTGTCTGATTCCTCAGTATGGAGGAAATATGGTTGGCTCAAAATAAAGAGGAATCCATTACACCAAATTGAATTAAGGCCTTGCGGATAATTACATGCAGAACTTGATCAAAGATTGCTTCCCATGCAAAACTTCATCTCAACACTGGGAAAACATGTTTGTGAGTCCACATGAATCATGATGACCTGATCAATGTGATAGGAAAGATGTCTTCGACGATCGTAAGGTGGAGAGTTGCTTGACGCTAAGCGGTGAGTGGCAAGGTTCCAGGCATGTGCCAGGTGAGCGCGACCCAATGTAGGCTCATGGATGGCTTTATGACAACAATTAGTAAAGAAAATTTTTGTAGGGTATGATACCATGTTAAATCAGTTAAAGAAATTGAATTGTGTATATTCTTGATTAGGGCAATACCCAAAGAAGTGAGAATATGAGCACACAATTAATAAAAAAAACTCGCACTCTTAACACATTTAGTATTATAATCCTAATCCCAATACCATTCTTTAACAATTTTATTTAGCAACCCATATTAATACCATATTAATAATTAATACTAAAGTTATTATTTGAACTATTTTTAATTTCCATAAAAAATAATCACAGAAGTTAATTTTTTTTATTGAATTAACTTAAAACTTAAAAAGTTTAAGCGGTCTAACTCTCCAAGAATATGAAACTAATTTATTGGTAAGTTTGATTTTAAGAAGTTAACTTAAAATTAGTTATAACTTAATATTTTTATTAAATTAAGTGTCTAATTAACTTCAAAACAACAATAATTTAAATTTTGGGAAAGATTACTTCCTGAACACTTTATCTAATTTATAAAAACTTTTATAAACTTAAATATATTATTTAATAGGATTTATGTTCTATGTATATAAATTTGCTTAGCTTTTTTTCCTCACTTATATTCAAACTTCATGTTATTTTAAAATTCTATAACATACATGGTATAACTTATTTCATCATAATATACTCTAAACTTTATCAATTACTCAAAAATATCACAGGATTTCCAATTGTATTTATTATCATCTGGTAATTTTAATTAATATTAAAAATAATTTAAATATATTTAAGCTATTGATACCGAAAACTGTGATACTTCCAACCCAAAACTGTTAAAACCGTCAAAATTCCGGACACCAATACTGAAAGAAGGGACCCGAAACCCATCACTCACACTGAAGATTACAAACCTTGATTTCAAGATGTTCAAAAAGTTAAACATGTCACATAATACAAAAAAGTTTCTATTAAAAAGGAGATTTGGATAGACAAAGAGATAAGAAAAGATTTTAGCATGTGCAGAATATGGCTCAAAAACAGTAGTTAAAAAGTTCCAAAACAGAAAATATTTGGCCCCAAAAGAAGTTATAATATAGATCCAATAGTGGCCTATTGAAACATGCATGGGTCAGCTGATAATTTGACAGTTTACTGATTCTCTTTCGAAGTAGAAGTATGGTACAGTCGGATAGTCGGACGACTGATTGGTCTGTCTATCATCCAACAAAGACACACAAGTGCAAATGACAATGAAACTAATTTTGAATTGAGGATATAAATGCAAATGCACTTAACGTAGCATCCAATTACTTAAACTAGCTTAATAATGGGATATCCAAATAGATATACCTATTAAGCTCACTCAATTAAATCTCATTGATGAAATCTTGAATTTGAATCTTCATGACGTGAAAGTTTTAGTGGCTTTGCTTTCATGACCTTACTCTGACACGAAGCTCTTCTTTTGCAATTGCCCCTCCAATGTTTGTTTGATCAATTTGATTAGAGCTTGCTTGTCCATCCAACATTCTTTTCTGATTTGTCATTTAATTTTGTTTCCAACATCCTCCTTTTGATGTTCCACGATGCTATTTCTCTAATTAAGCATTCTGAGCAGAACTCTTAAAACCTCGGAACATTAGTAACAATATGAATTCCACTGGGGTCAACGGAGGTAAGCTCGCTTGGTCGAGCTGTGGTATATCAGTCCATCATAGCTTCTGTGCTTGAGCTTTTGAAAGATAGGATCTGATTCTATGTGATTAGGAGTAGTAACCAATTTATCGAGGCTGGTTATTACACAAAACCTTATTTATGTAGGTTGCTTACTGCAAAAAGATGTTCTCTCCATATACAGCATTGAGATTATTTTTCCATAAGATTTAAATTTTAGTCCAGTCTTAATTTTGGAATTTGCAAAACATCTTCGGACTTTTGGAATTCTATTTCAATTTAATATACTTTGGTAAATAATCTTCTTTGTGCAACAAAAAAAAGAAAAAAAAAAATGAAAGCCAGGTTTGAGAGACTAGAAGAAATTTTGTTGTGTGGCTGCTCCAAAGTAGTGAGCATTGACATTCTTTATGGTCTTGAATCTCCCCGTGTTTTTTTTTAATTGGTCTATTGGAGGCAATTGCAAATAGAATAATATTGGTGCTTCCCGCTAAACATGGGGAATCTCCTGCATAATCTTCTCAGATGGCGCAATTGACTCATGTCATTTATGAGCTAATGCATTTTGAGGTGTGACTAGGATCACGCAGATTCTGTGTATCTCCCATATCGCTCTGCATGTTTCCATTAGCAGGGAATTTCTTACAATATCTTCCATATTAAGTCTCCAGAATTCTTCAAGCATCCGAAAGAAATATTCAAATGTTGGTAAGGGCATTCCTTCCTCTTACACTTTCCCAGGACTCATCCTCATGTCTGAAATGAATTGGTTAATGCAACCTCCATCAATAGATGCCTTCTCCTTACCAAATGGATTATGATCTGTAAAGAATCTGGCTGGACATAAAGTAGCTGTCTTGTACTGTTTTTGACAAGTTTGTCTGTTAAATACTGGTTTGAGTTCAAGGAGATGCTTAATTAGTCATCTAACAGTGGAGAAATTGTGAAGTGGAGGTGGAAATGTTTAAACCATGTTACTGTACTGAAATGTTGACGTTTTTTCTCCATACCTTGGATAAACTATTTGAAAGTGCAAACATTTTCCTATGCATTTTGCATGATAATTGATGTTTATATATTATGTATATGCTTTGAGATTGACGCATTTGCTATCTAGTTGATTTTGAACATATCCTGCCAATTCAAACATTAGGGCGGGGCATAGAAATTTAAGATCTACTTTATAAATCTTGACCTTAACACCTAAAATGTGTGAATAACAAAGTTCAATATTTTAGAGGTCCTTGCAACTAAAAATTTTCAAATAAGTAATTGCAAGATAAGTTGGTTTTGATTTGGGTTGCAGTTTGAAATTACAACGCGTTGACTTTTTTATGTATACAGAAGTCATTTGTTTCTTTTTTTTTAGTATAAGGTGGGTCACTAAATCATTTGGATTCTGATCAACTGTGCTGATCACAATTTTTTTGAGACTAGTGTGAATCACAATTTGCATTACCCTCCTTCATTCTAGCATCTTATTAAGTATCAGGACGGTCAAAATAATAGCATCTAATTTTCACTGCATATCTTTTACTTCATAGAAGTGCTGTACGTGTATTTTTCATACTTTCCTTTCACAGTGACACATCTTTGGAAATTCGCCCAAGTGATCCTGATTCCTGAAGATGCGCTATTAAACTAATTGTCATCTTATCATTTTTGAGATTACAAGGGAGCTTATCTTTTCTTGGTATGATTATTGTTTTCTACTGTGAAGTCAATTAGTGTGTCAAGGCTTGGACTCTTTGATGAAGATTACTACTGATCCTCATAATATTTAGTCTGAAAATCATCTATTTCCAATGTGCATTAGGAAACATGTTATACTGCAGCTTTCTTATCACATTTCCTGATTTGTTTGCTTGTACTTATTCTTGTTTTTGCTTCTTGCAATACTTAGTTTGTGTGCATACAAGACTATTCAGAGAGTATTGAGACTATTCACATACTGGATCTTACTGTAAGTCACCACCCCATGTCCATCTCATAATTAGGGCAACGAATCAAGGTTGTTTAGTTTACAATTTGTGGACACCAAGTGTAGCCTGATCCTTGATTTCAGAAAAAGTTTCAGCTCATGACACTAGATCACATGACTGACTGGATTACCCGTCCCTTTTTCTTGCTTTTAAAAGCAATATGCTTAGGATAAAAGTTCTTGTTTATGCGCTTAAACTAGCTCGAAAAGGTATCTACATGATCTGGTTCATACTCTACATAATAAAGCAAAGAAAGAAGTGTACTTGCAATATCCTAATATCTCTTTTAAGCTATGCTTATTGAAATTCTTATGATGGTGTTGAATAATCTTCTCTAAAGTTGTTAACTGGTGAAGCGTGGAGGCTAAGATCTCGGATGGAATAATGCTGGTGCTACCACTAAATATATGGCATCTTTCTCACAGTCTACTCACATATTGTGAAACCCCTTTTTCAATTAATTAACTAGTTAATTAATAATTATCTAGTAGGTAGAGCACTACAATACTGACATGAGACCTATCATTATTCAGATTGTGCACATTCTGTGTATCCACCATCACAGACACCCCCCCGGCCCTCCACCACAACACCCCCCCCCCCCCCCCCCCCCCCCCCCCCCCCCCCCCCCCCCCTCTCTCTCTCTCTCTCTCTCACACACAGAAGGCACTCTTGCAGAATTTGCCACGCAAGGTTTAATGACAATGATAGAAGTATGACATATCTTATCAAATCAACTTGTTGATAAGGACACTTTCATCCAATATTTTAGTTTAAAGAAACACTTGTTTCCCAATCTTTTAAGGAGAATTTACCAACTTTAGGTAACTTTTTAAAGCATCAGATACTTTTTCTCTCTGATGGAGAATGATCAGTGCAGGACTATGGATAGTTATAGTACATGGAGAGAGTAATTATCCTCCTTTTGATAATATTTCCCTCATCAAATCTTGTTTGACTTGTTTGAGGCGCATCGGGCATCTACCAAATGGAGGGCCTACTGTCCAAGTTTATCATTTACCAGTTAATATTATATTCGAATAGTACGGTCTTTACCGATAGATAAATGTACATCTTGAGGGAACAAAAATTGTGAAAAAAATAATCAGCGCAAGGCAAGTGGAAGGCTTTTGAAAATAATATCACCATTGTTGTATAATCACTCTACCCAGTTGTATTAGTTGTTGGGTGTTAGGCCAGCAAAACACATCAAGCTTTGGAAGGGAAGGAAAATGGAGGTTAAGTTGTTGGGTTATATAGGCTAAAGAGAAAAAAAAATGAGGTTAAAAATTGTTTTTAATTGAATGAGGTTTGTATCCAGAACTTCTTGAATTAACTTAAGTTGTTAGGATATGATATATGAAGAAACAATCGTTTACTGGTTGCAATGTTTATTGTGTGAATATGGTTCAATGATAAGAATATTGAAGAGCTAATTATATGAATTTATCTTTTGTAAATCAGATATTTAGTGAATTCTTGCACAAGGAATATGGAGGCCCAGGCACTCTGTTGGTTGAACCGTTCACAGACATGCTGCTGGCACTCAAGGAGAAGAAGCTCCCTGGAGCTCCAGTAGCTGCAAGGGCAGCTCTACTGTGGGCACAGAACTATGTTGACCAGGACTGGGATCTCTGGAATTCACAAGGCCAATCATAAAGAATGAACAGCATTTCAGGTACATCTTCATGATTTTCTAATTGAAATTTTGCATATATTGCCAACTATTTTTCCAAGCAGATTGATTATTTGTGAAACAACAAGAATTGAGTACAACCCGTTTCATTAGATTCAAAATTTGCCCTTTTTTTTTTCTCCTTACTTTAATAATCTCTGAGGCCTATAGCCATCATGGGAGTTTGACTGCCAGTTATGAACAAAAAACAACTGCACAATAATTAAAGCTGTCACAAACCCAATATGGATGTTGATGTGAAAATCCAATTTCATTTCTTCAATATTTACACAGATTAATTTCTTTTCTTTTCCCTCTGCACTGTTGTATTCTGTCATACTGAACGCATGACCCCCATTTCATAACTTGACCTGATGATGATAACAGAACTCCTGCACCCAAGAAGCATGGTCGACGCTGATCAGCTCACGCCTTCTGAGATGCTCTGCAACCTCGGCCGCCAATGCCGTGGCCGCGCGCTTGAGCTGGTTGCAATCTTGTGCCGATCTCTTTCTTGCTTTTCTATCTGGAATCATTTTGATCGAGAAATCAATCAATTAGTGATTTGAATCAATCATGTATACTGTCTGTTTACATCTGAACCAGGAAATGAGTTTTGTTACCTGATCTGTTTTTATTCTCTCTGATTCGACACGGCCTGCTCTTTGGTTAGTCTCCGTGCTCTGCCCATCAGCTCTAGTACTGTCCTGAAGCGGCTGCCTCTGCTTCTTTGCCAACTCAGATTGCGTCTTCTTGATCTTCTCGAGATTGCGGGCCTTGAGTGCTTTGCTCACCTCTGCATGCAAAGTAAAACGCACTCAATATATCTTTGATCATGCACTCAATAGATTGTTGATAGCTGAGAGATGTTTTTCAAGTGGAGTACCTTGAGAGGTGATGAGACGATAGACTTGGCCAACCAAGAGAATGTCTTTGGCTTGAGAAGTCGGACTCGGGTGAAGCGGACGTGGCCCTGGCCTTCGCTGGTCTCAGCCTGCGGCCTCTCCTGGGCGACGTAGAGTGTGACGAGAGCGACGTGGTGGCCGGGTTGCTCTTCATCATCTCCCCTGCGGTTGTAGGCCAATACAGCCTCTCTATCTTCCCACTTGGGTGTTGGATCACCACTGCTGATATCTCTGCTGCTTGGCAATTCCCCATCCCCTCTCTCCCTCTCTCCTCTCTCTCTCAAGGAGGACTCAGAGAGAATAATAGTAACAATAATGATGGGATGATGAGTGGGGAGAGAGGAGCAAGGAATGAAGAGGAGTTTGAAAGTAACCTACAACCAACTGGGGTTGCTGTTTGTTGTTGGTTCTTAAATATTGTGATGAATGATGGATGGGGGGAGGCTCGTGCCTTGTGCCGTGGGTTACTCTTGAGTCGCAGTGCTCTGCTCCCACTGGGCTTTTATAAGGTTTACCTCCAGAACTGTGCAAAAGGGGGTTAAAAATTAATTTAAGTTTCTTATTTTAATTAGAGCCACATCACATATGTAGTACTAGTTTAAGCTGCAAAATACTCAGACCACTGACCACTGGTCTACACTAGGGTGCAATCGAGTCGGGTTGAAGGCCAAACTCATGATCCTAACCTGAAATCCGAACCCACCCGACTCCAGTCCAAATTTCCCAACCCAAACTCAACTCAATCTTAAATTTCCCTAGTTGGGTTGAGCTCGAGTAAGTTGGGTAAGTCAGGTTCAGGCTGGGTTGATACCAACACAATCAAATTCAAAATTTCTGTAATAGATATTGATAATTTTAAACCTACAGAAAAAACAACACATTTATATAGATTATATGTAATTAATATGTGTCAGGTACAGGTTGGATCGAGTTGCTCAAAGGCTTAACCAAACTCACCCAATTTTATTCCGGGTTACTTTTTTCAAACCGCGCTCAACCCAACCTGACAAAAGTCCCACCGTCCGGCTCAAAATTTGGTCTGTTCGCGAGTTGGGTTCCGGTTAACCTGACTCAGTCACACCCAAACTCTACAACGCAGACCATTCCTGCGAAAATTGCACCTTTAGCGAGATGAGTGTGAGCACTACTAAAAGAAGTTTACCAGGGGCTAAATGCTAAACTCCCATTAAATAATGTAATAATTTAGGTCTTCACTTTGACCGTGCACGTGTGCGTGGATTGTCGTGCGACCACGAGCGTGGAGTAAATCTTTGCGTGCACCGATCAAGCGGAAAACTCAAGTCACCGGCGGGGCCGAATTACGAATTTACAAGGCCACAGCTGTGCGGCGGAGACGGCGTCCGAACAGGAGCCAGGCCCCTCAGACTCCAAAGGCATGGGGTCCATGACCACGTGTCGTGACGGCAGCTACGCGGGGGGTGCAACAGCATTCGAGGCGTGGTTTATGCGCCCTGATGAGTCTGACGCGTTATCGATTGCAGTTGAAGTTGCGCGCCCCACGCGTGAGATTCTCTGACGCGTGGGGCCCACAGCCCGCACATTGATGATGACCCGACGTTGATTTCATTTTCTTGTTCAACTTGATGCAAGTGAGAGAAATAGTTATAAGTAGGAAAAGTTTAATGAACATGCTATTTAAATTATCAAGGTTATTTAATGTACATGTTATTTAGATCGGAGAACACGGTGATAGTCATGATAACAACATCAACAGTGTAGTCAGCATACATGATGATGTCAGTGAACAGGATACCAGTATAACAATATGTACAAATATAAAATGAGGGTGTCCTTACCGTATAACAATATTTTCCCAACAACTAGGGTAACATGGACGATATAGTTATCAGGTAATATCATGTATATTAAGTCAAGTTTTTCAGGTAAATTATGATGTTCAGGATGAGTAATGACATGCTGGCATGAATAGAATAATTCAGGGCAAAGTATACGATCGGCTCAGATCCTCAAAGTCATCGATATATCCAAGTCCCAACATATAAAAGAAACATACTCATCTATATCTAACCAATCATTGCTATCCAATCTGATTAAGATCATCATACACTCTCACTTCTATTTTCTTGTTTAACTTACTACAAGTGAGAGAAAAAGTTGTAAGTAAGAAAATGATAGTGTAAAGGGAGGTGTAAAAGAAAAAAGAAAAAAAGAAAAAAAAGTTCACATTTTCTTTTTTCGGTTCCAAACAAACACCAGATTTTATCACTTCCGCCCCAAATCAAATACGCCTTACTAACTGTTTGTCTTAAAACTCCTATTTAAAATAAAAAGAGTGCCGCCTAACTTTATCTTTGTTAACGCAATACTCACATTGTTTATTGGTGTTTAAAATTAGCTATCATTTAATAGCAATAATCACACTGTTTCGTTTGTGTCTAATAACGGAAGGAGAGATTGTTTGGATGACTGTAGTCGGAATTATATGTAGCTACAATAAAGAACAACTCAAATTGTTTGTTTTAATGTAGTTGAAACCTATGTTATTGCATGTTTGTTGTAGTTGAAATTGCGATTAAATATGGTTTTGTTTTAACTAAAACAATTGAGGTATAATAATAAAAAGGAAGTCACATAAGTTTTTTTTAGTAATTTCTATGCAATATAATTTCATCATGCATTAAACCAAATAACTATTCTTTTATTTTATACAGTTAGTATTACAATTGTAGGTTGTCAAGCCAACAGATAACTTGATATTTTCACTATAAAATAGAACTAAATGTAGATGTTTAATTCAACATAGTTTCAAATGCATGTAGTTTTTATTCATTTATTGAGAGCATGAGGTCATTTGTTTGGTTTGACCAACTACTGCACTTAAAACTATATGCCACTCAATCTACAACAAAACAAATAATTAGATTGTTATTTATTATAATTAAATCTGCATGTAATTTCAACTATAAGTATTTAAACAGTCCCTCCAACTAGGTTAAACCAAGCAGCCATGTATTGAATTTTACTTAATCACCGTGAAATTTTACTATTTTACTAAATACTCGTGAGCTCTTGTAAAAGAAAATAAATTTGTCAGAGTTTTGAGTGTTGTTCATGAGTTATGTCCACCCACTAGTCAAAAACCTATGCATAATACATATCCAGGATATATTTTAAATTAAAGACACTAAAATATCCCGATCCACTGTATTATCCATTTGTCTAAGCTAACCTCCAACGAAGCTTTGCCATTGTGTCACTTATTATTTATAACACTTGATTTTTGATTTATACATACTTGAAATAATATATATTAAAATCAACGGAGTGAATCTTGTATTCGAATGTTGGAGATTGAATTTGAGTGGAAAAGATTCGGGATCAAATCCTTTTTGAAGGACACAAGTCTGTCTCGCATTAAGATTGGGAATACAAAAAATTAGGAGATGGTCTCTATTGGCTTATGCTTCCTTGGTATGATATCATCATGCTTGTGCCTTGGTCTAGATTTTGGGTTAGGGTCAATTCGTGCTCGAGTTCACCTGACCCACAAACAATCAATAATTAAAAGATCGACATGAGGTAATTCAGATTCAATTTCTTGTAGAATATTAAATTTAATTTGAATAACTAATGATGGGTGCATGTATAGCTTGAGAGTTGAGAGTGACCTCCGTCCTATTTCTCAAAAGAAATTAAAATGATTACGAATCTTTTCTACTATTAAGTGAAAAAATCAAAGGGAACATAAACAAAGTTAATCTACGCTATTTGATGTCATTATCTTTTGTTATATATTTTTTTTGATGAAAGTGATCCTGAAATTAACTCTTCCGTCCCACAAAACTTTTGCTTTTTGTGTTTTGACATGATTGCTTTAAAGAATATGTTATGATACGCGTACAAATTGAGAAATGGATCAAATTATTAATACAATGAATCAAATATACATATATAAAGTTGTTGGAGTAGACGCTGAAACTTTTTTTTTTGGGGGCTAAATAACGTCCATTGATAACGTTTGTTTTCTCTTCTTTCCTGTTTATTTATTTTTATTTTTTATTTTCTTGTCTGAATTGAGAAGATAAGCGATTTGTCATCATTATTACAATTGTTTTTAGCTTTTTCTTTCCGTCACCTTTTTGTTTCATTGGAGGAAAAGCACGCCGCAACAACTATCTTCAAAAGATATATTAATCTATTTATATATTATATATTTATCAAAGTATTCGTTCACCAAGAAGCTAGAAGACCACTAGAGTAGATTACTTTCCTTTACGGGAAGGATTAGGATAGTCCTTCGCGCGATATGAGCCATCCATCAGAGCTGATGGACGACCAGATGGGAGAGAGAGAGACGTTTCGTGAGTGGGGCTCACAAAACACTTTTTTTTTGGATTCACACTTTCTCATCTAGGTCGTTGGATGATCCTTCGCGCGAAGGAGCTAACCAAACCCTTCTTAGTTAGGATTAATTAAAATACTCTTAATATTATAGCCTGAACCAATTTAGATGGACTAATTTAAAATACTTAAATAAATCAAGAATCTTAAGTGTCTAATTATATTAAAATAGCTCTAACGTGAAGGTCCAAGATAGAAATTCCTTAATACTTTGTTGGACGGTGACGGTTAAAATGTAGTGCCCAGGTCCTGAAATTATTAAATATATTTAACAAATTGCCAAAAAGAAGTCCTCTCAAAAATTGAGCAAACTTTAATCTTGTTCAAGGTCAAACTCTGGGGGCCAAGTCATTAGCCATTAAATGCCATTTATGGAAGGCCATGTGGACTGCAAGAAAACATTGGCTCCTTTCTTGCGTTGTTCAAAATTCAAATGATGTAGGGGCCCCAGAGGGATGATTGATGATGACCTTCGCTCACCTAAATCTACAGTATATCAAAGTACCATTTATGTATCTTTGTAAGACACGGAGATTAAGATATCTAAGTTCATATTACTTTATGATTGGGTTGCTTCAAGGGCGCACACAACAATAGCATAGTGTATTAGTTTGAACTCCAAAGTTTCAGAATACAAATTTGTCCAATCCTTCTGCGCCAGCAGAACTCCATTCTAAATTGTAATTTTCATGACTTATATCATGTTTGGATACAAAAATAGTGTTATTTCAGAGATATCATATTTTACACTGATTTTTCTGTTCGTTTCCTTCAGTTATTTTCTTTTCTAAGTCCGGATGGATACAGTTATGACGTATGTGTCTGCATTCAGTGCGTCAAACACGACTCGTATGTTGGGGTAGATTTCTGTTATTGATATCAGCGGGGCAGAATTTAGCTCATATTAGTTGGACTGTACGTCTTTATTCAATGTTCAAAAAAACAAAAGAAAGAAACAAAAAGAGAAGAAGAAAAAAGAAGAAACAACATAAGAGAGGGTGGAGAGAGCTCTAAATTGGACTATATGTTAATGTTCTAAACATAGATATGGTAAGTTGTAATGAAAAAAGTGTGAAGTATGATGAGACAGACAAGGAGAAGTTGCACATAGGGTCAGGGGTGGGTGGATCCGCATACAACCCAGTTTACACTGATTTTTCTGTTCGTTTCCTTCAGTTATTTTCTTTTCTAAGTCCGGATGGATACAGTTATGGCGTATGTGTCTGCATTCAGTGCGTCAAACACGACTCGTATGTTGGGGGTAGATTTCTGTTATTGATATTAGCGGGGCAGAATTTAGCTCATATTAGTTGGACTGTACGTCTTTATTCAATGTTCAAAAAAACAAAAGAAAGAAACAAAAAGAGAAGAAGAAAAAAGAAGAAACAACATAAGAGGGTGGAGAGAGCTCTAAATTGGACTATATGTTAATGTTCTAAACATAGATATGGTAAGTTGTAATGAAAAAAGTGTGAAGTATGATGAGACAGACAAGGAGAAGTTGCACATAGGGTCAGGGGTGGGTGGATCCGCATACAACCCAGTTTGGACACTCATATTGAATTTTATAAATTAATGAAATAGTATATATAGTTTGTAACTTTTTTTTTTTTGTATATAATCTCTTCATTTTAGATTATTTTTACTAACATAATGATACTTTTGAGCTCTAATTCAAGTGGTAACTTATAAATCTAAGTTATTGAAGGTCACAAATCTAAGTTTTGATAGATGCAACATTAATTTTTTTTTTTACTTTTTTCTCTCTCTTTTCTTATTATATTTATCTCACAATGAAATTCTTATTACATTTACACTCACACTAGAAAAATAACTTATGTCGTCACTGCATAGGCTGTTGTCTTGTAAATTTGTTTCTTCTCGACTCTCGCGTGTCTCGTGGAGTAGGCCAGTCTTAATTACATCGCGTATGTATATTGTAATTTTCTTCCTGTATTTGTGTTCTTTCTTGTAAACCTAACAGTGTATTGGATCTCACGGTGCATTAAGATGATCTCTAGGCATCTCTAGGTGTCAATCATTAGGTGTCAATCATTAATCTCACCAAATTAATTCTTCCTCATGATTCCATGAATGTAACCTCTAATTGCTCGGGTCACTGTTCAATGCCCAGTTCATTGGTTCACAGCTTGGTTAATTAACATCTTGGAATTAGTTTCATTATATTGTACTGTTGAGCTGAACACAAAATCTTCGCTTGAGATTAAATTTGTTGGGCAAACATCCCCTAAAGTTGAGATTATGGATCTTGGAGACACGAACTTGTCTTATTAGAAGACACGGTAGTGAGAGAGCAGATGCTCCTGCAAATGCACATAATACATAATTAGCTTGTCGGTTTAAGACTAAGAGCTTTTCTAGTTTCTTTCTTTTAACAAATAAATAAATAAACGTGAAGAAACATTTTGGTCTAAAATGAGAAAGGTCTGCCATGTATTGTTGGTTGTTGGAACTAGTTGTCTGTGGGTAAGTGCTTCCTGTAGAGTTCGGATATGGTGAGAGGGAAGAGCTTAGTCTTCTTCCTCGCCCGACAATGAGAATAAAGAATGATAACTCTTTTTTCTCAATGATTTTAAAAGAAGAGATTTGAATCTTGATCAGACTTTGTTTTATAAGTGTTCACAAAATCAAATCTTAACAATTTGTGAGTTAGAACAATGAACTCTTAACAAACTGAGGGTTACAATAATCTCAACAAAGTTATTAATTAAACCTTTGGTTTGTGCTCATCCTCTTTATTGGAAATGACAACTGAACAATCAACAATGAACAAGATTAGAAGAGTTGTGATATAAAAGGAAAATAAATAAGTGAGCCTGTACAGAGGCTAACTAATGAAGGCCCAAAATGAATTGATAACCATTTGATCAAATAGTGTAAAGCATCAAGTTTAAGTCCCAATTCTTATTTAAACTGTTCACTCTTCTTTTTGAGTACTCTATTATATTCCCTCGCATCAGAGGAAACAACACAAGAGGTCAGAGAGGTAACCCACTAGTAACACCTTTCCCTTTGAGGTCTAAAGTTCAATTCTCGCACTTATCGAATGAGAGATTTAATTTAAATAATTAATAATGGGCGTGTGTGTAGATTAGAGTGATGAGTAATGAGTTCCATCCTCTTTCTTAAAAAAAGGAAAAACACAAGAGGCTATTTTGTACGATATATTGACAATAAAAAGCTTAAGAGACAAGGACAGAATGCAGATTTAGAGATGAGAGAACCAATAACTAAGAAATAGATTCACCTTTTTTATTGGAACTGGATATTGATATAAATGGTAACCACTGGTGATTAACGGAGGAGAACCATATTAATGTAATATTATTTAGTTATCTAGTAGAATGTATGAAATAAAGAAAATTTGACATTGATATTAGAAAATCAGAATACCATGTTTCAAGAGTTCTTGAATCCAAATTCATTATTGTCACTTCAATATATTATAAAAGAGGATTTCTAGAATGATGAGCCTCAGCCCACAAGAAACAAGCCTGTGGTTCAAGGACATTGAAATAATTTGAGTTGGCTCGGAGGTCCGATCTAAGAAAGAAGTCATTAGGGCCTACGTTTGGCAATAAAGTTTCTCTAACTGAGGTTTCGTTTTAAGTTAAAATGAAACTAAGGTTTGTACTTATATAAACCCCAGTTTCTGAAACTCCAATCAAAGTGGAGTTTCAATAACCCCAATTTCACAAGGTTTGTCGGCTTTGTATCTCCGGTTTCTGAAACTTCATTTTGGTTTCCAAATAAGACCTAATTTCGGTAACCTTGCTTGGAATCCCAAACTCTCCCAAACCTCAGTTTTGAAAACTAACCCTTGTTCCCAAACAAGGCCCAGGAAGTCAAATTTGAGGCCTGCTCCAATGATCAATTCAGAGTTTTAAGGACTGTATTAATGACAAGAGCAGAGTAGATAGATTTAATAGATGAAAAAAATAACATCTTGTCTCCTTCGGTAAGTTCGTTTTATATAATAAGGTTTATCTCGGGGGTAACAGAGCTTTCACCTCTTAACAAGTTCTCGTTTGTCCTTTAACCCACCAAGGCCTGCTGGAGTGGGCTCATCCTGATTGCAGGCCTTATGGTCGAGTTTCATGGGCTTGGGCCCTTTGGCCATTCCCATAATGCCTCGGTCTTTAAGAGGATTTGTTTAAATAAGGTTTTTATAAATCCGATGGCCTACTTATAATTAAAGATTTTTTTTTTCTATCCAATTATTAATTTCTTTTTTCCCCCACCCCAACCCATGACTGACGTGACCGGCCCGATACATCCTTGTTCCTTTCAATTTCCTCTTGTTTCTCATCTATTTCTCTTCCAATTTAATTTTTTTTAACTGAACTCATTATTCGTATGGTTAGATTATAAAAATATTATTCTCCATGCGCATCACAACATCAGAGTTGAGTTTGGGTATAATCGCAGAGACTTTGATATATCTAATCTGGCTACTTTCTGATGTTTAGTAAATTCGAGACAAAGTGTTGAATATATTCAAGAACATGTCATCTGGCTCAATAGAGGCTTTAAAGGAAAGTATCTTTCAGCTAAATTGTTTTCTTAAACAGAAATTAATCTACATGAAGATAAGGATTCTTTTACTTCCTATTTGTCATTAAATTATTTGGTAAAAGAATAAATTAGAGACAATATTCCTATGATTAAAATGATTTTTTTATTGTATAAAAAAATGACCCACAAGTTATCTAACAAATTTATAGTTCTAGTTAGATATTGTTTACCGCTCTGAAAAATTTTCAGCCGCTATTTGAAATTTCCCGGCTGATATGAGCAGCCTAAGTCTGAACAGTTTGCACAACCTTTAATATTTCCGCCGTAGCTATCAGCACAAAACTTCGATCGAGCCAAAATGAGAACCATTGGAAAATAGTTGTTGGATGTGTATTTGATGTTGGAGAGAAAAACTTGAATTTCCTTCTTTTTGTCTTTGCTATTTAATCTCACATTGAACAGGCTAAAGAGTTTGAGTGGCATGTACACAACCAAGCTCATGTGTGGAACCGGACCGGTCAGTCCAGGCTCGAGTGGCGCGCGCCCACGACCTGTGAACACGAATGCAGCTTCGTTCAAGGGGTTCTTGGACCTGCTACATTTTGAAAAATCATTTTTGTCTTTCGGAGCTATTCCCGAGCTTCTAGGCGAAGTGACTCGAGTAACTGAACACAGGATCATCCGGAGCACTTGGACCTTAGAGTCTTTCTCGAGCGTTTGGACTCGGAATATTTTCGAGCTTCATCTCACTCTCCCAAAGTACTTCAGGTTTCGGATCTGTGAACGTGTGGAGTTATTGCACATTAATTGCAACCACTCTAACATGCACTTGATTTTTCGAGGGCTGGTAGTGCAAGGGCTGGTAGTAACAGGTAAAGCTCTATGCCTATAAAAGGAACTTCTCTCTGTTCATTCTCAAAGGAACGCATAAATTTGAGATTTATAACTACATTCTCTTTCTCCAACTGTCATATTTTTTTTCAAGTTTTACTTCAATTTTTGGGCAACAATTCTGTGTCTGTGTAAGAAGCTCTGCCTACTACCCTATGCCGAGTGTTGGTGATTCAAGGGAATTCTTTTACCACTACTGGACAAAGCCGAATCAACGTCTGGCAAGGAGACGAGTTTTTAATTATATTATGTTTTAGCAGCATTCTAAGACGTTTAATTTAATTTGTTTTATCAACATAATTGACCTGCATGTTTTAAGAAATAACACAATTTCAACCAACTTGAATTCCATACAGGTCCAACGGTGTATGTTCCGATGGGTTTAGGCTCAGAGTTTGAAATAGGATATGCTGAAAGTTACAGCGAAGTGCAGGATGGCAGCTAGACACTGAAATAGGATATGCTGAAAGTTACAGCAAAGTGCAGGATGGCAGCTAGACACGGTGAATGAATCTAACACGACCACAGCTACTACGAACAACACAGATAACAAATATGAAGTAATAAATGACAGTAAAAAGATGTACTCGCAGATATGGTTAATTGAGAAAAATATAATTAAGACAATCTAACAATATGAAATAAGAAAGTCAGCTCCAACCCATACAATTCCACAAAAAACTATACTAAAGAACAACTAAAATACAAATACATTGCAATTTAATTCAGAGAACATTTAAATTACGCATACTCCCATTGGTTTGTGGTTTTCTCGCCGGAGCCAAGATTAATTGAAAGCGGCAAAGAATGCAGAGAAAACATGTTTATCTAAAAGTCATGTGGCCTTGCTAGCGGCCACCTCTCTATAGCCTGACTGGTGGTTGGCCTAGACCTAGCGGCCTCTGCTAATATAACGAGGGGGTCTAATCGTTGGACAACAAGTCACTGGCTTTATTTTGAAGCCAATCAACACTACAAGACAAGTGTAAGTCACCACTAAGACGAATAACAACAGTTGTAAAGCTCTGAACACTGCCAAACAAATTGAAACACACCTGAAAGCAATGCAAAAAGGAAGAAGTGTACTCAATGTAAAGAACAAAACTACAATTGGAAAAAAAGACAAAAAAATCAAGCTGAAAATGATTCTTCACTAAGCAAGAAAGAAAGCATATTTATGTAGTATGCAATAAATTGACAGAAAAAAGAATTAGAGGGGAAAAAATTGCCATGCCGGAAGTGTGACTGACGTGTCCCTTATGTTAAGAATTTAAGTGCAGTCAAGTTATTTTAGTGTTCTTGAGATCAGAGAGAATTTGTGGCATTCGATTTGCCAAACTCGTCCATAGTCATGGACCCATGCTCCGACTGCCACGAGTCATGATGCCCGTTGACGAAAAACCAATTAATCGGGATCCAAATTCCAATTTTGTTCTGCCAACGAGTGGCAATAGATTCATACAGAAG
Source organism: Agave tequilana (assembly GCA_038442645.1). Lineage (NCBI taxonomy): Eukaryota > Viridiplantae > Streptophyta > Magnoliopsida > Asparagales > Asparagaceae > Agave > Agave tequilana. The sequence continues at coordinate 39,754 of JAVJIF010031191.1, read as the reverse complement.
CTGCCGCGGATGGAAGGCTTCGGATAATGGGCTTGGGCCTTTAGTACTGAGCTGGACGGTCCTAGACGCCCGGGCTTCAAAGTTTGGGGTTCAATTCGGGAGGTCGGAACAGCTTTGGCCCAAAATGCTTCAAAGGCTTCATATTAGAGAAAATAGTCGGTTGCCCCCAGCGAACATAAACCTTGAATAATTTATAGTGGAGTCAGAAAATAGTCGGGATATTTGGCTCACCCTTGTTTGTTGAGGTCATTACCATGAGGAGACCACCATTAAAAGATGGGCCAAGCTAATCAACACCTAGAATCCAGAAATTTTTAAAATATCGTTAACTTTCAACTACTTTGAAAATAATATCATGTGCTTTGAAAAAATGCAAAAAAGCTATCACAAACATTAAAAGTTTCAATAAACTAGCACGGAAGACAATCTTACTCCTCCAACACAATGGCACAATATTGAGAGAGAGAGAGAGAGAGAGAGATCTGAGCTCTGAGCAGATGATTAATTTTTGAGAAAAATGTGTACAAGTCCCTAACTTTTTTCTCAAGTTCGTAAAAGCTCCTGTACTTTAATTCCATGCCAAAAAGCCCATCACGCACACTTTTTATTTAATTAAGCCCTTCAATTGTATTTTGAAATTTTTATGATAGTAGGCTCTGTGAAATATCTTTACTGCCCGTAGTTGCAATGATGTAATATCAGTGGGCCACACATGGGCAATATTTATGTAACCTATATGCAGATTACACGCTGAAAGTAGTCGCATTATAAATTCTCCACTTTAGCTTCATTCTATCTACCTTTAACTTGTTACGTCCATCTTCGGCTAGATTTTTTGATATTGCAGCGGAAAGTGTGAAATCAAGAATGATTTTTTTCTGCAGCTACATTACATGCGTCTCTCCATCAAATTAAACAAACTAGCAAAAGAGTGGACAGTTTTTAGCAAAATTTCTTACTTGATATAAGAGAAATATATTGAAAATGTTGTAACAATTACGCTTTGATACCAATTGTTACTCTCGAGATCGACACTTGCGGAACTTGACAATATGATAATACTTGCAAAAGATATTGATAGTTTGTTGTTGAACAAAAGCAATAACAATAACACAAGGATTTAACATGGTTCGGCCCAAACTTGACCTACGTCCGTGAGGAGAGAACTTGAGAGAGTTTTATTAATAAACTTAATATGAAGAGATCTAACCTTCCCTTTAAATTTAGACCTAAGATTACAAAGAGTATACCTTCTCTCTATGCACTTTTCCTTGCTCCTCACTGATCTTCTTCAAGATCTCCTTGATACTCTTCACCTATTCTTTAATCTTTACAATGCTGGGTTACAACCTTTATTTATAGAATTTTACAATACAATTCCTTATTTGGACTATGAAATGATCTTGGCCGTTGGATGCTTAAAGAATCTTAATCAATCTATTAAGAGTTGATTTCCTTGATCTAGAAGAATTCTAAATCTTTAAATCTTTAAAACAAATCTTCATTGAATAGAATCTGAATCCTATTCGTATTCCTCCAGAAAAGAAAACCTGCACGCCCCTAAAAAGGAAACTGCTTACGCTTCAGAATGCTGATTAGTCGACTATCATGCAGATTAGTCGACTACTCCTTTCATTAATCGACTTATAATTCTTATTAATCAACTACTGTATAACAAATCCTTCTCTGTATCTGCCCAGTCGACTGGTCTATGCATTAATCGATTTATACTTATTATAAGTCGACTAGACTGTTCCACCTTAATTTGTTTCTTTTGCTATCGTCTTCTCCAACCGGGTTGATCTTCTTGAACCATCTACTCTTGAAAATAAGGCAAAATCCTAACAATCTCCATTTTGACTTGCTTTTCAAGCTTTTAGGAAAACACTTTGAGATTTTAGATTATTACGTTGATTCTTTTCTTAGTTGTAACCATATCATAAACTCATTAACTCTTGCCCCCTCTGCTCGGGGCTTTTCGTTGATTTACTATCATGACTTAGGCCATCTCGGGCATTACCCAAATGCACCCTTTCTCCTTTTCACAACACTTTGACCCAATTCACGTCTCATTGCAGTCTTCTTTGAAGCTCCACCTCGTGATGAGCTCCTTTCCAAGTTTATCCATGAAACTTTGCTTCGACTAAGTTTCCTTCGTTCAACTTATATAGCCCTTTAGACTTCTCTCCTTTCAGAATTATCCTGTTTCCTTGGCTTACTGTGACGATGCCTTGCACTTAGATCCCGCATCTTTCTTCATCGAGCACCCTATGGATATTAGAATATACCGTTCCTCCAGGATATACCAGACCGCCTCCAGAGCATGCACCGTCCTATCTCATTTTGTAACCTTGACGTCCAACCGAGCATACCGAACTCAGGAGACAGATTGCATTGTTGGCTAAAGGATTCATTAAAGAGAGTTAAGTCCATGCGTTGTGTCAGGACTATTAGTTCCTAAGAGAGACGATTCTTGAAGGATGTGTTATAAACGCACCATCAACAAGATTAATATTGAAATATCCTTTCTCCATTCCCAGACTGAACGACATGTTGGACATGATGTCTAGAGCCTCCATTTTCTCAAAGATTGATTCGAACAGTGGCTATCATCAAATTCAGATTCGCCCAAGGGATGAGCGAAAGATCGCGCTCAAGACAAAAGATAATCTGTATGAGTGAATGGGCATGCCTTTTGGACTAACAAATGCTCCCAGCACCTTCATGCGCGTAATGACTCAGGTACCATGACCCTTTATGGGTAAATTCTTGATCGTGAACTTTGATGATATATTGATTTACAGTAAAATGCTGGAACAACATATTAATCATCTTAGCATAGCCAAGTCTGCCATACCTTGAGAAAGGAAAGTTATATGTGATCCAAAAAAATGGTGTCCTCATGACTAATCATGTTGCATTTTTGAGATTTGTAGTGTCTTCTCAAGGGGTTTCTACCTCGGAAAGTTCAAGCACCCATTGCCTGTTTTAGTGAAAAGCTTAGTGGTGATAAGTTGAATTACTCAACCTATGACAAGTTCTATAAGGTTGTGCAATCATTGCGCCATTGGCAACGATGCCCTTTGATACCTTAATTCTCAGAAGAAACGCAGTGCAACGCATGGTCAATAGGTTGAATTTTTGCAAGATTACATACCCTTATGCACATGTCTGAAGTTGAGAACAAGGGGGTTGATGCGCTCAGCGTCGAACTTTTCTTAACCAAGTGAACGCTGAAGTAGTGGGTTTCGATAAAATTAAAAAGGAGTATGAGCCACGTCCTGACTTTGAAGAGATTGTTTTGGACTCCTGAGATAGATGGCTTCCTGCTTCAAGATGGCTATTTATTTCGATTTCATAAGTTATGCATTCGTCGTACTTCTTTGAGACACTACCTTATTTGAAAACTGCATGCTGAAAGTCTTGCCGGTCATTTTGGCCTAGAAAAAATCATAGACCGTGGAGAACTTATTTTACTAACCAAGTCTCAAGAAAGATGTTGCAAAGCTAATAGGGCAATCTCGTACCAGCCAATTAGCTAATCATTGTAAGCAGAATATTGACCTACATATGCCTCTACCTGTGCCAGATTGTCCCTGGTAGGATGTCAGTATGAATTTCGTGCTCAGACTTCATAACAATATCAGAAAGCACGATTCTATATTTGTTGACCTCTTTTCAAAAATGGCCCATTTCTTGTTGTGCACCAAAACATCTTGATGCTTCCAAGATTTTTCAAATTTATTTTGACAAAGTGATTAAGTTACACGACTTACCCAACATCTTTTCATCTCCAAATTGATAGTCAAACCGAGATGGTTAATAGGAGCCTAGGAAACCTTTTAGGCTGCTTTGTCAGTGAGAATTTGAGGAATGGAAATCTTATTTTACCCACTGCAAAGTTTGCATATAATAGTCCGGTGAATAAGACAATAGGTATGAGTCCATTTGAAGTTGTGCATGGTTACAAACCTAGGAAGCTTATAAATTTTATTCCTATGAAGCATCATCCTACGGTGTCCGAGTCTGCATCTGCATTCGCACATGTTCATGATTTACATAAATTAATCAACAAGAAACTTCAAGAAAGTAATGCAAACTATAAATCCCATGCTGATTTGCACCGCAGGCATCTTGAATTTAATGAGGGTGATTATGTAATGATTCGAATTCCATCTGAGCGGTTCCGCCAGGAACTATTAAGAAATTGCATGCTGAGCGCTGGTCCTTATAATATTCTAAGAAAATTAATCCAAATGCCTATGTAATTAATTTTCTTTCAGATTTTGAGATTGGCTCGACATTTAATATTTCAGTAGCTTATAAAAGTCCTCCTTTTAACTCTAATAATCCGCTTGTGGATCTTGACGAGTCTACCCACGAGCCTTTCTTTGAGAGATCTCACTTGTCACCACTACCTCCTACACCTGTCCCATTTGCAGCAGAACAAATTGATATCATTCAAGATGACCAAATTATCTCCACCCGAGATGGTGGTTTATCTAGTGCGTTGGAACAGTCGTCTTGAATCTGATGATACATATATTACTCGAGAGGACCTGCAGCGATTGACCTTAAATCTACTGGAGTACTACGAGAGCCATCGAAAATCTTACTCGACAGGGTAGAGTTCTCCCTACTCCGGCAGAGTTGATGGGGACATCATACCGACTTCTTTTCGCAACCATCAGCGTCATCGCCGCCGTGTTGCATCGATCCACCTTTGGATTTAGTTTTTTACGGGACAACTGTTTAGTCGTGTCGTCGTGTTTGATTTTTTGTTTAAGTCCATTTGGACTCCCTGTTTTAAATATCGGCCGAGTCGGCCGAGATATCGTCCGATATCTCCTTTTTTTGTCTGCTGCTGATACGATATGGGAAAATCGTTCGCCATATCGTTTGCAATAAAAAACAGCTGATATTTGAAATATAGGCCGATAAGTCACCCGATATCAGCTGATAAATCGCCCGATATATCGCCTGATATATCATTCAATATGAAATAACTTATTTATTGCACGACTGTGTGCAAATGTACATTATTTTTTACTGTCTTTTCTTGCATATTACATCATTTTTATTAAGTAGATGATATCTATGACACTAAATCAACTTTTAGTTATCAATATTTCTTTATATATAGTGTCTGATATGAATGCCCGATATGCGCGCGTATCCCCGATATCTCCCCCGATATCCGATATGAAAACCCCCATCCGATATTTAGAACCTTGCTTGGACTTTGTTTAAGTCAGTATTTAAGGCTGAAATTCAGTGTGTGGTTGGTCATGTTTATTTTTAGTATTTTATTTGTTTTTTTGTTGCTTTTTAGTTAGCCCACATCGGAAGTGAGTTGAAACTTGTAGTCAAGTGAAACCTATTTAACAGGACCAACTCAATGAATAAAGGGCTGAAGATTTAGTAAAAAAAAGTGTTTTGATATTAGTTTGATCTAACTAATTGAATCAACAGGCGGTGAAGCCTAGAACCGGGTTGCGATCCGCGTTCATATCCTCAATCTAAATTTTTAGCCTTTGATCTCACATCAAAATATGTAACTGGTGATTAACCGCCGATAATAGTGAATCGATACCAAAGTGCCTACAAGTTGTTGCCTACAAAACTTCACGAACATTGTGAGGTTTGAAAAAGCAGGTCCTTGTTTATAAGTTGGTCATGAATGAAAATTACAAGACTGGCGGTAAGGGGAACATTGAAAGCCTTTTTCATGGTGCAAAATAAATTGAGATGAAAATAGACTCCATATATAGAGTTTCTTGTGAAAGGTGGGCGGACAATAGGATGTGCTTGCAGAACCACAGTTGGGCTGCCATAATGTTCAATTGGCATCAGTTAGATTATATTGTGCAATTATGCCAATATTATGCCAATTTCTTCGCTTGGCAAGCAACATAAGCCTAAGCTAAACCTCAACGCTGGCAGTATCTTACTACTGACACGTAATTATATATATTTTATATGTGAAATGCACATAATTATTAGGCCCTTCAACATCTGAGCAAATTCTGAAACAGTTCCATAGCAGAAAACAACAGTAGTATGACAACCATACTCCATGTTCTCTTTCTTAGCATTACCTTATCCCTCACCTTGCTTTTTTTCCCCACATACAGTAAGTATTCTTGTTTTTGTTTGATAACATTTTTACCCAAAGCACAATTCGTAGTGCATGTGATTTGGCTTACAGGTGCATTAGAGTCTCTTTATATATAACGTACTTTTTGCCCATCTAAAAATTGCTACAGACAAGAACTATTTGCCATGTAACACTATAATCAGAGACACAATTCCCTGTTACAATAGAATGCAGCTGATGATTGTTGTCATCCTACAATCTATTCATAAGTTAACATAAATAAAGACAACTAAGATGGAATAAAACTCAAAATGTAAAGATCAGCAAGCAATTGGGCCATAACAGACTGGACCATCTCTCTTAACTGTTGTTCATTGTGTTGAACATGCATATGCAAATGACGGTGATAAGAGAGAATTTGATTGTCTTGGTTGTTCAGATTTCAAAGGAAAATTAGATGATAATGGTTAAGATTAAACTTTAATTATTTGGTTGATATTGCAATGTTGATGCTAAGTAGTTATGCTATTGGTGGTGATGGTGAGAATCTGATTTTGTTGTGGTAGATTATATATAATGGTGTCCATTGTTCCAGGATATCGCAAATCACAACTCTCTCTCTCTCTCTCTCTCTCTCTCTCTCTCTCTCACACACACACACACACACAGAGGGGGTATCTTGATTGTTAGGTTTAATAAAAAATTAAGTAATTGCAGCCAAGTTTGGGTTCACTTCAAGTAAAAGGATGGGGCAAGGGTCTGAACAGGGTAATTTGGTTCTTTTTAATCTAGTTTTAGTCAACATAACAAAATATTGTTTTTTTTGTTCCTCAACAGTAACAGCATGGGGTAATTTTCTAAGAGTGATATGATTTGAGGGTAAACTTATAATATGAGTGATTTGGGGGGTAACTTCTATATATGTAAGATTTGAGGGATATATAACTAAAAAACCATAATAATAACTTGGAAGCATAGAAACTAACCTTGTCTATCGATGCAAAATAGTAATCCAGTATGATGATGTCTCAGCTTTATTTTACAACTTTTGTATCCGCAATTCCCTTTGCAAGATCAATATCTGCCAGAACAACAAAGAGAAGGTTTCAAGCATGTGCTCAAACACGGGAAAAAGTTTTAAGCCGCCAACAAAACATAACTAGGATGGAAATAAGTAAACAGGTAGATACACCAAACCTCATGTAATGAAGAAGCACCATTAGTGCCATCAACTGTAACAGCAACCACATGACCTTTTCTCCTCAATGATTGCACAAGAAGATGTTTGTCATTTGGTGAAGGTCTTCCTATCACCTATGCAAAACTCTCATTGTCATATGACCTGCCACATCCCATGTATATATTACTGATATTATTTTGACAAAATTGCAAAGTCTAACAATGTGCCAACAAGGAGATACTTCTTTCCATAATCCATTTTTCCAAAATCTATTTTATTTTTGTTTGCTAGGTTCTTCTTGATTAAATGTCACTACCTTAATAATAAGAGCATTAATAGCCAAAACCTTGACATGTAACATTTTGAAATGACCAATTGAGCAACTACCAAAATAGATGCATGTTCCTTGCAACTGCTGGTCTCTGATGTTACTGCATAAAAACAGAAGGCGCTAACTGAAAACAAGCCTAGTGTCTACGAGACTCGGAAATGTAAATGCAGACTATTGAAGACACATGAATGTCTGATTTGTAGAAAAAATGTCTTGAGATGCGCAATATGGAACTGCAAGGACAAATTCCTAAGTGATATCCAACTTAACATGCAAGACTGTTAAAGGAATTAAAAAAAAAAAATGAAAGGTCAACCTGAGTGAAGCTAAGTAGGAGTGAATTGTATAGGGGTGAATACTGACTATTCATACCCTATTAATATTGACAATGATGAGACAAGAACAATAATCAGATTGACTAGATGCCACTCCTGGGTTAATTATCATTTTGCTTGCACCATCAACATGATATTTCTATTTCTTGCTAGATTCCTCTCCATAAAATAATAGAGATCTATGCATTAGTAAAATTTGATATATGCTTTCAGTAAACTCTCTGTTTTTTTCCCCTACTAATAAAACATGCAAAATGGTGCAGTCCAACAACGAGAAGAGCTCCCGTAAAAGTGAAGAATAAACTATTCAGATTCGTTATTATCTGGTTAAAATAGTAGTTTTTGCTAGTCATTAGAAAGAGATTTGAACGTGCAAGAACTCAATTAGTTTCGAAATCAGGTTACATGTTACACCACACCACCCACAAATGCGCGCCCGCGCGCGCACACAGAGGCGAGGTATCCTCCATATGAAATATTGATATAAATTTATCTTCATTAACAATGAAAGATAATATATTATCATAATTTCTGCATGCTAGGGTCAAGTTAGGATGGGTCCCGACATAGGACATATTACATTGTTGACATGTCAAAGGTGCATGTACAATGTAACTGAAAGTGAGATTGATAGATATGTTTGAAAACTATTTGATTTTCAAAAGTCTACTATGTTAAAGTCTAACTAAGAAAACTTGTTTGAAAACATTAATATTAGAAAATATCTAATTGAAAATGTATTTATTAACAATAATTCAAGTTTGCTCACATTAAAACTGATACCACCGCAGGATCTAAAAATTTTGTACAAAATTGAAAATTGAATTAAAACAAGAAACTACTTGTGAACACCACACCACCAATGATTTACCAAAAGTTCAAAAGATATTCATGAATTTGTAAGATAAAACTATATATTTGAAATCTTGATTAAAACAACATGCAAACTATGAATAGATGATGTCTTAATATCAAATTCCCTATTATTAACTAATATATAGGCAAAACACAATGTTAGTAAGCCTGAAGGATGGGTGATAAAGATGATGTTAGATCAACACCCAAGGTGCACAAAATGTACATGTGGACGGTGCAGAATTAATGAAGAACTCACTGTCAAGGTAGGATGAGTCAGACGAGTAGGCCATATACATTGTTAATAAGTCAAAAAGATGAATGCAGTCACCTATAATAATAGTTACTAAAAATGCTTTGAAATTTAAGAAAGGTTTTCAAAAGCCAAACATCTCAAATCTAGAGAAGACAATTTGAAAACATAAAATTATTAAATACCTATCTGAAAAAAACATTTTAAAAAACATGCCCAATTCGAAACTATATGCACATTAAGATTAGAGTAGTTTGAGAGAAAATATTGCAAAATTTAGAAGTTTTGAGATTAAAAAGAATTAGTTGTAAACACAGGTATAATTTACCAAAATTTTAAAAGCTATTTCATGTTTTTGTAGATAAAACGAAACTTCTCAATAATTTTCATAAATACCAAATATGGAATGTACTATCACCAAAATAAAAAATGATGGGACTATGAGTAAATAGAATTTTGAAGTTGTAGGGGGGGGGGGGGGGGGAATTCACGTTTGCACGTTGATCAAGAACAATAGTCTTATTAGGTAATAGGCATTCCCGAAGTTCCTAAAGGGAAGAAAAATGAATGAAAATCAATCAAGAATATAACTGTGTGCAGGAGATCATGGGGGTACTAGCTTGTAGGTTGAAGATGTCCCCAGTATCAAGTTCCGATAATGACAAGAAGGCAATATGTATATTCAGTGGTGATAGACACAATTCAAAGACTCGGCCGAGTCGGAGACGAGTCGGCCGAGTCGTATCCGTCTCGGCCTGCTCCGAGACGAGTCCGAGTCTCGAGTCGATCGGCTCAACTCAGAGGAGACCGACTCGGCCGAGAACGGAGTTGACTCGGTTGACTCGGCCGATTCACGGCCGATTCACGGCCGAGTCGACTGAGTCGACTACGATTCTCAGTCGAGTCGGCTCGAAACGTATATTCACCCATGACGAACGGGTATAAAGAAAAAAAAAGAAAAGAAAAAACTTACCTCTCGCTCAGATCTAAAGATCGCCGCCGCTGCCCGATCGTCGTCGCTCAGATCTGGACTCCGCAGCCGCCCGATCGTCGTCGGCCGCTCCTCCCCAGCCCCAGGTGATGTTCCTCCCTCTCCCTCCCTTTGTTTCTCTCTCCCCTTCCTTCTCTCACCCGCTCTTTATCTCTCCCCTATTTCCATCTCCCGTCTCTCTCTGTCTCTTTCCCTCCCCCTCCCTATGTTTCTCTCCCCCTTCTCTCCCCCGCTCTCTTTCTCTCCCTTTCCATCTCTCATCTCTCTCTTTCCCCTCTCCCTCCCTCTCTCTCCTTGTTTCTGATCTCTCCCCCTTCCACCTCTGAGGTATAAGAGAAGCAGATGATGGTGGTGGTGAAGATGTGAGGGTTTTATACAATTCTAGCAGTGATGATGGTGATGATAATGATGACAGTGATAGCGTTGATGGCAGTGGTGGTGGTGGTGATGATGACAATAATGAGGGCAACAATAGTACTGATGGAGGAACTTATAGTCTTGAAGGTCATATGCAAATGTTGAGTTTGACATCAGGCCAACATTATAGTGTGACATATGTCCATGACTACTGACCACAACTTGAGAGATCTACGAGCACTAGTATCGGTTTATCTACTTACCGCAGAGATGATTATGATGATGATTTTGTGTCTCATCGCAATTCAATGTGAAAATAACTAAATTAGCATGTATTTATGAATGTAGTTTGTACAATTTACTATATTGTGCATGTATTTTGATATGCTCCTACCGACAACGCGTGTATTTATGCTTTGGCTTTATGTCTAGTGTGCTACGTGATATGTTTTGGACATGTGATATAAGAATGTGGATGTCTACATTTTTTAAAGATTTGTAGTGATTTTTTCAAAAAAATTTGAGCTTTCTATGTAGTATTTTGCGCGTATCGCCCGAGACCGATCCGAGTCGTCGAGACCGATCCGTCTCAGTGCCTGCCGAGTCGGCGGTCGAGACCGCGACTTTGAACCATGGTGATAGATGCTGGCATTTCGTCAAAACTTCAAGAGCATGTGATTTATGGCAGTCGAATCAGCATCAAGATTGGGGATCAAAAATAAGTAGGAGACATGCATTCTTCTCGGAAAGTCTAAAAGGCATCAATTGGGATATTGAATCAAGACTCAAGGGGCATATAACATTAAGTATGGGCTAAATTGAAGATGTGTTTGTGGCAAGTTTCCCCTGATTAATGATAAGTAGGCAATGCACAATGTCAGTAAGACTAATGAGAGACTATAATATCAGATCAAAGTCTAAGGTGCACACGCTGCGTCGTGATAGAAGAATTAATGAAGCCCTTGGTGTCAAGTTAGAATGAGCATCGATAGGTAGGCCATATAGGTCGACTATAAGTATAGCAAGATGTAAGTTGACACAAAAAGCAATAGTTGATAACAAATGTTTAAGTTTTTGAATCTGTCAAAATGTCAAACTTTTTAGAAAACTATTCAAGAATCAGTAAACTAGAAAATATCTATTTGAAAAAGCATTTCAAAAAGTATGCCTGATAAAGAACTAAAAATACTTTAAGATTTGGGGGAAAAAAGTCACAAAATTTTAGAATTTTGAAATTAAGAGAAACTAGCTGAAAACAATGGTTATGATTCCACACAGTTTTAAAAGATATTTCAGAGTGCTATAGACAAATAGATATTTTCAATAATTCTAGTTAAACCCACATAGATTTTTATTATCAATGAACTTAAAAGTGAAAAGATTGATTTTCATATCGAATCAAGACTAGCATTGCGGAAGGCATATCACGAGAGAGTAAGTTACTGATGTCCTTAGTATCAAGTTCCATTTGAGTAACGGTAAGAAGGCAATATCATTTTCTCTGAGTAAGTTACTCATGTCCTCAGTATCAGTTCCATTAAGGGTATGAAGGCAATATCATTTTATCTAGATGATAGATGTTTGTACTCGATTGGAAGTGCTGGAAGCATATACGAGTACGAGCGGAATAAATAGAACAATCAACATCAAATGCGCATGAATGAAAACCCTCAAGAAGTCTGAATTGTATGCATGGTGATAATGAACCAAGATTGCAAAGACATAGCATAGTGATAGTGAACCAAGATTCAAAGTACATATCATTATTATGAATAGATGATGTCGGATATCTCCCATCAAGTTCCATGATTAATGACAAGCATGCAACACACATTGTTAGTAAGCAAAAGGGCTAGATGATGACACAAGTCAGTGTCTAATGTACCTGTGATGTACTCGTGACAAAGCAGAAGAAAGCCTTTAGTGACAAGTTGGACGATTAGCAATAGGAAGGCCATATACATGTAACGAGTCCAAAATGATGTATGCAGTCACCGAAAGTAATAGTAGATAGAAGAAATGTTATGAAAGATATGAAAGATTTTAAAAATAAAAGATATTAATGAAAAGTTTTAAATATACTATTTAAAAGCATTAATATTTGGAATTACCTATTTGAGAAAACAGTATAAAAAGTGCGTAATTAAAAAAGTATGATAAAATTAAATAGTTTTAGAGAAAATCGGCAAACATTAGAATTTTGAAATTAAAATATATAGCCATAAAAACCGCCTATGGTTGCCAAAATTAAGTTAATTCAGACGTACGTGTACAAGGATAACAGAAATTAAACAACGCGTTGAAGTTATAGAGAGCATTTTTGTACTTCTCAACATAGTAAACCTCTGCCTAAATAGATGTTTGAGGATACTAAATCAAGATTGAACTTTATGAGGCTGATCCTGAGTAAGTTGTAAGCAGTGTAAAATTCTTATAAGTAATGATATGCATCATCATCAGTAGGTGATAGACGATGAAATTAGATCAACATTTTAAGAGCATGTAATTTATCCTCGTGACGATGGAGTTAATAGAAATCTTCTCATCAAGTTCAAATGTAGAGCAAATATGATGTATGCATTCTACACAAGTCTAAAAGGTGTGGACAGTGATATTGAATCAAGATTGAAGGTACATATTGCAAAACTACAATTAATGATCAGTAGGCAATATGCGTTGTCAACAGGTCGAAAGAGATAGAAGATGGTAACAGATCAAGGTATACGATGCCGAACTCATGATAGAGTAGACTGATGGAGCCCTCCTGTGTCAGGTTGGGATGAGTAGTGTAAATTGGGCCATGTGTTGTAAATAACTTTAGAAAGATGTAAGTTGTCAATGAAATAATAGTTGATTGAAATTTTGTAGAAAACTAATAAGGTTTCTGAAAGTAAAAGAATGTCAAATTTTGAGAAAAACTATTCAAAGGCATTAAAATTAGGTTTGGAAAAGCTTTTATAAAACTGTGTTCAATAAAAACTATAAGTACTTAAGATTTAATAGTTTGAGAAAAATATCTGAGAAAAAAAGGAATTTTGAAAATTAAATCAACAAGAAAAACTCATGATTTCACAATATTTTAAAAGCTTCTTTAGAGTTCTATAGATAAACAGATATGTTTCAAAAGAATTTTTTATTAGATCTGCATGTGGATTGCTACCATTGAAACTTCAAGTGCAGAAGGAAATTTTGCTGCATAATCAAAACAAAAAGTGCAAAAGGCATATCATGAGTACCCTCAATAAGAAATGATAAGAACACAATATTATTGTCAGTAAATGATGATGATGGCTCTGGATCAATTTTCTAAGAGCATGTAATATATACGAGTGGGAGTTGATTAAAATTGAACTCTCAACATCAAGTTTGGTTGATCAAAACAAGAGAGATGCATTTTTTTTCAATAAGCCTAAAAATATATGCATGGAAATACTAGGGGGGCAGATGATGTACTACTGACAGAATAGGATTAGGCCCCTCTAGGTCATGGTGGAATGAGCACTGAAGCACTGATACATATGGAATATATGCATTTTGTCAATAAGCCCAAAAAGTATGTTGTCACCAAAATAATAGTTGATATAAAATATTTTAAAAGCTAATAAGGTTTTGGAAAGAATAAAATGCTAGATAGTGAGAATGCTATTCGAGAACATTAAATTACAAAATATCTATTTGACAAGGCATTTCATAAGATACTCTATAAAAACTATTTACTTTACAATTTAATAGTTTGAGAAAATTTTCAAAAAATTTAGAACTATGAAAGTAAAAGAAACTATGTCAACGTAGCTCTACTGATCTCCCAAAATTGCAAAAGACATTCCAAAGATTATTAGATAAACATACATATATATTTTTTTACATTTCTATAAAAATAAAAAAAAAATCTACATATGGACTTTATCAACAATGAAGCTAAAAGCACACGAGGTGATTTTGATACCGAAAGTGCATGTGACACGTCATGAGGGAGTAAATTGTGATGTGGGCATCAAATCATCATGAATAATATAAGAAGTCAATATCATTTGCAGTACGCAAGAGATGATCACATTGGGTAAATTTTATAAGAGCTTGTGAGTAATCCAAATCCAAGTGGGAAAAGAATTAATGAAACTCTTGGCATCAAATTGAATGAATAACAAGCAGGCTGTATGCATTCTACATAAGTTTAAAATGTATGGTCTGAAACATATGCACGGTGGTACTGAAACGATATTAAGGGCCTGTTTGGTTAAGGGTGGAAGTGAGAAAGTGAGGAATTGAGGAAGTAGTAATAATTTTCTTTGGAACTTGGGAATTTGTTAGTAAGTTTTCTGGTGTTTGGATGTTGTTGGGAAGTGTGGTTTGAAAAATGTTTTGTCTTTTCCGGTGTTTGGATGGTACTGTGAAAATAGAAGAGGAAAAGTTGACCACAAAACTGACCGTAAAATAATATTAAAATAAAAATTAATTAAGAAAAATAAAAAATGAACTGTAATTAGAATGCAAGTGAGATTTACATGATCAAAAAATTAACTGTCTTGTGCTGCAACTTATTACAAATGAGATTTACATGACCACAAAATTAACTGTAGCACTCTGGAAGTGAGGAAATGATTGTGTAAAAGAGAAAAGAGAAAAGGAAAAGGGGTTTTCTTATTTTCCTTTTCCGGTATTTGGATAGATAGGGAAGTGAGCAATTATACTTCCCTATTTCCTTACTTCCGCCCACTTCCTTGCAACCAAACAGCCCCTAAGTCGCATATAGCATGAGTCTAATTGATGATGTCTTTGTCCCGTGATTAATAATCAGTAGGAAATATGAGTTGTCGGTAAGCCTAAATCCTAAAGAGACAGGTGATGATATCAATTCATAGTATAAGGTGAATGTGATGTACCTTAGAGTAGAATTGATTAAGCCTTTGATGTTAAACCGGCCTGACCGCTCATACGTAAGCCGTGTACATTTTCTAGTTCAAGATGGATGTTGTCACCTAAATTAATAATTGATAGAGAATATTTATAAAGCTAATCAGGTTTTCAAAAGTTTAAAAAATGTCAAATTTTGAGAAAACTATTCAAAAAACATTAAATAGGAAATATTAATTTGGAAAAGCATTTCAAAAAGTATGCTCATATAAACTATAAGTACTTTAACAGATTTAAGGTTAGATATAAATTCTGAAAATTTAATAACTATGAGAATAAAAAGAAACTAGCAGAAAAGAACACTTATGGTCTCACAAAATTTTTATAGATAAACAAATATTTTTTTTCTATACTTGTATAAGATGTGCATATGAACATGACTATCGCGAACCTAAAAGTACACTAAGTAATTTGATACCAACTAAAGACTAGAAGTGCATGAGAATAACCGAATGGGAGTAAATCAATGATGTCCTCGGTATCAAGTCCCAATAGATAATGATAAGAAGGTAATATCATAGTCCATACATGATAGGTGATGGTACTGGATCAATTTTTCGAAAGGATGTCATCTACCTGAGTGGGAGTAGAATTTTGATGAAACTCCCAACAAATTTGGATGAATAAAATTCTCAATTATTTAAGAAGTAGCAGGAAATATTGCATGTTGTTTGAAGGCACATATAAAGCATGACTACGAACAGAATAGATGATGCCTCAATATCAAATTTCAAATGATTAGTGACAAGAAGGAAAAATATGATATATGTTGGGATGAATATCAACATGTGGGTCATACTTGTTGTTTATAAGTCTAAAAAGATTCTGATGAGGACATCATGCCGCTCAGGGGCAGATTCGATTGAGTATACTTCAGGAAGCGACGCACTGGAGTTCTTTGGCTTTAGATTGGACTTGTTTCAGCCTTATTTGTAGTAGATATTTTACCTTTATTTGTGTTCTTTTGTGGACGTTTAGTACATCGGTTATTTCCCAGTAGTCCTCTTTGTAAAGCCTATATAAAGGCCCCATAGACTATTGTATTGGATTAATTGAATGATTAAAATTTTCTCAAATTATCTGGCTTAATTCTTGAGTTTATTTGCTTTTGAGTTTTAGCGTGAGAAGCCCGTGTAAGGGGTGGAAACCCAAAATCTTATCCTGTTCTCAAATTTAAATTTTGGTTACGATTTGAAGGTGATTGCGATCAAGGTTGGTATTACATCATTTTTGGTATCAGAGCCCTGGTTTTCAATCCCCTTCAAAATTTTCTTTTTCCAAATTTTTCTTCCAGTCCCCAAACCCTAGATCTATATTCCAGATCCATTCAAAATAATATATATATATATATATATATATATAGTGAAAATTCCGTCAACAAAATCCTCTGAAAATTCAAATCTCAACTGTTCATCTTCTTTTTAATCTACATCTCATCTGCAAATTAACCTATTTTCATCAACATCCACGCCCACTGCCGCCACCATCGTGCGCTCCCGTCGCCGTCATCAAACTTTCAACGTCTTCCTCCATTGAAGACCTCTTCCGCCCTCCCTCCCTCACCGCCATCGTCCAACGCCATCGACAAGACCATCTTCAGCCTCCAATCAAAAGCAGCAACATCACCACTCACCGCCGCCCCTTCCTCTACCACCTTCCATCATCATCGCCACCAAGATCAGCATCATCATCATTGAGCCCTCGCCGACGCTGATCAGAGCTGATCGGAGCGAATAGGGTTGGATCAGAGGAGACGGTTCAGATCCGGGTCGTCTCCCTTGTTGCCGACCAATCCTCAACGTAACAGAGGCACGTCGCTGGTCAGATCGTCCCCTCCGTCCATCGTCATCTAGACCCATCGCCGACGAAGCTCCCCCAAAGCGATTATGGTTCGTCTTCAACCTCGCCGGCGCTTCCAGGGTTTCCCCGGCACTTCTAGAACCTTCAGACTCTTGACGTTGTCGTCAACGGAGAGGATCCAGCCTCGATCAGAGCTCCACACCTTCCACCGCCAGCATCAATACCTCATCGCCGCCATCTCGGTCCGCCGCCTTCATTTTCAATCCTTCTGCCCTAGCTGCGAGCTCGGAGGGGAAGTGGACTCAGGTGGTTTCCTTTTAAGGGGACTAAGTGATTGGGGTCGGATCCTTTGCAAAACACTCGAACCCGACCCGAACCCGACCTTCACTCCGCTCCAAACTGAACCGATCAACCCTGGTTTAGTCCAGGTCTGGTTCAACTAGAATCCAGACCAGACCACACCCGAGTTGACTCGTACCCGGTTCAGACCAAGTCTGGTTCAAATACAGTTCAGACCTAATTCAGTTCAGTGGCAGACCATATCTTCCAGAGGTCGTTCAGGGCTCGTTTCAAGTCCAAATCGATCCGTTTTTGAGGCAGTGGATTCGTGACGACCAGTACTACGCGCCTACAGCAGTCTCGTTCAGGTTTGAGTTACGGTCGCCTCCCCAGGTAACTTTGAATATTCTGTCAGTTATTCCTGCCACTTAATTAAAATAGCTAGCCTTTCCAATCTGTCGCAAGGTAGAATTCATTGACTGTTGCCCACTAAATGAGTTGTGTGATTCTGACCTTGAGTGGTAACCCGACTTAATATTAATTGTGCAACTTAACTAATTTGAATTTGTGATCACTTGATTTATCTTGAAGTTAACTGCATCAGCACGTGTCTTTATCACTGTCTCCACATTACAATTTTCTTAATCACGTGTTAATCTAAGTAGCTTAAAATTGGTATTATCTTTCATCACTCTAATCTCTGACTCCTCTTGCATAACATACATATCAATTTTAGGACAGCTCGCATTTAGGGTCAGTTAGGATCTTGCATGCCTACTAGAAGTGGTAAAACTTTTTCTGTAGGAGAAACTTCGGAACCAATGGACCCTAGCATTCATGATACTCTTAACACAATCCTACACAAGATAGAAAACATGGACAGACAACTACAAGAAGTTAGGGATCAGGTTAATGTCAATTGTAGGGATCTAGCAACCCGAATTGGTAGGCGAGAAACTAATAGGAGAAGAATCAGAGAGGATGAAAGTTCTCGAAATGACAGCAGGTCTCCCAGGCGTGAGCAAGGCCCACCTTACCAAACAACTGACACCGATGCCCAATACATCAGGAGCGTTAAAGTCGATGCTCCTTCCTTCGACGGGCGCTTAGACCCTCAAGTTTATATAGATTGGCAGTTGGCTATGGACCGATATTTTCGTTGGCATGACATGTCTGAGTCAAGGAAGGTTCGATTGGCCGTAATGAAACTAACGGGACAAGCTGGGCAATATTGGAAAAACCTAGAGAGGATGATGAGGTACAGAAGGGAAGACCCCGTGGACACTTGGGAAAGCATGAAAGAGAAGCTTATGATGAAGTATGTTCCACCATCATTCAGGCAGCAATTATTAGACAAATGGAATCGATGGACCCAGGGGAACAAATCAGACACTGATTACATTGCTCAATTTGATGAATATTTGAATCGGTGTGGAGCTATCGAGTTAGAATCTCCCGAACAGACCCTATCTAGGTTCAGGTCCGGTCTTAGGGATGATTATCGCCGAGAGCTCGTTGCTCGAGGCATCACGACTCTCGAACAGGCATATCAGCTAGTCACCGACTTAGATGAGTCTAGAGGATCCTATTTTAACCGAAATAACTTTAAGGATAACTCTAGAACCACCACTACTAGCCAGTCAAGCTTCAACCGAACTCTTCCTACCCCAAGTAAACCTGCCTCCAGTTCCTCTAGCGTCAAACCAGCAGGTCCGTCTGGTGCAAAGCCCTTTACATTCAAAAAGAGAACGGTAAGTGAACTAGGAAAAGTCAACCCTAGAACCCAATGCTACAGGTGTCAAGGGTATGGTCACCTTGCCAGCCAGTGCCCGAGTCAAACTAAAACCCTCCTTGTAGAAGTTCCCATTGAAGATATCGAAGGAGAGGATGATGGAGAAGAGGTTGTGCACCAAGAAGATAACTCAGATGTCTCTGTCGAAGAGTATGAATTTAATGGGTGCATCAGAACTGTGAAAATGACGAGCTTACCACCTAGTGTAGCTCGCACCCAATTAGGACTGGTTAGATGTACTTTAACCCAGCCTGAACCACTCAACGACTGGAGAAGGACTGCCATATTTCAAACTTGCACAAAAATTGACAATAATAACTGCAAGGTAATTGTGGATAGTGGCAGCTGCATCAACGCTGTTGCGTCAAAGTTAATCACCACCTTGGGGATGAGACCGGTGAAGCATCCAAACCCCTACAAGGTTACATGGATCGACGCTACATCCATAGATGTTCAGGAGATGTCAAATTCCCATCCAGTTTGCTACATACACAGATAATGTGTGGTGTGATATACTCCCCATGAATGTAGGTCATATCATTTTGGGTCGACCTTGGTTATTTGACTTAGACGTGACCATACATGGACGTACCAACCAGTGTTCGTTCGTCCATAACGGAAAAAAGGTGAAGATTATGCCAAATCAACCGAACACCAACCCGAGAAAAAGAGGCTGACAAAGGGAAAGACAAAGTGGACGTTATAAATCCTAAGAAAAAAGGTGATAAGGGCAAAGGCAAAATGGAAATGAATTTGATTAGCCACGATCAAATTGAAAAGAGCTTGCATGAAGGTTCTACTTGTTATGCTCTCGTGGCTCGAGAGACTAACCGGGATATTGAGGAGCAGATTCCTGAGCACATTAAACCAATTCTGGAGGAGTTTTTTGAAACCCTCCCACAGGATCTACCAGGTGAGTTGCCCCCTATGCGAGACATTCAACATGCTATTGACTTAGTCCCAGGAGCAACTTTACCAAATTTGCCCCCACTATCGAATAAACCTAACTGAACATGCGGAATTACAACGGCAAGTAGAAGAGTTACTCGACAAGAGGTTCATCAAAGAGAGCTTGAGCCCATGTGCGGTTCCCGCACTTTTGGCGCCAAAGAAGGATGGTACATAGCGTATGTGTGTGGATAGTCATGCAATCAATAAAATTACCGTCAAGTACTGTTTTCCCATTCCTCGTCTTGATGATATGCTGGATCTGATGTCAGGTGCCACAGTCTTCTCCAAAATTGATCTTAAGAGCGGGTACCATCAAATTAGAATCCGACCAGGGGATGAATGAAAAACCGCATTTAAAACTAAAGACGGTTTATATGAATGATTGGTTATGCCCTTTGGATTGTCCAATGCTCCTACCACCTTCATGAGAGTAATGACCCAATTGTTTCGACCGTTTATCGGTAAATTCGTGGTGGTCTATTTTGATGACATTCTGATTTACAGTCAAACCCAGGAGCAACATGTGGGACATCTGAGGCAAGTCCTCTGCACACTCCAGGCTGAGAAGTTTTATGCAAATCCAAAAAAGTGTGCTTTCTGTATAGACAGGGTTATCTTCCTTGGATTTGTGGTTTCCTCCGAAGGGGTTTCCGCGGACCCTGAAAAGGTGAAGGCAATAACCGAGTGGCCACAGCCCCGAACGATTAGGGAAGTCAGAAGCTTTCACGGGTTAGCCACTTTCTACCGTCGGTTCATAAAGAATTTTAGTGCTATTACGGCACCTATAACCGACTGTTTAAAGAGTGAGGTGTTCCAGTGGACTCCTGCTGCCTCCAAAGCTTTCACTGAAATAAAGAGAATGATGACGGAAGCTCCCGTAATGCGTCTCCTGACTTTTCAAAAGCTTTTGAAGTAACTTGTGACGCATCGGGACTGGCAATAGATAGTGTACTAAGTCAGGAAAGTCACCCGGTTGCTTACTTTAGCGAAAAACTAAATGATGCCCAGCAACGCTACTCCACCTATGACAAGGAATTTTATGCGGTTATACAGGCTTTGCGCTACTGGAGACATTATCTGTTACCGCAGGAATTTGTGTTGTATTCAGATCATGAAGCGCTCAGGTATCTCAACTCTTAGAAGAGACTGAATGCGAGACATAGCAAATGGGTGGAGTTCCTGCAGGATTACACCTTTGTTCTCAAACACAAAGCAGGCATCGAGAATAAGGTCACTGATGCGCTGAGTCGACGTGTCACGATCATGGTGGCAATGAGCACAGAAGTGGTGGGATTCGAGAAGTTAAGAGAGGAGCATGATTCATGTCCCGATTTTGGGAAAATTTATGCCACGTTACGAGACGGCCCTGTTCGTTAGATGTACAGTTTTCTCCTTCAAGACGGTTATCTATTCAGATTCTGTAAGTTGTGTATTCCCCGTACGTCCCTCAGGGATTTTCTATCTTGGGCAATACATGCTGGAGGTCTGGCGGGACACTTCGGTCAGAACAAGACAATTGAGGCCGTTGAACACCGATTCTACTGGCCGAGTCTGAAAAGAGGTCTCTAAAATAGTTAGCCAATGTCGCACGTTCCAAGACCTCAGACGCGTCTCGAGTAGCTGTTTTATTCTTTGATAATATCGTCAAGTTACACGGGATACCTAAAACTATGGTGTCCGATAGGGATGTTAAGTTTGTTAGCTACTTCTGGAAAACACTTTGGCATAAGATGGGCAACAAACTGAAATTCTCAACAGCCTTTCATCCGCAGACAGATGGCCAAACAGAGGTAGTAAACAGAACACTGGGAAATCTCCTTAGGTGTCTAGTTGGAGAAAATTTGAAAACTTGGGATCTCATTTTGCCTATGGCTGAATTTGCATATAATGGATCTGTCAATAGGATTACGGGTCTCAGTCCTTTTGAAATAGTAAACGGTTTTAAGCCCAGGCAACCAGTTGACTTAATTCCCATGGCTCATCATCATTCTAGGGTATCAGACTCCGCATCAGCATTTGCATCTCATATCCGTGCATTACATGAGGAGATCAGAGAAAAGATAATGAAAAATAATACAGATTATAAAGCTTCTGCAGATCTACATCGCCGATTAAGAACTTTTAATGTCGGAGATTATGTGATGGTCCGCATGCGACCCGAACGGTTTCCACCAGGAACCGTGAAGAAATTACACGCGCGGAGCGCAGGGCCATTCAAGATTATCAAAAAAATCAATTCAAATGCTTATGTGGTGGATCTCCCACCTGACTTTGGCATCAGTTGCACTTTTAATGTTGAGGATTTGGTTCCATATCGAGGTACTTTTGATACCCCTTCTGACCCATGCATGGATGAGCCAAGCCAAGACCTTCTTTCTGAGAGCCCCCACTACCTCCACTTCCCCCTAAAATGTTCTATGCAACAGAAAATATAGATTCTATCTTGGATGATCAGATTATCTCTACTAGAGATGGAGGGACGCGACGCTATCTCATTAAGTGGACGGGAAAACCTGATTCAGAAAATTCTTGGATTACCGAGGAAGACCTCCAGCATCTTGATCCTGATCGACTGGAGCGCTATCATAGCCAGCAGCAGTTCTGTTCCCCACACTCGACAGGGTCGAGTCCTTTCCACCCGGGGGGAATTGATGAGGACATCATGCCGCTTAGGGGCAGATTCGATCGAGTATACTTCAGGAAGCGACGCACTGGTGTTCTTTGGCTTTAGATTGGACTTGTTTCAGCCTTATTTGTAGTAGATGTTTTAGCTTTATTTGTGTTCTTTTGTGGACGTTTAGTACCACATCGGTTATTTCCCAGTAGTCCTCTTTTGTAAAGACTATATAAAGGTCCCATAGACTATTGTATTGGATTAATTGAATGATTAAAATTTCCTCAAATTATCTGGCTTAATTCTTGAGTTTATTTGCTCTTGAGTTTTGGGGTGAGAAGCCCGTGTAAGGGGTGGAAACCTAAAATCTTATCCTGTTCTCAAATTTAAATTTTGGTTACAATTTGAAGGTGATTGCGATCCAGGTTGGTATTACATCAGATTCATGTTCTCAGATAAAGTAATAGTTGATACATAGTTCTGAAAGTATAAGAATTTCATATTTCGAGAAAACTAATCAGGAAAAATTTTTAGCAAATACCATGTTCAAAAAGCATTTCAAACCATATGCTCAACAAAAACTATGGGTGGTTTAAGACTTATTATTCTGAGAGAAAAAATCTGAAATTTTAGTACTTTAAAAATAAAGAAACTAGCTAAAAGCAGCATTATGAACTGGGAAAAATGAAAGGAAAAAAAACTACTTGAAAGCAACACTAACGGAAAAATATCTCTTTTTTAGAATTTTAATAAGATCCACACTAGACATTACGAACATTGAACCTCAAAGTGCACAAGGTAATGTTGATAGAGAATCAAGATTAAAAGCGTGAAAGGGCAAATCATGAGATAGTAATTTGATAATGTCCTCAGTATCAAGTCCCAATGAGTAATGATAGAAAGCAATGTTACTGTCAGTTTATAGGAAAGCAATGTCATTGTCAGTAGATGATAGATAATGGTCGTATTTCAATATTATGTATACGAACCGGAGGAGAAGTAAAATTAATGGAATTCTCCAGATCAAGTTTGATGAATAGAAACAAGATATATGCATTGTCAATAAGTCAAATTTTGCACAATGAAACTGTACCAAGATTGAAGGCACATGCACGACTGTAAATGGATGATGTCTGCTCATCAAGTTTCCAATGGTTAATAACTAGGCAATATATTCTGAGGGGCACATGATGTACACAAGTCGGGGTAGAATTGATGAAACCGTAGGGGTCAAGTTGGAATGAGTATTGATACGTGGGCTATGTATGTGTTTGAAATATGTCTTGCCAACAAAAGTAAATAGTTATATAAGCTAATAAGGTCATGAAAGTATTAAAAAAAATGAAAATTTAAGGAAAATATCAAAATATTTATTAGGACATCACTTTGAGCAAAAGTATGCTCAATAGAAACTAAAGATATCTTAATATTTAATAGTATGAGAAAACTTTGGAAATTTTGAAAGTAAAAGGAGGGTGAAAACAATGCTTATGGTTTTCCAAAAACACTAAAAAAAAGATGTGTGTGTGTGTGTGTGTGTAAAATTCAAAAAGAATACTTAATAAAAATGCTTTGAAAATACTCTGGCAAAATATGGTTTAAAATGTTATAAAATGTCCAATTTTTTAAATAAAAACTATTCGACAATATTGAAGTTTAGGATATTGGTTTGAAAAAGAATTTCAAAGGTGTGAGAAGAAGCTATAAGAACATTGAAGATATAAAAATTTTGAAACAAAACTTTACTAATAAAAACTGTACATAGATCTAAAAAGATTTCAAAATTTGTGCTTAAAATAATTATAATTACTGTAAGGCTAATAAAATTACCAAAAATAAGGTTTCAAAATTTTTATTTCAGATTTTGAGAAAACTATATGAAACCAGTAAAGTTTAGAAATACAAAACTGAAAGAACCTACAAAAAGCATGATTGATAAACTATAAGTACTTTGAAAGTATAAAAACTAGAAAAAGTATTTCACAAATATAAACCATATGTAAATCTCAAATACAATTTCAAAAACTATACTCAATAATAACTATATGTACTTTTTAAAGCAAACAAGGTTTTCCAAACTATAAACAGCCATATTTTGGATAACTATATGAAAAAAAATTCAAAAATATGCTTACTGAAAGCTATAAGCACGTCAAGATTTAATAGTTTGTCGACATGTCTAAAAATGTTTGCAACAAGTTTAAAGATATATGCATGACAAAGTAGATGGACAACATTTTGAAAGCTAATAAAGTTTTCAAAAGTAGAAATATGTGAAACTTTGGCAAACTATTCAAAAACATTAAAAAGTTTAAAAAAATAAATCAGAAAAAAGAATTTCATTCTTGAAAAATACACAAGTTCTATAAGATAGAATTTTCAAGACAAGCATAAATTTTTTAAAGTCTATAGACATGTATGTTCTCATTTTAAGTAATAATTAACAAAAAAAAAATTTGAAAGCTAAATATGATTTTGAAAATTAAAAATCTTTAACTTTTGAAAAAAATTATACCAGAACAATAAAACTAACAGATATTGGTGGAAAAAATGCTTCCTGAGAACTATAAGGACATTGAAAATATAAAAATTCAAATGCTTTATAAATAAAAACAGTAAGCAAATCTGAAAAAAATTAAAAAGTATGATTAACAAAAATATAAATACTTTTTAAAGCTAACAAGATTATAAAAAATAAGGCCGTAAAAAGTATTAAAAAAATCTAAATTTTGAGAAAACAATTTGTAGAAATTAAAGTTTAGAAATAAAAATCTAAATAAGAATTCCAAAAGGTATGCTTAATAACTAAATACTTCAAAATTATAAAAAATAAGAAAAGTAATTTTACAAATAAAAACTATAAGAAAATAGAATTTGCACAATAATAAAAAACTATATGTACCTTTTAAAGAAAACAAGGATTTCCAAAGTATAAAAAAGTCATTACGTCTCTCAACTATAAAAAAGTAAAAAAAAAATTGAAAAACTATTTCAAAATAATGGAGTGAAATTATATAAATTTGAAAAAGAAGTTTAGAAAAATATGCTTAATGAAACTAAAATAAACCTAAGATTTAATACTTTGTTGATAAATCAAAAATATTTTCAATAAATCTAAAAGCTATAGGTTTTGCTCTGCAGTAAAAGTTCTCTGAAAATATTTAGAAAGCTAATATGGTTTTGATAAGTATAATAATGTCAAAGTTTAGAAAAAATATTCTAGAACATTAATGTTAAAAAATCTGAATCAAGAAATTTCCTAAATGTATACTTAGTAAAAATAATAAAGGCTCTGAAAGCACAAAATTTTAAAATTATTATACCAATAAAACTACAAGTAAATTCATAAAAAAAAATTAAAAAGTATGCTTATTTTTATGCACCTTTTAAGAGCAATAACATTTTCAAAAAATATTTAAAAACTAAGTACATCTTTAATGGTTTAACACTAATAATCTTAAATACTTATATTTTTCTCAAATTTTGGATTTTATATCTTTTGAAATCTTATTTTCAAAAACCCTATTACTTATAAAAAGCACATATAGTTTTAATAAGCATACTTCGAAAGTATACTTTGACTTAATATAAAAATCTAAGTGTCAAAAGTATAAAAATTTGAAAGAGTTATTAACTCATAAAAACTGAAAGCAAATTTGAAAAAAGAAATTCCAAAAGAGTAGGCTTGTTACAAACTATAAGTACCATATAAAGCAAACAAGGTTTTCGAAAGTATAAGCAACTCATACTTAGATACAAATATTCAAAAAGTGTTAAAATCAAGATATATAAATCTGAAAAAGAATTTATAAGTCTGAAAAAGAATTTTAAAAGTCTGCTAAGAAAACCTATAAGTACTTTTGGTTATTAGTACTTTTTGATTTAATCATTTACTGATTCAGTAAGTTGACATCTAAGTCCACATACAATGTAATAACTGATAGATAGCCCTAAAAGGTTGTACACATTTAGATCCAAAAAAATGCATGTTGCCATCCAAAGTAATAATTAATAGAAAATAATTTGGAAGTTAATAAGATTTTCAAAAGTAATAAAATGTCAAATTTTGAGAAACTATTCGAAAACATTAAAAAGTTAAGAAATAAAAATTTTAAAAGAAATTCAAAATATATGCTTCAAAAAATTTATAAATAGTTTAAGATTAAATAGTTTGTCAACAAGCCTAAAAAGATTTTGAGAATGTCCAGAAAGATATATGTTGTTACCTAAAACAAAAGGTAACTAAAAAGTTTCCAAGTTCCGATAAAACTATTCGACAACAATAAAATTTAAGAAATATTCATTGAAAAGAATTTCACAAAAATGCGTTATAAAAACTATACAATATTTGACAAAATAAAAATTTGAAACAATACTTTACCAAAATAATTGAGTAAATCTAAATAAATCAAAAGCAATGCTTAATAAACTATAACTTATTTTAAAAATTAATATATTACTTATTTTAAAATTAATATTTTTCAAATTTTGAGAAAGAAGTTTTAAAACATTTAAGTTTCAAATAAAATTTGAAAGGAAAAAAATCAAAATGTTACTTAATAAATTGTAAGTACTTCAAAATTTAAAAAATGTGTTATGTATTTTACAACTACAAACTGTATGTAAAGCTTAAAAAGATTTTCTAGGTATCAAGTCCCAATAGATAATGATAAGAAGGTAATATCATATTCCGTACATGATAGATGATGGTACCGGATCAATTTTTCTAGAGGATGTCATCTACCTGAGTGGGAGTAGAATTTTGATGAAACTCCCAACGAATTTGGATGAATAAAACCAAGATATGCATTCTCAATTATTTAAGAGGTAGCAGGAAATATTGCATGATGTATGAAAGCACATATAAAGCATGACTACAAATAAAATAGATGATGTCTCAATATCAAATTTCAAATGATTCGTGACGAGCAGGAAAAATATGATATATGTTGGGATGAATGCCGACATGTGGTCATACTTGTTGTTTATACGTCTAAAAAGGTTCATGTTCTCAGCTAAAATAATAGTTGATACAAAGTTCAGAAAGTATAAGAATTTCATATTTCAAGAAAACTATTCAGGAAAAAAATTTTAGGAAATATCATGTTGAAAAAGCATTCCAAAACATAGGCTCAGTATAGGAAGTTTAAGACTTAATATTCTGAGAAAAAAATCTGAAATGTTAGGACTTTAAAATAAAAGAAACTAGCTAAAAGCAGCACTTATGAACTGCGAGAAATGAAAAAAGCTACTTGAAAGCAACACTTAAAGAAAAATATCTCTTTCTTAGAAGTTTTATAAGATCTGCACTAGACAGTACAAACAATGAACCTCAAAGTGCACAAGGTAAGTTTGATAGAGAATCAAAAAGCGTGAAAAGGGCAAATCATGAGATAGTAATTTGATAATGTCCTCAGTATCAAGTCCCAATGAGTAATGATAGAAAGCAATGTTACTGTCAGTTGATAGGAAAGCAATGTCATTGTCAGTAAATGATAGATAATGAAGTATATCAATATTATGTATCCGAATTGGAGGAGAAGTAAAATTAATGGAATTCTCGAGATCAAGTTTGATGAATAGAACAAGATGTATGCATTGTCAGTAAGTCAAATTTGCACAATGAAACTGTGCCAAGATTGAAGGCACATGCACGACTGTAAATAGATGATGTCTGCTTATCAAGTTTCCAATGGTTAATAAAAACTAGGCAATATATTCTGAGGGGCACATGATGTACACAAGTCGGAGTACAATTGATGAGACCGTAGGTGTCAAGTTGGGATGAGTATTAATATGTGAGCTATGTATGTGTTTTGAGATATGTGTTACCAACGAAAGTAAATAGTTATATAAAAAATTGAAAGCTAATGAGGTCTTGAAAGTATAAAAAATGAAAATTTAAGGAAAATATCAAAATATTTATTAGGACATCACTTTGAGTAACCATTTCAAAAAGTATGCTCAATAAAAACTAAAGAAATGTACTTTTTAAAGCAAACAAGGTTTTCCAAACTATAAACAGTCATATTTGAATAACTGTTTGAAAAAAAATTCAAAAATATGCTTATTGAAAGCTATAAGCACGTCAAGATTTAATAGTTTGTTGACATGTCTAAAAATGTTTGCAATAAGTCTAAAAAGATATATGCATGTAAAAGTAGATCGACAATATTTTGAAAGCAAATAAGGTTTTCAATAGTAGAAATATGTCAAACTTAGGCAAACCATTCAAAAACATTAAAAGTTTATAAAAAATAAATCAGAAAAAAGAATTTCATGCTTGAAAAAAATATACAAGTTCTGTAAGATTGGATTATCAAGACAAGCCTAAATTTTTTTAAGTATATAGACATGTATGTTCTCATTTAAAGTAATAGTTAACAGAAATTATTTTCAAGGCTAAATATGATTATGAAAATTATAAATCTTCAACTTTTTAAAAAAAATTATACCAGAACAATAAAATTATAAAAAAAAGAGATAAGTATTTACAAGTATAAAATGAATGTAAAGCTTAAAAAGAATTTCTAAAAAGTATGCTTAATAAAAGTTATATGCATTTTTTTTAAAAAATAGAATATTTTTCAAAACTGTTAGGTTTTCAAAGAAACAAAAAAGTAAAATTTTAACAAAATATTAAAAAATTGAAATAATAAATTTGAAAAAGAATATAAAAAATATGCTAATAAAAACTATAAATATGTTAAGATTTAGTAGTTTGTCAATATGTATAAAAAAAATGCACATATTCATTTGATAAAAAATATTTTGAATGCCAATAAGGTTTTCAAAGGTATAAAATATTAAAATTTTGGGAAACTATATTTCAAAAACATGAAACATATGAATTATAAATTTGCCAAAGTAACTCAAAATGTATACTTGATAATGACTTCAAAAGCAGGAATGTTTCAAAAATTATTTTACAAATAAAAAATAAGTGACTTTGGGAAAAAAACTAAAATGAAGTTTATTAAAAAGTTACATGAACTTTTTCTAAGCAATAAGTCTTCTGAAAATAAGTTTTTTCAAAGTATAAAAATTCCAAATTTAGAGAAAACTTTTATTTAAGTAAAGAAAAATAAATCCGAAAAAGAGTTTCAGAACTTATTCTTAATATAACAATCTTTTAATAAAAACTAAAACAACATAAAAAATATAAAATTTTGACAAATTCTAAACTAATAAAACCTATAAGTAAATTTCAAAAAGAACTTCAATAACAAAGCATAATAAAACCCATACTACTCTCTTAAAATAAAAAGTATAAGAATTTCAAATTTTGAGAAAGCAATTTTAAAACAGTAAAGTTTAAAATACAACAACTAAGCCAGTTGTCCCAAGTATTTGGGGTAGGCTACATGAACTAAAAGAGAATTACGCCGGATCGGGCACATGGATCAGCATTCTCCACTCATTCATATCGAGCAATATGCATTCACTAAGATCTTTAGCCTCTATATCTTGTCGTATTACCTCCATCCATGTTTTCTTTGGTCTCTCCTGCGCTCTTTTAATTTGCCCTAATTTGTTACGCTTTACTCGTCGGACTGGCACATCTGTAAGTCTACGTCCCACATGACCAAATCATCGTAGGCAGTTTTCTCTCATCTTCTCTTCTATAGAGGTTACGCCTATCTTCGTACGAATATGCTCATTTCTCACCGTATCTCTCCTCGTGTTACCACACATCCAACAAAGCATGCGCATCTCTACTACACTGATCTTCTCGGCATGATACCTCTTTATAGCCCAACATTCTATGCGATATAACAAAGCTGGCCTAATAGCAGTCCGATAAAAAATTTCCTTCAGTCATAATGAAATATTATAATCACATAAAACTCCTGTTGCGCTCCTCCATTTCAACCGACTTGGATCCTATGGTTGACATCGCTATTGATCTCCCGATCCTTTTGAATAATATAACTCAAGTACTTAAAATGACTGCTCATCGGTATTTCTTGACCATCTAAAGTCATAACACAATAATCTCAGATTCCAAGTTTACTGAATTTACATTTCATATACTCTGTTTGACCCTACATAATCTAAAACCTCGAGATTCTAGAATTTGCCTCCATAACTCCAATTTTGCATTTACCCCAGCTCTCGTTTCATCGACTAGGACAATATCATCAGCAAATAGCATACACAATGATTTCTCATCCTGAATAGCTCTAGCAATCCATCACTATGGCAAATAAGAATGGACTCAATGCAGATCCTTGATACAATCCAATTGTGATAGAAAAATCACTTGTTATGCCTTTAAAAGTTCTGACATTTGTCACTATTCCATCGTACATGTCCTTGATGGGGACTCCCTTTTTCATCAATGTCCACCATAATATCTCTTTTCACACCTTATCATAAGCTTTTTCTAAATCAATAAAGACCATATGCAAATTTCTCTTCCTCTCTCGAAATCGCTTTATAAGTTGACGAAGCAAATGAATAACCTCTGTCGTCGATCGCTCCGGCATGAACCCAAATTGGTTCTCTGATATTTTAAAATTCTGCCTTAACTTGTGTTCAATTACCTTTCCCAAAGCTTCATGGTGTGTTACATGAGTTTTATTCCACTATACTTTGAACAACTCTGGGTATCACCTTTGTTCTTATAGAGAGGTACTAAGGTACTCTTCTTCCACTCAATTGACATCTTTTTAGTTAGCTAGATCTTGTTAAAGAGGTTTGTCAGTCATCTCATGCCCACCTCTCCTAAGCATCTCCATACCTCAATATGAATTCCATCCAGGCCAACAATTTTCCTTGACTTCATCCACTTCAAGGCCTTTTTAATTTTAGATTCGTTAATTCTGCACATATAAATATATAATTACGGTTCACATCTTGGCACTGAATGGTAAGGTCATTCAAATCTTGAGTAGAACTATCATTGAACAATTTGTCAAAATACTCTCTCTCCATCTTTTTTTAAGTTCATCTCGAACTAAAATCTTCTGATCCTCGTCTATGACACACCTCACAGTACATAAATCTATAGTCTTTCTCTCCCTTATTCGAGTAATTCTATTTATATATCCTTTTCAACTTCTTTGGTGTCCAACTTCTCATATACTTTGTACATTTTAGCTCTTGCATTCTGAATAGCTTTCTTAGCCTCCTCCTTAGCTAACTTATACCTCTCAAAACTCACTCCATCACAACTTTTCTTCAAATCTCAGTAAGAGTAGCTACTCACCAAGTACAGTAAAGTTTAAAATAAAAAATTAAAAAAGAATTTCAAAACACAGACTTATTACACTTATAGTACTTAAAAAATTATAAAAAAGAGTGATAAGTATTTTACAAGTATAAATGTAGGTAAAGCTTAAAAAGAATTTCTAACAAGTATCCTTAATAAAATTTATATGCATTTTAAGAAAATAAAATATTTTTCAAAACATTAGGCTTTCAAAGAAACAAAATTATAAAATTTTAACAAAATATTAAAAAAATAAGTTGAAATAATAAACTTGAAAAAGAATAAAAACTATAAATATGTTCAAGATTTAATAGTCTGTCAATTTATATAAAAAATTCACTGATTCATTTGATAAAAAATATTTTGAAAGCTAGTAAGGTTTTCAAAAGTAAAAATTTAAAAATTTTGAGAAACTATATTTCAAAAACAGGAAAGATATGAATTATAAATTTTGAAAAAGTAACTCAAAAAGTATACTTGACAATGACTTCAAAAGTATGAACTTTTCAAAATTATTTTACAAATAAAAAATAAGTAACTTTCAAAAATAAGTTTTAAAATGAAGTTTATTAAAAACTTACATTTACTTTTTCAAAGCAATAAGGTTTCTGAAAATAAGCTGTTCTTAATAAAAAATTTTAATAAAAACTAAAGTAACATAAAAAATATAAATTTTGACAAATCTTAAGTAATTTTTTATTTAATCATTTATCTAAAGTCAAATAAAAAATATAAGAATTTCAAATTTGAGAGAGCGATTTTAAAAAAGTAAAGGTTAAAATAAAAATTGAAAAAGAATTTCAAAACGCATACTTAATAGAATTACATTACTTTAAAATTATAAAAAATGATAAGTATTTTACAAGCATAAAATATATATAAAGCTTAAAAAGAATTTCTAACAAGTATGCTTAATAAAAATTATATGCATTCTTTAAGAAAATAAAAATATTTTTCAAAATCAATAGGTTTTCAAACAAACAAAAAAGCAAAATTATAACAAAATAATTTAAAAATAAGTTAAAATAATAAATTTGAAAAAGAATATAAAAAATACACGTAATAAAAACTACAAAATATGTTCAAGATTTAGTAGTTTGTCGATATGCATAAAAAATGCACACATTCATTTGATAAAAAATATTTTGAAAGCTAATAACGTTTTCAAAACCATAAAATATTAAAATTTTGAGAAACTATATTTCAAAAACATGAAACATACGAATTATAAATTTGAAAAAGTAACTCAAAAAAGTATACTTCATAATTACTTCAAAAGTATGAACATTTCAAAAACTATTTTACAAATAAAAAATAAGCAACTTTGTAAATAAATTTTCAAATGAAGTTTATTAAAAAGTTACATGCACTTTTTCGAAGGATAAGGTTTCTAAAAATAAGTTCCAAATTTAGAGAAAACTAATAGAAACTTTTAAGAAAAGAAAAAATAAATTTGAAAATATTCTCAATAAATAATTTTTTAATAAAAACTAAAGCAACAAAAAAATAAAATTTGACAAATTCTTTACTAATAAACGCTATAAGTAAATTTCAAAAAGAACTTCAATAACAAAGCTTAATAAAACCCATACTACTCTATTAAAAATAAAAAGCATAAGAATTTCAAATTTTGTGAAAACAATTATACAACAAAAAAGTTTAAAATAAAAATTGAAAAAGAATTTCAAAACGTAAGCTTAGTAGACTTAAAGTACTTTAAAATTATAAAAAAAAAGTGATAAGTAATTTACAAGTATAAAATGTATGTACAGCTTAAAAAGAATTTCTAAAAAGTATGCTTAGTAAAAATTATATGCATTTTTA
Organism: Agave tequilana; assembly: GCA_038442645.1. Classification (NCBI taxonomy): domain Eukaryota; kingdom Viridiplantae; phylum Streptophyta; class Magnoliopsida; order Asparagales; family Asparagaceae; genus Agave; species Agave tequilana. The sequence goes on along the minus strand of JAVJIF010031191.1, from coordinate 5,967 downwards.
AGATAATAAATTTTATTCAAAGAAACAAAAAGGAAAAATTTTAACAAAATAATAAAAAAATAAGTTGAAATAATAAATTTGAAAAGAATATAAAAAATATGCTTAATAAAAACTATAAATATGTTCAAAATTTAGTAGTTTGTCAATATGTATAAAAAAAGCACAAATTCATTTGATAAAAAAAATATTTTGGAAGCTAGTAAGGTTTTCAAAATATAAAATATTAAAATCAAAAACATGAAAAATATGAATTATAAATTTGAAAAAGTAACTCAAAAAGTATACTTGACAATGACATGAAAAGTATGAATTCTTCAAAAATTATTTTACAATAAAAAATAAGTAACTTTGAAAAAAAATTAAAATGAAGCTTATTAAAAAAAGTTACAGGTACTTTTTTGAAGCAACAAGTTTTCTGAAAATAAGCTTTTTTCAAAGTAAAAGAAGTTCAAATAAAGGTTAAAGCCGACATATACAAATTGGCAAGAGAACTTTAAAGTAGTCGCATAATATAAACTATAAGTAATTTTTTATTGGATATCTAAAGAAAAAAGAATTTCAAAAGAGAGCATAAACATAAAATAACTTACATTTACTTTAAAAATTATAAATAAAGTGATAAGTATTTTACAAGAATAAAATGTATGTAAAGCTTAAAAAGAATTTCTAACAAGTATGCTTAATAAAAATTATATGCATTTTTTAAGAAAATAAAATATTTTTCAAAATGTTAGGTTTTCAAAGAAACAAAAAAGTAAAACTTTAACAAAATATTTTAAAAAATAAGTTGAAATAATAAATTTGTAAAAAGAATATAAAAATATGCATAATAAAAACTATAAATATGTTCAAGATTTAGTAATTTGTCAATATGTTTAAAAAAAATGCACACATTAATTTGATAAAAAAATTTTGAAAGCTAATAAGGTTTTCAAAAGTATAAAATATTAAAATTTAGGGAAACTATATTTCAAAACATGAAAGATATGAATCATAAATTTGAAAAAGTAACTCAAAAAGTGTACTTGATAATGACCCAAAAGTACGAACATATAAAATAAGTAACTTTGAAAATAAATTTAAAATGAAGTTATTAAAAAGTTGCATGTACTTTTGGAAGCAATAAGTTTTCTGAAAATAAGCTTTTTCAAAGTATAAAAATTTCAAATTTAGAGAAAACTAATTGAAACTTTTAAGTAATGAAAAATAAATTTGAAAAAGAGTCTCTGAACTTATTCTTAATAATCAAATTTTTAATAAACACTAAAGCAACATAAAAAATATAAAATTTTAACAAATTCTTTATTAATAAACGCTATAAGTAAATTTGAAAAAGAGCTTAAATAACAAAGCTTAATAAAACCCATACTGCGCTGTTAACACAAATAAAAGTTTTCAAAGGTATAAGAAATGTTAAAGGCGACATAACAAATCAGCAAGAGAACTTTAAAACAGACCATAATAAAAACTATCAGTAATTTTTTATTTGATCATTTATCTAAAGTCAAATAAAAAATAAAACAATTTCAAATTTTGGGAAAGCAAATTTAAAACAGTATACTTAATAGAATTACAGTACATTAAAATTAAAAAAAATTATACGTATTTTACAAGCATAAAACATATGTAAAGCTTAAAAAGAATTTCATCAATGTCCACCACAATATCTCTTTCACACCTTATCATAAGCTTTTTCTAAATCAATAAAGACCATATGCAAATTTCTCTTCCTCTCTCGAAATCGCTTTATAAGTTGACGAAGCAAATGAATAACCTCTGTCGTCGATCGCTCCGGCATGAACCCAAATTAGTTCTCTGATATTTTAACATTCTGCCTTAACTTGTGTTCAATTACCCTTTCCCAAAGCTTCATGGTGTGTTACATGAGTTTTATTCCACTATAGTTTGAACAACTCTGGGTATCACCTTTGTTCTTATAGAGAGGTACTAAGGTACTCTTCTTCCACTCAATTGACATCTTTTTAGTTAGCCAGATCTTTTTAAAGAGGTTTGTCAGTCATCTCATGCCCACCTCTACTAATCATCTCCATACCTCAATATGAATTCCATCCAGGCCAACAATTTTCCTTGACTTCATCCACTCAAGGCCTTTTTAATTTCAGATTCGCTAATTCTGCACATATAATTACGGTTCACATCTTGGCACTGAATGGTAAGGTCATTCAAATCTTGAGTAGAACTATCATTGAACAATTTGTCAAAATACTCTCTCCCCATCTTTTTTGAGTTCATCTCGAACTAAAACCTTCTGATCCTCGTCTATGACACACCTCACAGTACATAAATCTATAGTCTTTCTCTCCCTTATTCGAGTAATTCTATTTATAAATCCTTTTCAACTTCTTTGGTGTCCAACTTCTCATATACTTTGTACATTTTAGCTCTTGCATTCTGAATAGCTTTCTTAGCCTCCTTAGCTAACTTATACCTCTCAAAACTCACTCCATCACAACTTTTCTTCAAATCTCAGTAAGAGTAGCTACTCACCAAGTACAGTAAAGTTTAAAATAAAAAATTAAAAAAGAATTTCAAAACACAGACTTATTACACTTATAGTACTTAAAAAATTATAAAAAAGAGTGATAAGTATTTTACAAGTATAAAATGTAGGTAAAGCTTAAAAAGAATTTCTAACAAGTATCCTTAATAAAATTTATATGCATTTTAAGAAAATAAAATATTTTTCAAAACATTAGGCTTTCAAAGAAACAAAATTATAAAATTTTAACAAAATATTAAAAAAATAAGTTGAAATAATAAACTTGAAAAAGAATAAAAAAAATAAATATGTTCAAGATTTAATAGTCTGTCAATATATATAAAAAAATTCACTGATTCATTTGATAAAAAATATTTTGAAAGCTAGTAAGGTTTTCAAAAGTAAAAATTTAAAAATTTTGAGAAACTATATTTCAAAAACAGGAAAGATATGAATTATAAATTTTGAAAAAGTAACTCAAAAAGTATACTTGACAATGACTTCAAAAGTATGGAACTTTTCAAAAATTATTTTACAAATAAAAAATAAGTAACTTTCAAACATAAGTTTTAAAATGAAGTTTATTAAAAACTTACATTTACTTTTTCAAAGCAATAAGGTTTCTGAAAATAAGCTTTTTCAAAGTATAAAAATTCCAAATTTACAGAACTAATTGAAATTTTTAAGTAAAGAAAAATAAATTTGAAAAAGAGCTTCTGAAATTCTTAATAAAAATTTTAATAAAAACTAAAGTAACATAAAAAATATAAAATTTTGACAAATTCTTAAGTAATTTTTTATTTAATCATTTATCTAAAGTCAAATAAAAAATAAGAATTTCAAAATTTTAGAGAGCGATTTTAAAAAAGTAAAGGTTAAAATAAAAATTGAAAAAAGAATTTCAAAACGCATACTTAATAGAATTACATTACTTTAAAATTATAAAAAATGATAAGTATTTTACAAGCATAAAATATATATAAAGCTTAAAAAGAATTTCTAACAAGTATGCTTAATAAAAATTATATGCATTCTTTAAGAAAATAAAATATTTTTCAAAATCATTAGGTTTTCAAACAAACAAAAAAGCAAAATTATAACAAAATAATTTAAAAATAAGTTAAAATAATAAATTTGAAAAGAATATAAAAAATACACGTAATAAAAACTACAAAATATGTTCAAGATTTAGTAGTTTGTCGATATGCATAAAAAATGCACACATTCATTTGATAAAAATATTTTGAAAGCTAATAACGTTTTCAAAACCATAAAATATTAAAATTTTGAGAAACTATATTTCAAAAACATGAAACATACGAATTATAAATTTGACAAAGTAACTCAAAAAAGTATACTTCATAATGACTTCAAAAGTATGAACATTTCAAAAACTATTTTACAAATAAAAAATAAGCAACTTTGTAAATAAATTTTCAAATGAAGTTTATTAAAAAGTTACATGCACTTTTTCGAAGGATAAGGTTTCTGAAAATAAGTTCCAAATTTAGAGAAAACTAATAGAAACTTTAAGAAAAGAAAAAATAAATTTGAAAATATTCTCAATAAATAATTTTTAATAAAAACTAAAGCAACAAAAAAATAAAATTTTGACAAATTCTTTACTAATAAACGCTATAAGTAAATTTCAAAAAGAACTTCAATAACAAAGCTTAATAAAACCCATACTACTCTATTAAAAAATAAAAGGCATGAGAATTTCAATTTTGTGAAAACAATTATACAACAAAAAAGTTTAAAATAAAAATTGAAAAAGATTTCAAAACGTAAGCTTAGTAGACTTACAGTACTTTAAAATTATAAAAAAAAAGTGATAAGTATTTTACAAGTATAAAATGTATGTACAGCTTAAAAGAATTTCTAAAAAGTATGCTTAGTAAAAATTATATGCATTTTTTAAGATAATAAATTTTATTCAAAGAAACAAAAAGGAAAAATTTTAACAAAATAATAAAAAATAAGTTGAAATAATAAATTTGAAAAGAATATAAAAAATATGCTTAATAAAAACTATAAATATGTTCAAAATTTAGTAGTTTGTCAATATGTATAAAAAAAGCACAAATTCATTTGATAAAAAAATATTTTGGAAGCTAGTAAGGTTTTCAGAAATATAAAATATTAAAATCAAAAACATGAAAGATATGAATTATAAATTTGAAAAAGTAACTCAAAAAGTATACTTGACAATGACATGAAAAGTATGAACTCTTCAAAAATTATTTTACAATAAAAAATAAGTAACTTTGAAAAAAAATTAAAATGAAGCTTATTAAAAAAAGTTACAGGTACTTTTTTGAAGCAACAAGTTTTCTGAAATAAGCTTTTTTCAAAGTAAAAGAAGTTCAAATAAATGTTAAAGCCGACATATACAAATTGGCAAGAGAACTTTAAAGTAGTCGCATAATATAAACTATAAGTAATTTTTTATTTGATCATTTATCTAAAGTCAAATAAAAAGTACAAGAATTTCAAATTTTGAGAGAGCAATTTTAAAACAATAAAGTTTAAAATAAAAATTGAAAAAAGAATTTCAAAACGCATACTTAATAGACTTACATTACTTTAAAATTATAAATAAAGTGATAAGTACTTTACAAGAATAAAATGTATGTAAAGCTTAAAAAGAATTTCTAACAAGTATGCTTAATAAAAATTATATGCATTTTTTAAGAAAATAAAATATTTTTCAAAACTATTAGGTTTTCAAAGAAACAAAAAAGTAAAACTTTAACAAAATATTTTAAAAAATAAGTTGAAATAATAAATTTGTAAAAAGAATATAAAAATATGCATAATAAAAACTATAAATATGTTCAAGATTTAGTAATTTGTCAATATGTGTAAAAAAAATGCACACATTAATTTGATAAAAAATATTTTGAAAGCTAATAAGGTTTTCAAAAGTATAAATATTAAAATTTAGGGAAACTATATTTCAAAAACATGAAAGATATGAATCATAAATTTGAAAAAGTAACTCAAAAAGTGTACTTGATAATGACCCAAAAGTACGAACATATAAAATAAGTAACTTTGAAAATAAATTTAAAATGAAGTTTATTAAAAAGTTGCATGTACTTTTTGGAAGCAATAAGGTTTCTGAAAATAAGCTTTTTCAAAGTATAAAAATTTCAAATTTAGAGAAAAACTAATTGAAACTTTTAAGTAATGGAAAAATAAAATTTGAAAAAGAGCTTAAATAACAAAGCTTAAAAAACCCACAAATGCGCTGTTAACACAAATAAAAGTTTTCAAAGGTATAAGAAATGTTAAAGGCGACATATACAAATCAGCAAGAGAACTTTAAAACAGACCATAATAAAAACTATCAGTAATTTTTTATTTGATCATTTGTCTAAAGTCAAATAAAAAATAAAACAATTTCAAATTTTGGGAAAGCAATTTTAAAACAGTATACTTAATAGAATTACAGTACATTAAAA